>CM038145.1:24539345-24991845 GCA_021437245.1 Aegilops speltoides | reverse complement strand
ACTCTTCCTCAAGAGTTGTTCACATGCATCTGCTTGAAGGGTTTCATGCCAAGCTATAATTGTTGGACCAAGCATGGAGAAAGAGGGGTTATAATGGAAGAAGATGAAGAAGGGATGATTTCATCGATGAAAGCTATCTTGCTCATTTCGGTGATACTTTCATGGAGGATTTGAAGGTGAAGGGAAGGTGAAGAAGAGGCACGTGATGATCCGTTGATGATCTTGGTCGGACCATTCTTGATGCGGAGAGCGCTGGCCCGAAAAGGAGAGGAGAATTTGGATCGCATGTTAGAGGATCACGAAAGGCGCTGTACCCGGATGCGATGATGGTCGAAAAAGCTGGGCTGCTGCTGGATTTGCTGAAATGGAAGGCGAGGCAGGTGTAGCTGACTCGGCATTTGAAAACTTGCTGAAAATGTTGAAGAATATGTTTCCAAAGGATAACGAGTTGCCCTTGATGCGTCTGAAGCAAAGAAGGTTATCGCCCTCTAGGTTTAGAGGTTACGAAGATACATGCATGCATCAACGATTGCATCCTCTACATGATGAATCGAGAATTTGAATGAATGCCGGTATGCCTTTGCATTGCGTTATAAGATCGAGGCGATGACCACGGTGGCGATGTTGAGGGCGAAACCCGGAAGAGGTTCTGCCAAGGTGATGTGGTATGCTCCTATAATACCACGGTTGAAGCGTCTGTTCATGAACAAAGAGCATGCCAAGTTGTTGCGATGGCACAAAGAGGGCGTAAGTCGGACGGGAGTTGAGACACACCGCAGATGGAGCATAATGGAGAAAGATCGACAGATGGTTCAGAGATTTTGCGGTGGCGCAAGGAACATAAGATTTGCTCTAAATACGGATGGCATGAATCCTTTTGGCGGCGAGCTCCAGCCATAGCACTGGCCCGTGACTCTATGCATCTACAACCTTCCTCCTTGGTTGTGCATGAAGCGGAAGTTCATTATGATGCGGTGCTCATCCAAGGTCGAAGCAACCCGCAAGCGACATCGATGTGTACCTAAGGCCATTAGTTGATGAACTTTTACAGCTGTGGGGTGGTGTCCGTGTGTGGGATGAGCACAAACAAGAGGAATTTGACCTCTGACGTTGCTTTTCGTAACCATCAACGATTGGCCTGCTCTTAGTAACCTTCGGGACTGTCAAATAAGGGATACAATGCATGCATACTTTGCTTACATGAGACTGAAAGTGTACATTTGCCAAATTGTAAGAAGAAGCGTGTACCTTGGGCATCGTCGATTTCTTCGAAAATTCATCGATGAAAGAAAGGCAAGCATTACAGCGGCAAGGCAGATCACGGCGAAGCTGCGGGAACGACTTGGTCTTTGAGGTATTTGATATGGTCAAGGATTTGAAAGTCATCTTTGGAAAGGGTCTGGCGGACAATCAGTTCGAAGGGAGCCGGCAGCACGCAGCCATGTGGAAGAAGAAATCTATATTCGGGAGCTAGAATATTGGAAAGTCCTAGATGTCCGCTCTGCAATCGGCGTGATGCGTTACGAAGAATATTTGCGTGAACCTCCTAAGCTTCTTGGGCGTGTATGGGAAGACAAATGATACAAAGGAAGCACGGCGGGACCACAACGTTTGAAAGACCACGATGACCGGCATCGGAATGGTTTCAAGGTCGTGCCAGCTACGCTCGACCAAAGAAGAGAAGGTCATCTTTTTGAATGCCGAGCAGTATGAAGGTCCCGTCTGGATTCTCGTCCAATATAAAGGGAATAATAAACATGGCGGAGAAAAAGTTCCAAAACCTGAAGTCTCACACCGCCTTGCGTGATTATGGCGCAATTGCTTCCGATTGCTTTGAGGGGCTCTGCGGAAAATGTTCGATTAGCCATTGTGAAGCTATGTGCATTCCTCAATGCAATCTCTCGAAGGTAATCAATCCGAAGTTCTACCACGGTTCTGAGCGATGTGATCCAATATCTTGTCGATTTCGAGTTGGTGTTCCGCCATCCTTCTTCAATATTATAGCGCACCTCCTGGTTCACCTAGTCGAAGAGATTTCCGTTCTCGGTCTGTATTTCTACACAATATGTTCCCCTTGAGAGGTTCATGGGAGTATTAAAGAAATATGTTAAGTAACCGTGCTAGGCGAGAAGGAAGCATCGCCAAGGGCTATGGAAATGAGGAGGTAATTGAGTTTTGTGTTGACTTTGTTCGACCTTAAGCGATTGGTCTTCCTCGATCATGCACGAGGGAGACTAAGTGGAAAAACACGATCGGAAGGAAATCAACGATATGTATGGACGGCCATTCTCTAATGAAGCACACCACCTTTGTCTTGACCAATTCCAGCGTGGTGGCTCCGTACTTTGAGAAACACAAGAATATTTTACGCTCGGACAACCCGGGAAGCTGAATCTGGATTAGGAAGGCCCACATGGAGACTTTCGGCAGTTGGTTGAGAAAACATTTAATGAATGACAATGATGTTGTAGATCAATTGTACATGTTGGCCAAGACACCATCTTGACTATAACGACTTTCCAAAGTGCGAGATAAATGGGAATACATTTTACACGATCGCCCAAGATAAAAAGAGCACCAACCAAAAGCAGTGGTGTCCGCTTTGATGCAGACAACCGAGAATGGGCAAAAGGTCACATATTATGGTTACATAGAGGAGATATGGGAACTTGACTATGGACCCTCCTTTAAGGTCCCTTTGTTCGGTGCAAATGGTTCAAGCTAACGGGAGGTGGGGTAAAGGTGGACCAGCAATACGGAATGACAATGGTGGATTTCAACAATCTTGGTTACCTTGACGAACCATTCGTCCTAGCGAAAGATGTCGCTCAGGTTTTCTATGTGAAGGACATGAGTAGCAAACCGAGGAAGCGGAAAGATAAGAAAGCGATCGATTACATCATGCGATGATCCAAAGCGCCACATTGTTCTTTCGGGGAAAAGAAACATCGTGGGAGTGGAGGACAAAACAGACATGTCGGAAGATTATAATATGTTTGCTGAAATTCCGCCCTTCAAAGTGAACACCGACCCAAGCATTAAGTTAAATGATGAGGATGCTCCATGGATACGGCACAATCGTAAGCAAGCGAGGGACACAAGGGAAGAATTGATGTGTAATAATTTATTGTACCAAACTTTGTATTTGGTCGATGAACTGAATGATGTATCAAACCTTTTGTCAAACCTTCAAGGATTAGTTTTATTTTTCTGATTTTTTGATATATAATTGTATTTTAAGATTTTAAAATGAATTAGTTTTATTTTTCGATTTTAAAAGGAAAAAGGAAGAAGAAGAAAGAAGGAAAAGGAAAAAAAAAGAAGAAAAAACAGAAGAAAAAGGAAAAGCAGAAGAAAAAAACAAGCAGAAGAAAAAAGGAAAAGCAGAAGAAAAAAAACAAGCAGAAGAAAAACATAAGAAAAAAAAAACAAGCAGAAGAAAAGCAGAAGAAAAAAGGAAAAAGGAAGAAAGGAAGAAAAAAAGAAGAAAAACAAGAAAAGGAAGAAACAAGCAGAGAAAAAAAAAAGAAGAAAAAAGGAAGAAAAAACAGAAGAAAAACAAAATTTAAAATGAATTAGTTTTATTTTCTGATTTTTTGATATATAATTGTATTTTTAAGATTTTAATAACATAAATAAATAAGTAATTAGAAACTTTAATAGCAAAAATAATTATCATAAAGTAAAATAAATAAGTAATTAGAAACAAAATAAAATAAAATAAATAAGTTTTTTGTTGTAAGTAGAAACAAAACAAAATAAATAAAGCAAAAATGAAAACAATACAAATTAAGCAGAAAACAATACAAATTAAAAAGAAAACAATACAAATTAAGCAGAAAACAGGTTTGGGGGGCTAAAACCCTAAACTCTGCAGCTGCCTTTAATCGCGGTTGGCGTAAGAACCGCGACTAAAGGTATTTTAATCATGGTTGGCTGACCAACCGCGACTAAAAGGTGGGGCGCAGGAGCATAAAAAACCCTTTAGTCGCGGTGGGCAAGGCAACCCGCGACTAAAGGTTACCTACTAATCATGGTCTTGTCGCCAACCGCGACTAAAGTGGGGCTATAAATACAAGGTCCGATTCTCGTCTTCTCCGATTCCCTTTGTTAAATCGCCCTCGCCCTCTCGCCGAAGCGCTTTGCGCCGACGCCGATCGGCGCTTGGCCTTGGCCTTGAAGCGCTGCCGACGCTGAAGCCGCCTGCCCTGCCTGGCGAAAGCCTGCGCGCCGCCGCCCGTCCCGATGGCGCCGCCTCCGCCCGTGCTGCCTTGCCCCGCCCGCCGCCCGTGCCCTGCGCCCTTGCCCGCCGCCCGCCGCCCCGCCCGCCGCCCGCGCCCGTGCCCGCCCGCTGCTTACGCCGCCCGCCCGCCATGCCCGCCCGCCCGCCCGCCCCCTGCTGCCGTCCTCAGCGTGGCATCCAGAAGAAGAAGAAAGAAGAAGAAAAAAAGAAGAAGAAGAAGAAAGAAAAGGAAAAAGGAAGAAGTAGAAAGAAGAAGAAAAGGAAGAAGAAGAAGAAAGAAAAAAGGAAAAGGAAGAAGAAGAAAGAAGAAGAAAAGAAGAAGAAGAAGAAAGAAAAAGGAAAAAGGAAGAAGAAGAAAGAAGGAAGAAGAAAACAAAAGAAAAACAGATGAAAAAAAAAAAAGGAAGAAAAAAAGGCCAGGAATTTTTTTTTTTTTTTTTTTTTTGTTCTTTTTAATTTTAACTAGTTAATTAGTTTAACAAAAACGGTAAATAACTTAAAACCCTAAACCCCAAAAACAAAAAACAACAGAAAACCGGCCAAAGAAAAACAAAAAAATAAAATGGAGGGGGCGGCGAGGGGCGGCGAGGCGGCGATCTGTGTGGTGTTTTGGGATCGAGAGGCGGCGAGGTTATACATGTGTGTTGTCCTCGCCTCCCTCTCCGTGACGCCGTCGTCTGCCGCCCCGTCTCGCGCTCTACCGCGACACCCTCTCCCACCCCTTCCTCGCCCCCTCCTTTTGCCACCGCCCTTTCGCCACCGCCACCGCCACCGCCCCCCTTCTTCACTTAATTAATTTGTTTTTACTACATGTTTTCAGGACTGACATAATGGCGGACGATAGAGCTGACCCGATTATGGACAACTATGATCCGGACGGTGAAGCACATATGTTCGGCATCATAAGCGGCGATATTCAATATGTGCCGACCGGAGAAGAAGAAGATGATATCTCTTCTTATCCGAACCTTGACGGTGAAGATGAAGGCGCCGTCGACAAGATGATGCAAGAAAGCGTCGATAAGCAGCGATCTTCAAATGGAAGTAGCAACCACCTCCGCGCGAGGTATATATATACATTGAGCCTCTGGTGATACAAACTAACTGATTTGAATAAATATGTGTGTACTAAGCGCGACTCTCTTTCTTATTTTAGCCCTCGGCGGATCGTCGAAACAATCGAGTGCGTCGTCAAAGCGTGGCGCAACCAAGACGATGAAACCGGAGAAACATGCACCATCCAGGTTGTCATTGTGCAACCGGCAGGCAGCTGGAGCCCGCAAGAACGCCACCAAGTTTGTCACCAATGCGGAGCCATTGTTAGAGACAACGTCTCGATCACCGTCGAGAGTGGAATGAGCCAAAGAAGGCGCGAATTGATGGTTTCACTTTTGTCGATAAGAGAACAAAAAAGATTGCTTCAAGAAGCTTATGGAACATTTCGTTCTACCTCCGAATACAACAAATTCGATGAGGAGGGTAACAAGATTGAGGAAAACAAGGAGAGGAGGAGGCTAGTCAAACAGTTCGCTCTTCATAAGATGGCGGCGCATTCGGAAATTCAAGCAAATTCTAGCCCGTGACTTTGTCAAGCAGAACAAGACTCGGATTTCAAAGGACAATATGAGAAGCTGAAAGATGATTGGCCAGAATTTGTGAAGCAAAAGAAATCGGAGCAGTTCATTCAAATATCGAAACAAAATAAGGAAAATGCGGCTAAGAAGGAGTACAATCATGTTATGGGGCCAGGAGGGTATCGCATTTGGGTGCCTAGGTTCGAGAAGATGGAGAACAAGCTGAGGGCGCGAGAATCCGTCCAGTGCGGAGGATGGGACCCAAGGGCCAAAAGCTGGTGAAATGCGGGCATGGGGAACGCTCAACCCGGAGGCGGGGGAGTGTGTTTACCAGGCAAATTAATTAAACCCACCCAAGCCCTTATTGGCGCAATGAAGGATGCTCAACAGGGAAGATCAAGTTCAACAGATAGAACGACGCGGCGACAAAAGCCCTCGGGAATCTGAACACGGAGGGCGTGTACGAGGCATGGGGCACATTCCGTGGAAAATAGGGTTCCCCGAGCGATGACCCGTCTGATTCTGAAGCCGTAAGAGAAAGATGGATCGGGAAGCGGATGTTGTGGCGCGGTTGGCATCGAAATGGAAGTGATGAAGAAAACCATGAGTGTACTAGTAGCGAAAGAGATTCAGCTCGGGTGCAGCATGAAGATCATCCAGCGGATCTCGGAAGCCAGCAGCGGAGAAGCAGCGTGGCTTCCACGGAGGCCCCACCGGCTGGTGCGGATGCACCGACGATCGAAATTACTGCACGGAGCCTCGGTGGTCGAAATTACTGCACGGAGCCTCCTCGCTACCCGTGGGCGATATAAAGGAGATGAAAGAATGTCATCTGTATTATCCTATCGGGAACATGTCCATGAAGGTAGCCATCGGCGATGCTTTACCATGTTTACAGGAGCACTCCACCACAACAACCCCATTAAAGATGGCTATGCTCGTGTCACGGTGGAGGACATAGTCCAAGGGTTTGAGGACACGGAGATTGAAATTGCTACACGAAGGGAGAAAAGACTTGGAGATGTCAAGCGCCATTACATTCTATGGCAAAAGAAGTTTATCAAGTTTCGAGGAGGCGCCAAGGACAACAAGTCCACCCCTCACGGTGGTGGTGGTGGCGGTGGCGGTGGTGGTGGTGGTGGTGGTGGTGGCGGTTCACCTACACCTCCGTCACATCAGCCGACGCCGCCCCCGATCCTAGCGTCCGGCGGGTGATCATCCGCCGCCCCAGTCCTCGTCGGCGGGTGATCGACGCCGCCCCCAATCCACCTACGCAAAAAAGCGAAGCAGTCTGGATTATTAACCCGGACCCTTATGTACCTAAGACCACAAAGGTGCGGAGCCATCATGAAGCCTCTCCCCACAAGGCCTTGGGAGCGTAGTGCCGAGGAACTCGGCGCGACATGGCTGCTGATTTGGAGAAATGGAAGGCGGACTGCAAGAAGAAAAAGAGCCCGAGCCCAAGCCAGTATTTTCGATGAGCAAAAGAAGTGGGCTAAGTCATTTTGAGCACACCGTCCCAAGCCATGAAGAATTTGCCTAACGACTATGCACGTGAACTTGCAGCAGGCACTCATGTTCAAGGAGAACCAAGAGCGGAGAAGGCGAAAGTGAAAAAGCGGAAACAAGTTGCCCAGCTCGGGAACAAAGTAAACAATCGATTGCCCGCTTATAGTGGAAGCCTTACGTCCGGATGCCCCGAGATCATACAAGCTGCGGCAGCACACGAGGATTAGTAACGAGTGCGAGAACAAGCGGCCAACTTAGGTATTACTCTTCGTGAACTATTAGACCTTGATGAGTTGCCGGTGAAGGAGGTAGTAATTACATATGTCAAGAATGGGCCTCTCGTCGAGCTCTTGCAGAGAAAAGGATCTACGACCAAATGAAACGTCTGCTGAATTGGTACAAGGGTTACATAAAAATAAAAGCGCCAAAGAATATATTTATGCGGAAGTTAGACATGAGCATCACTTCAAACATTACTATGTACAAGTTGAACTGAGTGAATTGTTCCAGCTTTTCAATCTGCTTGAGCTCGACAAATCTATCATCGGTTGCTACGTTACGTAAGTGATTTATTAATTTCTACCCCATCTCGTTCATATTGCCTGCACTATATATATGTCCTAACTATATTGTTGTGTCCTCTATTATACATGCAGAATGAAGATTAAGGAATGCGAGTAAGGAACATCCATGATGTTGGGTTCATTGACCCACACATCATTAATGATATTGTGTTGAAGCATTACCCGCCGACGTGGAGGCGGACACTGTGGCGATTTCTTACAAAGCAGGAACTCAAAAGTGATATTCTATTTCCTTACCATTTTGGGTGAGTGTTTACATCTTGAGCACATTCTCTTTTGTTTACTCCATGCATGGTATGTGGCGGCTAATCGATGAGTTATGCATGACGTCTTGTGCATGTATCGTGTCCATGAGTTCCTTTGGATTTTGCTAGTAATTAAAGTTAACACCTCACAATGTCTCGCCCACGACTCTCTGAATAAGGATCCAAAGCTTTGGGCCGACATGAGAAAAATGTTGCGAAGTAATTATTTTCATTCATTTGCGCTCTATATCGATCGGCCTATTTCGTTCATTTCCTAATATCAAGTAACTAATAACTCTCTTGTTCATTTAATTTTCTTTGCCTCGTAGGGTTTGGAGGCGGTTCGTAGATACAAAGGTCGGTGAATTCAAAAAGAGCTAGAATTCAAATTGTTAAAGCCTAAGAATCTTTGGGATATTCAGCCACCGTTGACCAATCTATGTGCATACTATATTCGTGAGATGATCCGGAGATACACCTCTGGCGGGTTGATCCGAGTGATACCAATGCTAAGAGGAATAACCTCCGGTGGATGCTTAGTCGAAGCTCGCTTCCGACCACTTCAAGAGGAACTAGCTGGATGGTTCAGCAGGAAGTCCTCCATCCTAAAGGAGAACACTATCACGAGGGCGTAGAACTTTATATGGATTAAATCATGTATGGAAACTTGTTCAAAATTGTATATGGTCATCCGATGATATTGAATATATATTGTATATTCCTCTTGAATTCTTTTGGTTCTAATTTCAAATTTATTTGAAATTGTACATTCATATGCATGTATGTAGTACCGTAGAATATATGAAACTCCTTCAAAATTAAAATAAAGCACAAAAGAAATAAAACAATACAAATTAAGCAGAAAACAGGTTTAGGGGGGCTAAAACCCTAAACCTGCGGCTGCCTTTAATCGCGGTTGGCGAAGAACCGCGACTAAAGGTCCTCCGCCGACGACGCTGGCGCCCACGTGGACGGGCCGTTAGTCGCGGTTCTTAAGCAGCCGCGACTAAAGGTGGGGGGCTTTAGTCGCGCTTATCTGGTCGCGGTTGCGCAGCCGTGACTAATGGCAGTTGCGAACCGCGACCAAAGGCCTTTTTTCCACCATTGATCCTTGGCTGCTGTCAGCTCAACAGGCAAGAGTCTAGCAATCAGCTCTCGGAGAAGAGACGGGCAACTGCTTTTTATATGTTGGTAACCATCACTTGCGATCATCGCTTCCAAATTGGACGGAGAAGCAAGGAACTCGAAGCAAGCCTCCTTGAGTCCATGGTAATTATGCTGTTCAGCCAAAACCAAGGTAGTTGCAACCATGTCGAAATCGATGTGATTACACAATATCTCCTCACATATCAGCTTGAGCCTTGCAACGTCATACCTATCCGCCGCTACAAGGAGATGGCCAGCTGTCACTACATCTTCTTGCGTTGCGCCTTCATCGGTTCCTTCATGAGTCATCTCAGGGAGTGAGTCCGTGTAGATGAAATGGAGCAAGGACCTGAACACACCTGCTTCTATATCATCAATTTCAATAGGATCATCGGATTTCTCCCTCATGGCGCCGAAGAGCTCCGCCTTTAAGACCGGTGAACGAGCAGCGAGCACGGACCTATGAGCCTCGAATACCTGGCCACCAACTCGAAAGGCCACGTCTGCTCCATCCTTACTTTTCAAGAGCTCACCGAAATGTTGATGCAAGTTGCTTGGAGGAACCACAACAAACTGATTTGCGTGTATCTCTTCGCTACGGATCTTCTTCACGGCCACATCACACTTGATTCTGAAACTATCACCTCCTAGATGCACCGATCCCTCCAAATCCTCATGCTTGATAAAATCACCAAAACCCCAATCTGAACCACTGTATGGGAACACATGTTCCGGGGCGACTTTGACGTACGACGGCACTGGTTCTCCACCCTTGTCAAGGATGCTGAAGGTGACTTTCGCCTTCACGCCGTCGCCGGCTGCCGAATCAAGGACCAGATAAACAGATATGTGACCAGGTTTGTCGTTGCCGTTCGGGTAATACTTGACGACCCAGTTATGATCCCCAACCATGAAAGGGATGGATGTGGTGCAGTCGCCGGCCTTGAGCAGCTCCTTGGTTCTTGAGTACACATCTATGTTGATCACGTGCGTCCTTCTCTCTTCTTCAGCTACAATGGCGGACGTGAGCTTCCGACGCTTCGCCATTCTGGGGTTGGGCTGAGGCAGCAAGATTGGCAAGGGTGGAAGATGACTGCGTCTGTTAACCGATCTGCTTCACATTCAGAAAGAAAAATCGGAACTTGTGTAGTAGCCTCGTTTACCTTCACGTGGAGACGTCGTTAATGTTGCGTCGCATGCCCGCGCTCTGCCAATTTGCATGAAACTAAACTCTGCCTGAGTCCCACTAGCGGGGACTGGACTGAGCGGCCAGGAGGAGGCGATCGGCGTCGTCCGGCGGAGCCGATGAGAAGGAGCGCGAGCGCGGGCGGGGCCGGACCGGTGGCGGAGGCGTCTCGGCTGGGAGCGATTCACAGTGAGACGCGGGTGAAGCGGGGGAACCAAAGAGGGGGTGAGGCCGGCACGGCGAGATCTCGGATCGGGAGAGATGTGGAAGCGACTGAATTTTGTACTCCTACATAGTGAGTGCGGGTCGGAGAGATCGATGTGCGCAGCGTTGAGAAGATTGTCTTTTGTGACTTTTTTCCTCCGAAAAACCCGGAGCCTCAGGAGAGGCGATTAGGGTTTTGAGGGTGGACTCTGTGGCGGCGCGCGTTGATCCCATCGACGAGGCGCCTTGAGAGATCGATCGGGGATGGCTACGGCTCCTGATCGGGATCGGGGAAAGGATCCCTTGTCGCCTACGGCGGCGAGGGCGAAGCTGGCGGAGGCTTTGGGCAAGTTGGAGATCTCGGAAGAGGAAGCGACGCCACTCATTCTGGATGATTGCGAGGAAGGGTCGGAGAAGTGGCTGCTAGCGGGAAAAGTTCTTCATCGTCATATCTTGCACATCCAAACCATCACGAGTGCTCTACGTCCCGCGTGGGGAAACCCTAAGGGTTTGTCTTTTCGGCCCGCTGGAGAGAATATTTTTGTCGCTGAATTTGCAAGCCAGAGAGATCGTGATCGGGTTTGGGCAGGCTCCCCATGGCATGTGAGTAAGAATGCAGTAATCTTATCGGAGTTCGATGAGTGTATGAGGCCATCATAGTTGAGATTTGATAAACTACAGATGTGGGCTAGGGTGGTTAATCTCCCCTTCAATCTGCGTGATGAAAAGTGGAGTATAGCTATAGCAAAACAGATTGATCAACATGCAACAATGGTTCAGTTTGATCAAGAAGCGGGGTACCTGAGGGTGAGAGTCACAATTGATGTGGAGAAGCCTTTGAGGAGATGGATATTAATTGAATCAAAGAGGAGAAAGTGTATGGACCCATATGATATACTGTATGAAAATGTCCCTCACTTTTGCTTCTCGTGTGGCCGACTAGGGCATGCAGATCTTTATTGTCCGACGCCGGGGACCAGAGATGAAAAGAGCGATCTTCCGTATGGGAAGGGTCTGCGGGCGCCGGAGGATCGAAAGAAAGGAGCATCGAGTGAGAACTATGCGAGAGATCAAAGTGGTGCACAAAGTAGAAAAACAGAAACTCGCAATTCTACCTCGGCTGCTGATGGTGGTGCTGAAGTTACATCCCCAATGAAAGTTAGAGTACAACAGAACAAGAGGAAAGGTGGACCTCAGGAGCCAAAAAAAGTGTACAGAAGGGTTGACATGCCTCTTCTCATGAGCTCTGCTCATTTAGAGAAGGACGGCGGGGCTGATGATCCAAGTACTTTGGGTCAGGCGTATGGCTCGGAACAAGATTCAGCTACGAGCGAGGGGGAGACACGAGAACCGAAGAAGAAAAAACCCACCCCGACGAATTCTGAAAATTTGGCAGAGGCTGCGAGGCAGCCCTGCCCGGGTCAATGAGCTGCCTAAGTTGGAACTGCCGGGGGCTTGGGAACCCTTGGGCAGTTCGAGAGCTTCGCAGTATTGTGAAGCAAGAAGCGCCCGGTCTCCTGTTTGTTATGGAGACGAAGATAGCTGCATCAAGAGTGGAAAGCTTGAAGTCCTCGTTGGGGTTTACAGGCTGTTTTGCAGTAAATAGTGTGGGTCTCAGTGGAGGGATTGCTATGTTCTGGACGTCTGAGTTAGATGTTGAGCTAAAGAACTATAGTTCCGCCCATATTGATGTTATGGTGCGGAGGGGAAATAATGCGGAGAAGGTATGGAGAGTTACTGGTTTCTATGGAGCTCCACGGGCAGAGGATAGACACCACAGCTGGAGGTTCATGAGGACGTTGTTTGCAATTCAGCATCAAGCCTGGATGTGCATTGGAGATTTCAATGAAACTTTACTGGGTACGGAACACTTCTTGAGAGCATCACGCCCTGAATGGCAGATGCGTGCGTTCAGAGAAGCTATGGACGATTGCTTGCTTATTGATCTAGGGTGGACAGGAGTTGAATACACATGGGATAATCGCCAGCCTGGTGGTTCTAACGTCAAAGCCTGGATTGATAGAGCGTTTGGAAATGCCGCCCTGATAAATATGTTTGAACACATTAAGGTTAGGCATATTGTGGCTACGGAGTCTGACCATTGTTTTGTCATGGCAGATCTCCGGGAGCGACTTGTTCAAAATCAAATGAGGGGGCTGAGGCCCTTCCGCTATGAAGATGTCTGGCAAACGCATGTGGAGTATGATAAGCTTGTTCTAGATAAATGGCGAAAAGGTGCGGGTGGCCAGGGGTTGCAAGGAGTCAATCAAGCTCTACAACTACTCCAAGATGATTTATCGTCCTGGGGAGCAAGGGAGTTTGGATGCCTAGCTCGCAAAGTTCGTAAGCTTCGGGAGAAACTTACACGCTTGCGGGTACGATCTGTTGGAAGGGGACCGACTGACGAGGAGCAGGAGATAACCAAACAACTCAAGCTACTCTTAAGCAAGAGGAAATATGGACCCGTCAGAGGTCTCGGATCACATGGCTGCGCGAAGGGGACAGGAATACGGGTTATTTTCAGGCCCAGGCTTCACAGCGCAAACGTATGAATAAAATTGAAGGATTAGAACGGGCTGATGGATCTAAATGCAGCAATTCAGAGGAGGATCATGAGGAGGTCCAGTCGTTTTATCAGGATCTCTATAGGTCCCGAGGATTCCATCAGCTAGACGAGTTATTACAGTTTGTTCCTGCCCGGGTGACGGAGGCCATGAATGATGCGTTGCAAAAACCTTATACAGAGGAGGAGTTTAAGCACGCACTATTCCAAATGGCACCATCAAAAGCCCCGGGTGTGGATGGTTTTACGGCGGGATTTTTTCAGCGGCATTGGCACTTCCTAAAAGATGATATTGTGCCAGCGGTGCTTGACTTCTTGAATGGTGGGGAGTTACCAGAAGGTTTGAATGACACTTCAATTACTCTAATACCGAAGGTACAATTTCCACAAAAGATTTCTCAGTATCACCCTATTTCTCTTTGCCCGGTTCTATACAAAATTGCTGCTAAGGCAATTGCTAACCGCCTTAGAGTTTGTTTGGATGAGGTTATTGGAGATGAGCAAAGTGCTTTTGTCCCCGGCCGCCTAATCACTGATAATGTGTTAATTGCATATGAGAGTGTGCATACAATGAGGAGAAGGAATAAGGGGAAAAATGCAGTGTGTGCCGTCAAATTGGATATGATGAAGGCTTATGACAGGGTGGAATGGCACTACCTGGAGTCCATAATGCTGAAGTTGGGTTTTGGTGCAGATTTTGTGAGATTGATCCTAAAATGTGTAACATCAGTAAGATTTTCCGTGAGGGTCAATGGAGAACTGCTACCTTTTTTTACCCCATCGTGTGGTTTGAGACAAGGTGATCCTGTATCACCATATCTATTTCTACTTTGTGCTGAAGGGTTTACCTCGCTGTTGAATAACTTTGGAGGGGCACAAGTGGACAGAGGGATTCGTTCGAGTTATCGATCGCCATGGATAAACCACTTACTTTTTGCCGATGACAGCTTAATCTTCATGCAGGCGAAGGATTTGAGTTGTCATAGGCTAAATGAAATTCTGCGGATCTATGGTGAATGTTCGGGACAGGCAATAAACAAGGCAAAGAGTTCGATGTATTTTAGCCCGAACACTCCTGCAACAGTCCGGCAGAGTCTTATGCAAATATTGAACATCTCGGTCGAAGCTTTTAGTGAAATATACATGGGGCTACCCACGGCGACGGGACGGATCACTAGTGGAACATTTGATCATCTGCGTCAACGTATTCGGGGTAAACTTCAAGGAGGGACAGAGTGTAACGCCCTCGATGCGGCTATATCTCCCACGTGTCGAAGCACGACTTAGAGGCATAACTGCATTGAAAGCAATGTCGCAAGTGAGGTAATCTTCACACAACCCATGTAATATATAAGGGAAAGAGATACATAGTTGGCTTACAATCGCCACTTCACACAATTACATGAATAAAGCATTACATCATCTAGATACAATCAAGGTCCGACTACGGAACCAAAATAAAAGAAGAACCCCAAATGCGACAAAGGTCCCCGATCGACCCCAACTGGGCTCCACTACTGATCAACTAGAACGAAACAACACAAAGGGCAAGATCTTCATCGAGCTCCTCCTTGAGCTTGGTTGCGCCACCGCCGAGAACATAGGCACCGCAAACTGGTTTTGGAAGTATCTGTGAGCCACGGGGACTCAGCAATCTCACACCCGCAAGATCAAGACTATTTAAGCTTATGGGCAAGGTAAAAGGCATGAGGTGGAGCTGCAGCAAGCGACTAGCATATATGGAGGCTAACATACGCAAATGAGAGCGAGAAGAGAAGGCAAAGCACGGTCGATAAAAGTATGATCAAGAGGTGATCCTATAGCAACCTACGTCAAGCATAACTCCAACACCGTGTTCACTTCCCGGACTCCGCCGAGAAGAGACCATCACGGTTACACACGCGGTTGATGTATTTTAATTAAGGTCAACTTCGGGATTTCTACAACCGGACATTAACAAATTCCCATCTGCCCATAACATGGGCACGGCTTTGAAAGTTCAAATCCTGCAGGGTGTCCCAACTTAGCCCATGACAAGCTCTCACGGTCAACGAAGGAATAGACCTCCACCCGAGACACTCCGATCAGACTCGGTATCCCGGTACAATAAGACATTTCGACAGGGTAAAACTAAACCAGCAACACCGCCCGAATGTGCCGACAAACCCGATAGGAGCTGCACATATCTCTTTCTCGTGGCACACTCAGATGAGACTAGCTACGAGTAAAACCAGACTTGAAGTTTCCCGAGAAGGCCCATGCAGTAGCGCAGTTCGGACCAACACTCGGAGGAGCACCGGCCGGGGTTAGAATAAAGATGACCCTTGAGTCTGCAGAACCCAAGGGAAGGTGGTAGGTTGTTAGTGCAAATGGTAAAACCAATGTTGGGCATTCTTTGGAGGAGCTTTACTTAAGGCGAATGTCAAGGGGTTCCCATTATAGCCCAACCGTAAGGAACGCAAAATCCGGGAACATAACACCGATATGACGGAAACTAGGGCGGCAAGAGTGGAACAAAACACCAGGCATAAGGCCGAGCCTTCCACCCTTTACCAAGTATATAGATGCATTAATTAAATAAGATATATTGTGATATCCCAACAACTAAACATGTTCCAACAAGGAACAACATCTCCATGTTCCAACAAGGAACAAACTTCAATCTTCACCTGCAACTAACAACGCTATAAGAGGGGCTGAGCAAAGCGGTAACATAGCCAAACAACGGTTTGCTAGGACATGGTGGGTTAGAGGTTTGACATGGCAATTTGGGAGGCTAACAAGCAAATGGTAGGCATCGTAGCATTGGCATAGCAAAAGAGCGAGCAAACTAGCATAGCAAAGATAGTAGTGATTTCGAGGGTATGATCATCTTGCCTGAAATCCCGCAAGGAAGAAGAACGATTCCAAGAAGAAGACAAACGGTCATAGACGAACAAATCCTCACAACTCCGGAACGAAACCGAAGCTAACGAGAGAAGCAACCCGGAAAGAAACAAACAACATAGTAAACAACCATCACACGAACATGGCATGATGCGCAAACAAGTATGATGCATGCCCGGTTTAAATAGCATGGCATGGCAATATGCACAAACAAAACTACAAGTTAAATGGAGCCCAATATGCAACGAGTTGCATATTGACGAAACACCACATCAATTATTTAGTTCTCTCTCGGTTATGTACCCAACAATATTAAATATTGGTTAACATGGCAAGGGGTGAAGCATAATTAAACTACCTATGTAGGCAAGTTTAAATGAGGCCGGAAATAACAAACAACACTTCCGGAAAATCCCCATGTAATTTAGCAGTTTAAAGCAAGCAACAATTTTAAACATTTTAATTGTTGTTATCATGATGCGGATGACATATACAAGTTATATGCAATTTTTATGAAAATGTTGACATAAGCATGTTATGGAGCATTTCTCGCCATGGCGGAAGGAAAAAGGTGCCATAGCGGTGAAACGGAAATGGTGCCACGACAACATCCCGGTTCCGATAACTCGATTGAGATGTCGGTGCAAAAGAACGTGTGGAGAGCGTGCCATGCAAGATGGTGGGGTGCTCCCGGTTACCGGGTTCCCACGGGTTGACGGCATGGCAAACGAGGAACGCGCAAGGAACAACTCAGACATGGTGCAAACACGGGCATCTCATACAACAAAGCATTCGTTCCACGGCGGTCGTTCTCGGCGGTTATACCTTCAAGCGTGCATTCGGGCGAACGCGTTTCAGAGAGGAAGTAGTCGTTCACGGGCCGTAGTGGAGGTAGTCGCTCACGGGTCGTCGTGGGAAGTAGTCGTACACGGCGTAGTGGAAGTCCTTGTACACGGCGACGGTAGTTGTACACGTTCGTTTCGTAGAAGTCCGGGGTCGTCGGTAGAGGTACTTGGCGGACCATGTAGTCGAACTTGGCGCATCCGAAGGGGTACTTGGCGAAATCCACCTCGGATGTAGTCGTACCCGTGTAGTCGGACTTGCCAAAAAAATGCACACCGGCTGCAGTCATGGTACTTGGTGAATCCCGGAGACGGCACTTGGCGAATTCCACGCTCGGAGGAGGAGGCAAGAAGACGACGCGATCTCCAGCGAATGGCAACACGGCGGCCTGAGGGGTCACCAGCACGGGCGAAACAACAGCAGGCAACACTGCTGTTGCGAGACGGAGGTCGGGGCCAGAGCTAAGCAACGCTAGCAGGGCGGATGGGTGCGAGGAGGCCGGGAGGAGCGGCGCTCGGCACCGGTTGGCGTGGAGCAGGGGAGGCGGAGCTCCTGCTCGGAGAGGTGCGGCGAGGGGAACCGCATGGAGGCGCGAAGGATGGCGGCGGCGACGAATCGGGTCAAAGGCGAGCACGAGATGGCATCGGGGAAGGTGCAGCTGTTGTTGCTGCCGGCTCTGACAGAGGCGACATCCGGCGGAGGAGCTGGCGAGGAGGTGACGCCGGGTAGATGAGGAGGCGGGAGAGGATAAGTCGGGGAGGAGAAGGGGTGTGGGGAAGGCGGCAAGGCGGTCAGAGGGGTCGCCAGCGTGGCGGAGCTTGCAGCGGGAGAAGCATAGGGGAGGGGCGGCGCGAGGGCTCTGCTCCTCTCTCTCCCTGTGAGTGGCGGCGCCAGGAGGAGAAACGAAGGGAAAAGGTATCGAGAGGAGGGGGTTCGAGCGAGAGGAAGGAGATGGGATCAAGCAAGGCGGCGCTGGAGGAGTCGAGGAGAGAGGCTGGGCTGGCCTTCGGGGCTAGGGTTATGAAGGGGTTAGGTGGGCTGGACCTCCAGGCAAATGGGCCGGCCTGGTTTGTTGGTTAGGCTGGGCTCTTTCTCACAAATCTCTATCAGAAAAGAAATAAAGTGAGGAAAAGAAAGAGAGGGTTAGGGAAAGATTTGCGCATGGGGATAATTTTCCCGGACTCGCAAAAATGCGCTTGTTCCAAGAAAAATAGAAAGTGAGCATGGGCGAAAGTTGAATTCAAACTCATTTGAATTTAATTCAAATGGTTTGAACTAGAACAAGGTTTTAGAAGTGTCCAAAAATGTTGAGGATATCGGTGGGGCTCCTGAAAATGACGAAAGAATTTATGGGCAGAGTTGGAGGCTAAGAATTAAGATAACAAAGGCATTGGGATTTATTTGCAAGTGTGTTATGATCAATTCCAAATAAATGGAATAATTTTATTATAGCTCCCTAATAATACTGAGAGGCTTTAATATGTTATAAAGAGAAATCACAAGTGAATTCCCTCGATTTAAATAGATCAACGATCTATGCAATTTATTTAGATGAGTTTTTAAAAAAATTAAATGACATGATGGCATGATGCAATGCAAATGATGCAACAAACAAAAAAATCACACGACGAAACTCGGAGTAGCTGGAAGTCTTCTGGAGCGTCGGTCTCGGGGCGTTACAACACTCCACCACTACAAGAGGATCTCGTCCCGAGATCTAGGATGGCACCGGAGAGAAAACGGAAGAGGAAGAGAAGAGGTAAAACTAAGTTGCTTCTTTTGACAAACGAGTGAAACCACGGACCTTGAAAAATTGAACAATTTGAAAGAAAGAATACAACGGAGATGAACGAAGTTGAAAACACCCCGTTATAAAAGAGGAACAAGGAAGAACAATTTCTTATAGCACTCCAGTTGAAAATAGATACAAGACTTGATAGGAAGAAAAGAGCTTGAGCAGAGGACACGACACTCCGGTTAAATGGACAATCATGAAAATAACATGATCTTAGACAAACGAGATGATGGGTTGAGAAGAGCAACATTACAATACCTCCGAAACAAAAGAATAGAAGATAGATAATTGAAATAGAAGAATGGAGAAGAAAATGCCCTCTTATGCCACAACAGAGCTTGAGGAGGCATCCTTAGGAGACGGGTCAAGCGGAATTGTTGGAAAACCAACAATGAAGGAATAAGCTTGATACGGTCTTGTGGAATACATGTCAAATTATGAGGTGACAAACTGCCACTCACAGGAAAAGAATTGGATTGGTAAGAACAAGGAGACAAGAAACTATTTTACCGAGAGGATAAAGAAGAGCTTGGATCATTTATGAGCACCATAGATAGCAACAGTCCTTAGGGATGGCTTTAGGTGAAATATAACACAAGATAACTCCAATGACGAGATTGATGGATTTAAAAATAACTCATTCTTAACAACATGTGAATCATGGAACATGAACTCAAATTATCAAGAATGACATAATACCACCTCCAAAGTATGGTAGAAAGAATTGCACTCCGGATTACCATATGAAGAAAGCTTAAGCTCCTTAGGAAAGAATCTCGATGAAAACTTTGAGAAGGAATTAAATCCTTGATGAAACATCATGTAGAACCTCCATGAAGAACTCCGGTAAACAAAAGGAATGAAAAGAAAGAGAAATTGAAAACACAAGGTGAATCCTTGCAATGATTTAGATGGTTCCCCGTGATAATTAGAGCTTGGAACTCCGGGAAAAAGAGAAGATGAAACAAATGAAACCGAGAATTTTAAGGGCCTCCAGAATAAAGAATTAATCACTTGGATGAACAAGAATAAGAATTATGTTATGCTTATCCTTCACCAATTAAATTTATGACAATCAACGGATTTGGCCTACTACTTATTCTCGTAGAAAGGATTAAAAGAGATATATCAAAACTTGAGAAGGTCTTCAACGAACCACCGGCAGGATTTGGAAAGAACGAATGAATTGATATGATAACAAAGAAAGAGAACTCTTGAACGAACCACCGTAAGAATTGAAATTGAACGTAGCAAATGCACAAATCACCGGGAAGAATTGCAAAATGAATGAAGATACTTGAGGGTATTTAGATACAAATGAACGAATAGATCACGAGCTGATTAGAGAATACTTGAATGATGCACCGGTATGATTTGGAGAACGAGAGCTGAAAGCTTGAATGAATAATCTTGAGATGATGGGCTTCAAAGAATGAAACTGAAAAGACTCCTAAAATGCTCGAATGGGTGAAAAGATTCTCACAATCGAAAACAATTATGAGAGGATGGCAACAAGCTAGCACCATGAATCTTGAAGAGAAAAGAGCAAGGTTAAAGAGAAACTCTTCTTGGTGTTCAAATGATGAGAATGACAACGAGAAACACCACCAAGAATTATTGAGGCACACCGAAGAATCAAAAGCGAAGAGGTTGAGCCAACTATGAAAAGAATTTGAAAGATCTTGGAGAAAAGCATTTGGTGATGATAACTCATTCTTACGCCAAACTTGGAGAAGAATTTAGGATAGCTCGGGAAAATAGAAGAGTCGGGTAAGATCCAGGAAAAGACACGTGGGTTAGGGCCCACTCAAAAACCACCGTTGAAAAGATTTAAAAGAGATGTTGCACGGTTGAATTAAATGACTTGAATGAGATACCAATCTCGAAAGAGCTTGAACGAATGCAGAGTGGAAACACGAATCTTGAGATATCTTGAGCACTCGGAATAACAAATAGCGAGAAGTAGAATGATAATGAGGTGCACGGTATGAGAAGACATTGAAATGAGGAAAAGGTATGATCAACAAAACTTGACTTGAATCCACCGGAGAAGAGAAAGGAATGAGGAATGACGAACTAGTAGAACATCTTCTTGAGAACCACCGGGTAAGAACATTGACGGAAAAGAATGGAGAAACTTCACAAAAATAAAAGGATACTTGGTAAAGAAATCTTAGTCCTTGAGGAAAAAGGGTGGGTGGGCGGGAAAAAACAAAGGCAACTTGGAGACGGATGAAACAAACACCGTTGAGAAGAAATGATAATTGGTCTTGCTGATGTTGAAGTGATCGGATCCACTTGAAGAGAAACACGCCGGTTGAAAAGGATTGGCATGACAATCTCGATTGTCGAGAAGGATTGGTATTCACATCGGAGTATGAGAACACCATTTCGGAAAGGTATGGAATCAACACTTGACATTGAAGCAACTCGAATACCACAACTCAAAGCAAAAACAAAGGACTGGCTTGCAGAATAAGCCGGAACAAACATATGGTAGAGATTTCGTCCGAAGTTTCCGTGGTGGGGCCTACACGGGCTCGATCGTACAACACCATCATGTACAAGGCAGTGCACATGGCATACGAAGCGTCCCTGAGTCGGCATAGCCAAGGACTCTTTAAGACACAACGAGACCTTTCAGAAACCAACCGTGAATAGGCGGACCACTAGACGTCGAACCCGAATTTCATATCATACATCCGTCGGAAAGATATCCTAAGAGCTACTTGAATTCCCACCTATGAAACTCCCGAAATTTTCCGGTTATGCAATCAGGTGTTGGGGATACAGGGGAAGCATAATATCTCACCCAAAACTAGCAAATCCTACATCCAGCTCTATCCATCCTTCAACACATAACCAAGAAACCTTTGGAAATCGTCTACCTCAATCTTCAAAAAGCATCCATTATACAAGTTATGGCGATACTCCCGTACTCACCTCAGTACTGGGTTATCGGGGTTATCTCACCAACGAACTGCATAAAAGAGATTTTCGATGTCGGCATACTAAACTCAGGTATTCCAGAACTGCAACGATAAAATTATGATGACAACACCTCAGAGCTCAACTCCCCGGGACACTTCCACTAAACCCCTGACAGGAGGCACCAAGACAATGTTCTCATCATAAAACCATCGGAACGATTCCAAGATACCCGCGTGATCCTAAATTTTTTTTAGTGAAATTTGAGAAGAGAAGAGTCAAAACTCTACGTCAGGATGCCTTACCAGAGCGATGAAGAGACTGGGGAGTAAAAAGAATTCTTAACTCTCCGATATATATAATCCTAAATGACTCAAAACATTTTTCTAGACATAACTCGGCCGCTAAAAACGATCAAGCAGTGGGGCTCCTAAGGTCGGGGAAGGCTCTGATTACCAACTTGTAACGCCCTCGATGTGGCTATATCTCCCACGTGTCGAAGCACGACTTAGAGGCATAACCGCATTGAAAGCAATGTCGCAAGTGAGGTAATCTTCACACAACCCATGTAATACATAAGGGAAAGAGATACATAGTTGGCTTACAATCTCCACTTCACACAATTACATGAATAAAGCATTACATCATCCAGATACAATCAAGGTCCGACTACGGAACCAAAATAAAAGAAGAACCCCAAATGCGACAAAGGTCCCCGATCGACCCCAACTGGGCTCCACTACTGATCAACTAGAACAAAACAACACAAAGGGCAAGATCTTCATCGAGCTCCTCCTTGAGCTTGGTTGCGCCACCTTTCAAGAACATAGGCACCTGCAAACTGGTTTTGGAAGTATCTGTGAGCCACGGGGACTCAGCAATCTCACACCCGCGAGATCAAGACTATTTAAGCTTATGGGTAAGGTAAAGGCATGAGGTGGAGCTGCAGCAAGCGACTAGCATATATGGTGGCTAACATAAGCAAATGAGAGCGAGAAGAGAAGGCAAAGCACGGGCGATAAAAGTATGATCAAGAAGTGATCCTATAGCAACCTCGTCAAGCATAACTCCAACATCGTGTTCACTTCCGGACTCCGAGAAGAGACCATCACGGTTACACACGCGTTGATGTATTTTAATTAAGGTCAACGGGTTTTCTACAACCGACATTAACAAATTCCCATCTGCCCATAACCATGGGCACGACTTTCGAAAGTTCAAATCCTGCAGGGTGTCCCAACTTAGCCCATGAAAAGCTCTCACGGTCAACGAAGAATAGACCTCCACCCGAGACACTCCGATCAGACTCGGTATCCCGGTACAACAAGACATTTCGACAGTGGTAAAACTAAACCAGCAACACCGCCCGAATGTGCCGACAAATCCCGATAGGAGCTGCACATATCTCTTTCTCGAGGGGCACACTCGGATGAGACTAGCTACGAGTAAAACCAGACTTGAGTTTCCCGAGGTTGCCCATGCAGTAGCTCGATTCGGACCAACACTCGGAGGAGCACCGCCCGGGGTTAGAATAAAGATGACCCTTGAGTCTGCAGAACCCAAGGGAAGGTGGTAGGTTGTTAGTGCAAATGGTAAAACCAATGTTGGGCATTGCTGGAGGAGCTTTACTTAAGGCGAATTGTCAAGGGGTTCCCATTATAGCCCAACCGTGTAAGGAGCGCAAAAATCCGGGAACATAACACCGATATGACGGAAACTAGGGCAGCAAGAGTGGAACAAAACACCAGGCATAAGGCCGAGCCTTCCACCCTTTACCAAGTATGTAGATGCATTAATTAAATAAGATATATTGTGATATCCCAACAAGTAAACATGTTCCAACAAGGAACAACATCTCCATGTTCCAACAAGGAACAAACTTCAATCTTCACCTGCAACTAACAACGCTATAAGAGGGGCTGAGCAAAGCGGTAACATAGCCAAACAACGGTTTGCTAGGACATGGTGGGTTAGAGGTTTGACATGGCAATTTGGGAGGCTGACAAGCAAATGGTAGGCATCGTAGCATTGGCATAGCAAAAGAGCGAGCAAACTAGCATAGCAAAGATAGTAGTGATTTCGAGGGTATGATCATCTTGCCTAAAATCCCGCAAGGAAGAAGAACGATTCCAAGAAGAAGACAAACGGTCATATACAAACGAATCCTCACAACTCCGGAACGAAACCGAAGCTAACGAGAGAAGCAACCCGGAAAGAAACAAACAACATAGTAAACAACCATCACATGAACATGGCATGATGCGCAAACAAGTATGATGCATGCCCGGTTTAAATAGCATGGCATGGCAATATGCACAAACAAAAATAAAAGTTAAATGGAGCCCAATATGCAACGAGTTGCATATTGAGAAACACCACATCAACTATTTAGTTCTCTCTCGGTTATGTACCCAACAATATTAAATATTGGTTAACATGGCAAGGGGTGAATCATAATTAAACTACCTATTTAGGCAAGTTTAAATGAGGCCGGAAATAACAAACAACACTTCCGGAAAATCCCCATGTAATTTAGCAGTTTAAAGCAAGCAACAATTTTAAACATTTTAATTGTTGTTATCATGATGCGGATGACATATACAAGTTATATGCAATTTTTATGAAAATGTTGACATAAGCATGTTATGGAGCATTTCTCGCCATGGAGGAAGGAAAAAGGTGCCACGGCGGTGAAACGGAAATGGTGCCACGGCAACATCCCGGTTCTGATAACTCGATTGAGATGTCGGTGCAAAAGAACGTGTGGAGAGCGTGCCATGCAAGATGGTGGGGTGCTCTCGGTTACCGGGTTCCCACGGGTCGACGGCATGGCAAACGAGGAACGCGCAAGGAACAACTCAGACATGGTGCAAACACGGGCATCTCATACAACAAAGCATTCGTTCCACGACGGTCGTTCTCGGCGGTTATACCTTCGAAGCGTGCATTCGGGGCGGAACGCGTTTCGTAGAGGAAGTAGTCGTTCACGGGCCGTAGTGGAGGTAGTCGTTCACGGGTCGTCGTGGGAAGTAGTCGTACACGGCGTAGTGGAAGTCCTTGTACACGGCGACGGTAGTTGTACACGTTCGTTTCGTAGAAGTCCGGGGTCGTCGGTAGAGGTACTTGGCGGACCATGTAGTCGAACTTGGCGCATCCGAAGGGGTACTTGGCGAAATCCACCTCGGATGTAGTCGTACCCGTGTAGTCGGACTTGCCAAAAAAAATGCACACCGGCTGCAGTCATGGTACTTGGTGAATCCCGGAGACGGCACTTGGCGAATTCCACGCTCGGAGGAGGAGGCAAGAAGACGACGCGATCTCCAGCGAATGGCAACACGGCGGCCTGAGGGGTCACCAGCACGGGCGAAACAACAGCAGGCAACACTGCTGTTGCGAGACGGAGGTCGGGGCCAGAGCTAAGCAACGCTAGCAGGGCGGATGGGTGCGAGGAGGCGGGAGGAGCGCGCGCGGCACGGTTGGCGTGGGAGCAGGGGAGGCGGAGCTCTGCTTTCGGAGAGGTGCGGCGAGGGGAACCGCATGGAGGCGCGAAGGATGGCGGCGGCGACGAATCGGGTCAAAGGCGAGCACGAGATGGCATCGGGGAAGGTGCAGCTGTTGTTGCTGCCGGCTCTGACAGAGGCGACATCCGGCGGAGGAGCTGGCGAGGAGGTGACGCCGGGTAGATGAGGAGGCGGGAGAGGATAAGTCGGGGAGGAGAAGGGGTGTGGGGAAGGCGGCAAGGCGGTCAGAGGGGTCGCCAGCGTGGCGGAGCTTGCAGCGGGAGAAGCATAGGGGAGGGGCGGCGCGAGGGCTCTGCTCCTCTCTCTCCCTGTGAGTGGCGGCGCCAGGAGGAGAACGAAGGGGAAAAGGTATCGAGAGGAGGGGGGTTCGAGCGAGAGGAAGGAGATGGGATCAAGCGTTCTGGGCGGCTGGAGGAGTCGAGGAGAGAGGTGGGCTGGCCTTCGGGGCTAGGGTTATGAAGGGGTTAGGTGGGCTGGACCTCCATGCAAATGGGCCGGCCTGGTTTGTTGGTTAGGCTGGGCTCTTTCTCACAAATCTCTATCAGAAAAGAAATAAAGTGAGGAAAAGAAAGAGAGGGTTAGGGAAAGATTTAAGATGGGGATAATTTTCCGGACTCATAAAAAATGCGCTTGTTCCAAGAAAAATAGAAAGTGAGCATGGGCGAAAGTTGAATTCAAACTCATTTGAATTTAATTCAAATGGTTTGAACTAGAACAAGGTTTTAGAAGTGTCCAAAAATGTTGAGGATATCGGTGGGGCTCCTGAAAATGACGAAAGAATTTATGGGCAGAGTTGGAGGCTAAGAATTAAGATAACAAAGGCATTGGGATTTATTTGCAAGTGTGTTATGATCAATTCCAAATAAATGGAATAATTTTATTATAGCTCCCTAATAATACTGAGAGGCTTTAATATGTTATAAAGAGAAATCACAAGTGAATTCCCTCGATTTAAATAGATCAACGATCTATGCAATTTATTTAGATGAGTTTTTAAAAAAATTAAATGACATGATGGCATGATGCAATGCAAATGATGCAACAAACAAAAAAATCACACGATTTAAACTCGGAGTAGCTGGAAGTCTTCTGGAGCGTCGGTCTCGGGGCGTTACAACACTCCACCACTACAAGAGGATCTCGTCCCGAGATCTAGGATGGCACCGGAGAGAAAACGGAAGAGGAAGAGAAGAGGTAAAACTAAGTTGCTTCTTTTGACAAACGAGTGAAACCACGGACCTTGAAAAATTGAACAATTTGAAAGAAAGAATACAACGGAGATGAACGAAGTTGAAAACACCCCGTTATAAAAGAGGAACAAGGAAGAACAATTTCTTATAGCACTCCAGTTGAAAATAGATACAAGACTTGATAGGAAGAAAAGAGCTTGAGCAGAGGACACGACACTCCGGTTAAATGGACAATCATGAAAATAACATGATCTTAGACAAACGAGATGATGGGTTGAGAAGAGCAACATTACAATACCTCCGAAACAAAAGAATAGAAGATAGATAATTGAAATAGAAGAATGGAGAAGAAAATGCCCTCTTATGCCACAACAGAGCTTGAGGAGGCATCCTTAGGAGACGGGTCAAGCGGAATTGTTGGAAAACCAACAATGAAGGAATAAGCTTGATACGGTCTTGTGGAATACATGTCAAATTATGAGGTGACAAACTGCCACTCACAGGAAAAGAATTGGATTGGTAAGAACAAGGAGACAAGAAACTATTTTACCGAGAGGATAAAGAAGAGCTTGGATCATTTATGAGCACCATAGATAGCAACAGTCCTTAGGGATGGCTTTAGGTGAAATATAACACAAGATAACTCCAATGACGAGATTGATGGATTTAAAAATAACTCATTCTTAACAACATGTGAATCATGGAACATGAACTCAAATTATCAAGAATGACATAATACCACCTCCAAAGTATGGTAGAAAGAATTGCACTCCGGATTACCATATGAAGAAAGCTTAAGCTCCTTAGGAAAGAATCTCGATGAAAACTTTGAGAAGGGAATTAAATCCTTGATGAAACATCATGTAGAACCTCCATGAAGAACTCCGGTAAACAAAAGGAATGAAAAGAAAGAGAAATTGAAAACACAAGGTGAATCCTTGCAATGATTTAGATGGTTCCCCGTGATAATTAGAGCTTGGAACTCCGGGAAAAAGAGAAGATGAAACAAATGAAACCGAGAATTTTAAGGGCCTCCAGAATAAAGAATTAATCACTTGGATGAACAAGAATAAGAATTATGTTATGCTTATCCTTCACCAATTAAATTTATGACAATCAACGGATTTGGCCTACTACTTATTCTCGTAGAAAGGATTAAAAGAGATATATCAAAACTTGAGAAGGTCTTCAACGAACCACCGGCAGGATTTGGAAAGAACGAATGAATTGATATGATAACAAAGAAAGAGAACTCTTGAACGAACCACCGTAAGAATTGAAATTGAACGTAGCAAATGCACAAATCACCGGGAAGAATTGCAAAATGAATGAAGATACTTGAGGGTATTTAGATACAAATGAACGAATAGATCACGAGCTGATTAGAGAATACTTGAATGATGCACCGGTATGATTTGGAGAACGAGAGCTGAAAGCTTGAATGAATAATACTGAGATGATGGGCTTCAAAGAATGAAACTGAAAAGACTCCTAAAATGCTCCGAATGGGTGAAAAAGATTCTCACAATCGAAAACAATTATGAGAGGATGGCAACAAGCTAGCACCATGAATCTTGAAGAGAAAAGAGCAAGGTTAAAGAGAAACTCTTCTTCGGTGTTCAAATGATGAGAATGACAACGAGAAACACCACCAAGAATTATTGAGGCACACCGGAAGAATCAAAAGCGAAGAGGTTGAGCCAACTATGAAAAGAATTTGAAAGATCTTGGAGAAAAGCATTTGGTGATGATAACTCATTCTTACGCCAAACTTGGAGAAGAATTTAGGATAGCTCGGGAAAATAGAAGAGTCGGGTAAGATCACAGGAAAAGACCTGTGGGTTAGGGCCACTCAAAAACCACCGTTGAAAAGATTTAAAAGAGATGTTGCACCGGTTGAATTAAATGACTTGAATGAGATACCAATCTCGAAAGAGCTTGAACGAATGCAGAGTGGAAACACGAATCTTCGAGATATCTTGAGCACTCCAGAATAACAAATAGCGAGAAGTAGAATGATAATGAGGTGCACCGGTATGAGAAGACATTGAAATGAGGAAAAAGGTATGATCAACAAAACTTGACTTGAATCCACGGAGAAGAGAAAGGAATGAGGAATGACGAACTAGTAGAACATCTTCTTGAGAACCACCGGGTAAGAACATTGACGGAAAAGAATGGAGAAACTTCACAAAATAAAAGGATACTTGGTAAAGAAATCTTAGTCCTTGAGGAAAAAGGGTGGGTGGGCGGAAAAACAAAGGCAACTTGGAGACGGATGAAACAAACACCGTTGAGAAGAAATGATAATTGGTCTTGCTGATGTTGAAGTGATCGGATCCACTTGAAGAGAAACACGCGGTTGAAAAGGATTGGCATGACAATCTCGATTGTCGAGAAGGATTGGTATTCACATCGAGTATGAGAACACCATTTGGAAAGGTATGGAATCAACACTTGACATTGAAGCAACTCAATACCACAACTCAAAGCAAAAACAAAGGGTGGCTTGCGAATAAGCGGAACAAACATATGGTAGAGATTTCGTCCGAAGTTTCCGTGGTGGGGCCTACACGGGCTCGATCGTACAACACCATCATGTACAAGGCAGTGCACATGGCATACGAAGCGTCCCTGAGTCGGCATAGCCAAGGACTCTTTAAGACACAACGAGACCACTGTAAAACCAACCGTGAATAGGCGGACCACTAGACGTCGAACCCGAATTTCATATCATACATCCGTCGGAAAGATATCCTAAGAGCTACTTGAATTCCCACCTATGAAACTCCCGAAATTTTCCGGTTATGCAATCAGGTGTTGGGGATACAGGGGAAGCATAATATCTCACCCAAAACTAGCAAATCCTACATCCAGCTCTATCCATCCTTCAACACATAACCAAGAAACCTTTGGAAATCGTCTACCTCAATCTTCAAAAAGCATCCATTATACAAGTTATGGCGATACTCCCGTACTCACCTCAGTACTGGGTTATCGGGGTTATCTCACCAACGAACTGCATAAAAGAGATTTTCGATGTCGGCATACTAAACTCAGGTATTCCAGAACTGCAACGATAAAATTATGATGACAACACCTCGAGCTCAACTCCGGGACACTTCCACTAAACCCCGACAGGAGGCACCAAGACAATGTTCTCATCATAAAACCATCGAACGATTCCAAGATACCCGTGATCCTAAATTTTTTAGTGAAATTTGAGAAGAGAAGAGTCAAAACTCTACGTCGGGATGCCTTACCAGAGCGATGAAGAGACCGGGAGTAAAAGAATTCTTAACTCTCCGATATATATAATCCTAAATGACTCAAAACATTTTTCTAGACATAACTCGCCGCTAAAAACGATCAAGGTGGGGCTCCTAAGGTCGGGAAGGCTCGATTACCAACTTGTAACGCCTCGATGTGGCTATATCTCCCACGTGTCGAAGCACGACTTAGAGGCATAACCGCATTGAAAGCAATGTCGCAAGTGAGGTAATCTTCACACAACCCATGTAATACATAAGGGAAAGAGATACATAGTTGGCTTACAATCTCCACTTCACACAATTACATGAATAAAGCATTACATCATCCAGATACAATCAAGGTCCGACTACGGAACCAAAATAAAAGAAGAACCCCAAATGCGACAAAGGTCCCCGATCGACCCCAACTGGGCTCCACTACTGATCAACTAGAACAAAACAACACAAAGGGCAAGATCTTCATCGAGCTCCTCCTTGAGCTTGGTTGCGTCACCGCCAAGAACATAGGCACCGCAAACTGGTTTTGAAGTATCTGTGAGCCACGGGACTCAGCAATCTCACACCGCGAGATCAAGACTATTTAAGCTTATGGGTAAGGTAAAGGCATGAGGTGGAGCTGCAGCAAGCGACTAGCATATATGGTGGCTAACATAAGCAAATGAGAGCGAGAAGAGAAGGCAAAGCACGGGCGATAAAAGTATGATCAAGAAGTGATCCTATAGCAACCTACGTCAAGCATAACTCCAACACCGTGTTCACTTCCGGACTCCGCCGAGAAGAGACCATCACGTTACACACGCGTTGATGTATTTTAATTAAGGTCAACTTCGGGTTTTCTACAACCGGACATTAACAAATTCCCATCTGCCCATAACCGCGGGCACGACTTTCGAAAGTTCAAATCCCTGCAGGGGTGTCCCAACTTAGCCCATGACAAGCTCTCACGGTCAACGAAGGAATAGACCTCCACCCGAGACACTCCGATCAGACTCGGTATCCCGGTACAACAAGACATTTCGACAGGGTAAAACTAAACCAGCAACACCGCCCGAATGTGCCGACAAATCCCGATAGGAGCTGCACATATCTCTTTCTCAGGGGCACACTCAGATGAGACTAGCTACGAGTAAAACCAGACTTGAAGTTTCCCGAGGTTGCCCAGCAGTAGCTCGTTCGGACCAACACTCGAGGAGCACCGCCCGGGGTTAGAATAAAGATGACCCTTGAGTCTGCAGAACCCAAGGGAAGGTGGTAGGTTGTTAGTGCAAATGGTAAAACCAATGTTGGGCATTGCTGGAGGAGCTTTACTTAAGGCGAATTGTCAAGGGGTTCCCATTATAGCCCAACCGTGTAAGGAGCGCAAAAATCCGGGAACATAACACCGATATGACGGAAACTAGGGCACAAAGTGGAACAAAACACTGCATAAGGCCGAGCCTTCCACCCTTTACCAAGTATGTAGATGCATTAATTAAATAAGATATATTGTGATATCCCAACAAGTAAACATGTTCCAACAAGGAACAACATCTCCATGTTCCAACAAGGAACAAACTTCAATCTTCACCGCAACTAACAACGCTATAAGAGGGCTGAGCAAAGCGGTAACATAGCCAAACAACGGTTTGCTAGGACATGGTGGGTTAGAGGTTTGACATGGCAATTTGGGAGGCCGACAAGCAAATGGTAGGCATCGTAGCATTGGCATAGCAAAAGAGCGAGCAAACTAGCATAGCAAAGATAGTAGTGATTTCGAGGGTATGATCATCTTGCCTAAAATCCGCAAGGAAGAAGAACGATTCCAAGAAGAAGACAAACGGTCATATACAAGCGAATCCTCACAACTCCGAACGAAACCGGCTAACGAGAGAAGCATGGCAAAGTATTGGTGGAGTTCATCCTGGATCGGCAGTCTTTGACATGCAATGTCTAATGCCAAAGATGCAATGTCTAAGCCAAAGATGAATGGCGGGATGGGGTTCCGGGATCTGGAGCTGTTCAACCTTACCTTGCTAGGGAAGCATGGATGGCGTCTACTGACAGAGCCAAATTCATTATGCTCTCATGTTCTGAAAGGACGATATTTCCCCTCCAGCAATTTTATGCAGGCTACGGTGCCCAAGAGCGCTTCTACTTGTGAGCGATAATTCATGTATGCTCTCATGTTACGAAGGGCGATATTTCCCCTCGGCAATTTTATGCTGACTCACGGTGCAGGCGCTTACGCTACTTGGCATTCAGAGTAGCAACAAAAGCAACACAAAGAAGGAATATCCGGGATCTGAGCTGTTCAACCTTACCTTAACATAGGTCCAGCTATGCCCAAAAGTTGAAACCTAACAGGACAAAGCAACTAGCACACCATGGTCAAGATCAAACTATTGCTTAGGCACTACAAGAGTAAGATGCAATAGAAGTAGAAAAGTGCATCGAATGGCGTTAATAACGATAATGGTCAGCTAACAAAAGGAAATCGACATTGAAGAGATAAGGCAAAGACAGAGTCGACTAAAGGTATATCACCAATATCGTGAGTACATAGACTGCAGTTAGATTAAAACTTTGCAACGAATAACTCAGACGGACGAATGAGAGCACAACAGTACAAGCATGAGTTGGATCGTTTGCATGAATCTATAAATGGACTCGAAGAGGTTCACGAACAGGACATTAATGGCGGGATGGGGTTCGGGATGCAGGTGTTCAACCTTACCTTGCTAGGGAAGCATGGATGGCGTCTCTTGCTAGGGAAGCATGGATGGCGTCTAATGACAGAGCCAAATTCATCTATGCTGTTACGACGCAGCAGGAGAAGGCACGGGTAGGAATGCAAGGACTGATCTTGACAGGGAGGTAGGTTAGTAGGTAGAAAGTAAACAGATGGTAGGGCATTGGAGGATCGACTTTCATTAAGCGATGGCAAGCGCTCGATGAGCCAAATTCATTATGCTCTCATGTTCTGAAAGGACGATATTTCCCCTCCAGCAATTTTATGCAGGCTACGGTGCCCAAGAGCGCTTCTGCTACTTGGCGAGCGATAATTGCAGGGAGGAGAGCTTTACAGACTGGTGTAATTAAGCGGGTCGGCAGTGGTTCAACCATCTCCATTTGGGAGGACAAGTGGATTCCCAACACTATGACTATGATGCCTCATCGGATCACTAATGCACCACTAAACCTGGTGTCGGATTTGATTGATGCTGAGAGTGGCTTGTGGAAAACTGAATTGGTACAGCAAAATTTCATGCCCCCGGAAGTTGATGCGATACTGAATATACCCATTAGATCGGGTGGAGGTGAGGATACTTTGGCCTGGGCGTTTGAGAAGACCGGGACATATACTGTGAAATCGGCGTATCGTTCTCTAGTGACTCAGAACGAGCACATTGCTCTAGAGGAAGGGACGTGTACAGAATCTTCAATGACTGAAAAACAGATGTGGTCTCGTTTGTGGAAACTCAAAGTAATTCCCAAGGTACAAGTGTTTTGGTGGCGGGTGCTGCAAGGTATTCTTCCTGTTGAATCCTTGCTCAAATATCGTCACGTGTCAACTGATAGTACAAGCAAGATTTGCATGAACGCTGAAGAAGACTTAATGCATGCTTTAATGCATTGTTCTCATGCCAGGAGTTTTTGGAGTGAGGCACCGGTTTGGCTCGAAGTTAAGCATCCCGAACTCCATCCACTTACTTGGAAGAAGGATATCTTATGTGATCCTCGCTTTTCTGATTCTGATAGGGCAAAGTTGGTCTCTATCATGTGGGCAATCTGGACGTCCCGAAACAATATTACACATGGTAAAGCGGCAATGAGCCCGACTCAGTCGATGATCATGACTCGAGATGCACTGGCTTTGTTGGACATTCCCCGTGAGCATGCTCGGATTCTACCTGGTCATGGATGGCGCCTGCCGGAAGAGACCTACATAAAGATCAACACCGATGGGAGCATAGCTATGGATGCTCGTCGGGGTGGTGGTGGAGTTGCAAGGACTCGATCCGATTTCCTGGCTGCTTGGTGTAAGCCATACAGTGGTGTCACTGACCCACTGGTTGCTGAAGCTCTCGCTGTAAGAGATGGTGTTATATTTGCAAAGTTGCGAGGCTTTTCCAAGGTCATCATGGAGACGGACTGTCAAGACTTTGTTACTCTCTGGAATTTGCGCCAAGGTTCACGATCTGTGTTGGCGCCAATCATAGCTGAAATTGGGGAACTCTCTAGTTCTTTTACTTCCTTTGTTATTCAACATACTTCTAGGACAACAAACTTTTCTGCTCATCTATGTGTGAAGCATGCGAGCACGCTGGATGTGACAGACTGCTGGTTGGCCTCCAGGCCCAGCTTTCTTGTAACTAGCCTTATGGCAGATTTTGCCGGGGCCTTCGTTGAATAAAACTCCCTATATTTTCCCTCAAAAAAAAAAGAGAAGATTGTCTTTTGTTGATGAGCGCCGGCCGGCAGCGTCTGACAGGAATGTAATCTTTTTTATTGATGAGCGCCGCCAGTGTCGAGAATAATATCTTCTGTTTTGTACTATAATGAGCGTCGGCAGCCAGTTCACTCGGCTCCTCCTCCGTTCAATGCTGAGGTGAAGCTCGTTTTTACATCTCCAACCATTTTGGACAAATACCGTTCGAAATATTTCAAACAGATTTTGAATTCAATTTTTTACAATCTATGTACAAAAGTATTTAACCTTTATACTCTCCCCGTCCAAAAATACTTGTCGGAGGAATGGATATATCTAGACGTATTTTAGTTTTAGATGCATCCATTTATATCCATTTTCACGACAAGTATTTCCGGACGGAGTGAGTACATCCCAACCATCTCCTCTAATGTGGTGGCTGTTCAGCAAAAGTTGCTGCCTGCTATTTCGTCGGCAGTTCGACTACTGGTTGCTCCCACATTTGTTTTAGAGCGTTTTAAACTTTTCCATCCTCCCTCAACTTGCTGCAAAGGAAATTGTGGCTAAACACAATTACCGGTTGGTAATCGAATTTGCCACCCGGTAAAAGAAGCCCTGCTATCACCCCCAATCCTCTTCTCTATCCCAAACATCCCCGTCTATCATGTTTGAGTGTTTGGTTTGCAAGGATGGATTTGGTTATGTTTCATTTCAACACAAATGATTGATGGCTCTCAAATATAGAACAACACAAAAATGTCAAATCAAAACTAAAAAAGACAGTCATTGACGCCTAATAACACAAAAGGCTTATATAACATTATCCCAAAAACGCATAATGAAAACGGAATCTAGCTTTACTGCGACCTGTTGTAGCTAGTGTATCAACGACCGTTGGAAGCCAGTTCAAAAAAAAAGGACCGTTGGAAGCTATAACAAGGTAATCTTTGGCATCAATGGCCATATATCCATTCTTGCACCAACGGAACTGATGCCAACAACATCACAAACTGCAGAAATTCTCCAATAAAAAAACATTAGTAAAGAAACAAAAACAATATAAACCACAAGAACTTCACAAATGAAAATAATTGGACAAATAATGCAAATAATCAGTAATTAATTGGCAAAAGGGCATATTTCCCTCGCGAATTATGGGTTATATTGGCTATGTTGGCCAGGGTTTTTCGGTTGAAATTTCGTTGACACTAGAGGAAAATTTTACACCATTCAAAAATTTGAATTAATTTGAATTTAAACATCAAGATAATGTCAAATAGCACTCGTGTGCATATTCTATCGTAAGTCAACCTCTGTCATCGTGGTAGGGCGAGGTCATAGGATCGTGTCCCTGCTTTACAAAATATGTCTTTAGTGTTATTCAAATCAAGCTTAGAAGGTGTGACCGCACCACAGTACGGCAATAATAGCTTGAACCCAAGCCCTCCAAGTGTGATAGATGTGATATGAGCCAAGTGTGTTACATCTGATATGTTACTACTACCAAACAGTATAATTATTCTAGCTACAGCAAGATCCTAATATTAACGTGTCCATCATCATTGTCTCCTATGAGTGCTTACCATGGTGAAAGTACATGTGGGCCCTAGGAAACTATATGTTGATATGGTTTGTCCACCCCTGTATGGTTAGATCATCACATATAGAATACTCTAAGGCATTGCCATGTTTATTTTCAGTGTGTTACATCGTGGAGTTTACATTTGCATTCTCGTGTCGAGTTGTTGGTCTCAGTGTCCAGTTCCTGTAGAGTACTGAGTTATGTTCCCAGCCACCGCCTCCCGCTGCACCACCATAATATGTGTTGTTCACCACTTTTCATCAAGTTCCACCATGTCCCTATCACAAGCCTTCTACATCATAAACTTGAGGTTGTTGGCATCTTCGTTCGGCCATATTAGACATCCCTTAGTTTAATTTCAGATAAGAAAACAAGGCAAAAAAATGCATCCAACTAGACAAAAACTCTTCAAATTTGGTCCAGAATAGGTTTCGACGATGTTTGTAGCCCACTTTTGGTCTATGACTGCTCAAAACGCTCAGGACGAGCATTTACGTGTCTACACTATTCGGAAATTAGTATTCCAGGAGTTAGTGTCATGAAATTTCACGGAATTTAATTTCATGATTTTTTTTAGAATTAGTATCATAAAATTCTCAGTATTATTATTTCCCTGAGTAGTATTACAAAATTCACAAGAGTTGGTATTGTATCATGGTATTATTTGATTTCTACTCAAGAGGTTAAATTAATCAGCACTAACAAATACTCCCTCCGTCAAGAATTATAAGAGCGTTTAGATCACTACTATAATGATCTAAACACTCTTATATTTCTTTAGAAAGGGAGTACTGATTAATAAAATAATACAAGTAGTGATTTTGAAAAAGATTACCAAGGAACACATTAAATATCACATTTACTCTTCCAAGGGTGCCTATAAACCATCGGGTCAATCCTAATAAAAAAAGTGAAAATATACTAAAATAAATAGTAAATTCATCTTTTTTACAAGATTGACACGAGTTATTAATCAAAAATCACGATACAACACACACGCGGGCGCGCGCACACACACACACAGAATCATCCAGAAAGGGCGAGTGAAGATATGTGTCCACAAACATTTGTAGAAAACTCCCTCCCACAGAAAAGAGAAAATGAGAAAAGTCTCTAGGAATCATTGCAATTGCCATCACCGCCACATACCCTCGCCAGAGTCGAAGAAGTACCATCGCCTTGATTGGGCTTCGTGAGCTGACTGAGAGGCCCATTGTCGGTGGAGCCAAAATCATTGTAGCACGTCGACCCGGAACGTACTCGTACTCCTCAAATCTCAAAACCGTTGTCTACTATCTATGTTGCCGAAGCACAACATAAGAATTGCGATCCACAAATGTTATTATTGCGATCCACAAGGTTTGCCGTTTGTGATGAGATGGTTGTTTTTTAATCACCGTGCCATGTTATTATTGGAGATATTATGATGACTAGACATAAACAGATTACTTACGAGTCTCCTGATTATTGGACATATTACGATGCATCAAGTTTTCCAGCGACTAGACTATCCATGTATCGATGGAATGATTATTCTAGATCCATCTATTTCTTTTCTCGCAACCGACCCTGTTTGCATCCTGAGTGATGAACACACTTATGCATGCATATCACATACATACATTACGATAAATATCTAATAAAATCAGTCCATGTATTGCATCTAATCTATTGTTTGTTTTGCAAGCGAGAGGTAATCAACTACAGGTTTGATAAGCTACAACTGGGTACGGTTCTCACACCGGTCCGGATAGGTGAAGCGGTATGGACTGGTTTCGACGTGGAGAAAACCCGTCAAAAGAAAACTGGTATGTGGACGAGACAATTGGGACCAATTTGGTCAGAATGTTCATAACAACAAAATTATAAAAGAGGTTCAATGGGGTATAACACATAAAATTATGCCAAATCTCAAACTAATTTGGGGGTAAAAATTGAAATTCATTCTAGCTAAGCAGGCTGGTGGATGCTTTTTGATGCAGGCTAGCTTACAAACGAATCTAATCTACGGCGACTTGATGATCTGTAGAGAAACACAAGACACTTTTTTGACCCCTCTGCCCGTAGGCCTCCCAGGGTTTCGACGTGGGAGAACTGGCATGTGAACGAGACAATTGAGAAGCACTGGTTAGTATGTTCATATAAAAAAATTAAAAGGGGTAAAATTTGGCAACGTTTTTGCTAAATGGGGTATAATGGATAAAATTCTGCCAAATCTCAAACTAGTTTGGGGGTAAAAACTGAAATTCACTCTATTGATTACTACAGATCATGGATCGCCAGCTACGGCAGACACACATAAGCCTTCCAACGGTGTGTTGTGACAGGTATTGTAGTTGTAGCATTAGACATAGGGCTTGTGTAGACGTTGAGGAGATCAAGATGGTTTCTTTGCAAGGCTGCCGCCCCGGCGAGGCGAGGCTTTCCTTGTATACAGCAACATAACTTATGCCCAAGGTGGGACTCCGGATGGATGAACCGCTCCAGTCGAGGAGGTTCTCAATATCATGAGTGACAGGGCTGTATGCATATATTTGGTCTGGGAAGCTAGGCTGTGTGAGGAGTATGCGGCGACCGTTGTCGATGATGGCGAGCGGTCTGGCCCCGAATAACATAACCTCTGGTGATGCGTTGATTCGGTATTGCAGTTCCCATGAAGCTCCAGCTAATCCATATTGATTCAACAGCCAGATGTTGCAATGCTGTCCAGATTGATAGGTAAAAAGGCAAAGTCGTCCGCCAAGCTCCGTCAAATCATACATGTGCTTCTTGTCCATGTCCAACGGTGGTTGTATGGTCCCAAACTTCTCAGTTGCGAGAAAGAAGGATATGATGAACATCTCTCTGTGTCGATAGGCCACCCAGTACACATGCCCTTGCGCGAAGACACTCGTACCGTATTGGTCTATCGAACCCATGGGCTTCTCACCGATCGGCCGCCACGACCCCATGGGCCCGTTTATCACGTAGACTTCACAGCCAGCGGACATGAGGCCGCCCCCACGGTAGTAGATGCGCACGACCTTGTGTTTCTTGGTGCGGACGTCGTAGCCGAGCCCTAGGCCATCATAGTTCTCCCTGTACTCGGTAGAACCTCGGTACCCCGTTGTCCGCCCCTCCGGCAAAGCTGTCATCTGGCCGGTAGACGGGTTGCAAACATAGGACATGTCGGGGAGAAAAGTCTTTCCTGTGGGACTGATTGTCACTATGACGAGGCCACGACACTGCGCTGTGACCAGGTGCGCGACAATGGGGCCGGGTGGTGCATCATCCTCTTCTTCTCCTTGAATCGATGATGGTAACGCAGTGCCAAGACGTGAGAAACTGTCAAGCGGGATGACGCGCGGGATGATCGTGAGTGGTGCTAGCACCTTGGGCTCCGTGGCGTATATCCAGTGCTGCGTGCCAAAGATCCTGGGGCCGCCGTGGAGGTTGGCCATGCAGTGGTGGAGGTCTGTGAAATTTTCCGAGGAGAGCTTGGCGGCCCAGGCGCGGGAGAGGCAGCGACACCCAACAACCGACTTGGCCGGCAACCGCAGGAAGATTTCCTCGATGAGATGATCGGGGAGGACGGCACATCTGCGCCGCTTAGCCATGGACGCCCGCCGAGACGCACTGCTATGCACGCCGTCGAAACGATTTAGCTCTTCTTGGCAGAGGTAAGAGGTTCGTATGTTGGGATATGTATAGTGCAGTTGGAGATCGATCAGTGCTAGAATCCGGCCGTATCCGTGTGCTGGTCACGAAAACACGTCCGGAGTTGGTTATTCCAGTTTTTTTTCCAACGAGGATATTCTTTTCCAACTGATACAGATCATTGATTAGCTGCACGTATTCGAGTACATACGTACTATCCTCTAGCTCTTGGGGGAACGCTGCGTCGTGGTTCAATCGGATCGCCGCAAGAGGGCTCGTGTGGGTCCCGTTTTACAGGGGTCAGGAGTTGGTCGCGCGTTGCATGTTTTCTGGACCCTCTCCGGCGTTCTTTTCCCCAGAGTGTGCCCGATGTACGGTCAGGGTCAAGTTGCGGCGAGGGCAACGCAACCGACGTCTCGCGTCCGGTCAAATGCAGCACCGCGTGTCCGCTCCGTCAGATTTGAGGGTGGTTGCATCGTCTGCGTGTTCATGAAAAGCGATTTGGGGTTAGCCCGTTAGGTTTGCCGGTGGCGTCGTTGCCGGTCTCTTGAGGGGAGGTGATTTGGGGTGCTCTTTTTTTAGACAGTGATACACGCGGGTCTAAATTTGGATCGGTCGTCTGGTCCGAAACAGCTGCGAACAGCCGTTTGATTTGCCCCTCAGTGTCTTCTTTCTTCTCTCCTGGCTTCTTTGTTAGCTCGCTCATGCGCCGCTGCATCAGCGCACACCAGACCCCCCCCCCCCCGACGACCCCAGCGCACGCGCCTGCCGTAGTGACCGCCGTGTTCGTCGCGCTCGCTGTGGTGACCAGTCGCACTCCCCGTGGTCACCTGATTCCTGCCCCCAAAAAAACCGAGTCGAACGTGACAGCCTTTACGATTGTAGCACCGCGTGGGCACCGTGTGGGCACCGTCGTGCCTTCCGATCGAATTTGCAGCTCGCCGGCGACCGGTTGCAACATGCAACCCCGCTGGCCCATGCTAGATCTCATCGTCGGGATTCACAGCAAACAATCACGGTGTCGTGAAAGAATGGATGTTGCAAAAATAGTCAACGGTAGTAGCAAATATACACATGGTTGTAGCAGCAAAATCTGCCGTCTCGCCGCTAAATTGTGTGATGTGAAGTATAGCTAGCAACATCCAAACTCAGTTTACGAAATGGTTGATTTTATTGACTTAGGAAATGCAAAGCACGCAGAAAATTACGCTGGCAAAGAGCAAAGCCATACTAAGCTGAAGGTATGTCCAGAATGAGTAAAAGAAAGCAAAACTTTAAAGCAAACAAAACAACGAACGACGCCGTCGCTGCACAACCATATATGTCTTATATAAGCCGTCGCCCATATTTCCCATCTCTGCCGAAGGCCGCCAGAGGAGAGGCCTCCTGCCGGTCGCCTTCGTTGACCAATGTTGGACTTAGTTTGTAGCAGCTGCGAGAGGAATGGGAGACCGGAGGTAGGAGCCGATTGCTAAGATTTGGGTCAAGCGATTGTCGACAATGCGACAGCTGCTATGTTTCTTCTAACCTCCGAACTCAGCTTGATGATGTTAAGTCAGAGTTGGAGGCATAAAGACGCATGCGTTTTGGTGCTCCCGCTCCCCAAGGCAAGACGCCATGAGTCGGTTCAGGGAGCTCACTCCCTTCGATTGTGCCGAGGGTAAGGTCGTCTTCCTCCTCCAATCGATCAATTATTTGCCAACTGTGGAGAGAAGCAGAGGAAGCAAGCCTGGACATCAACTCTTTCAGCAGATTAGGACAGCTCTTACTAAGAATATTGTCGAAGTCAGCAGTTGCCATGACTGCCTCAATTGTGGTTGAATTGGAATTGAGGAAGAACTAGAAGCATACCTCCTTGAGCCTGGGGCAACCACGTTGCTCTGCTAGCACCAGCGTGCTCACATTGATGTGCTTGCACAACCTACTCTCACAGAGCAGCTTGAGCCTCTCCATGCCGTACCTGTCAGCGGCTTCTAGGAGATGCCGGGTCATATCAGCCTCATTCTCCTCTTCTTCTGTCACGGGTGGCAGTTCCTCTGTGTACACGAACTGCAGCAGATTCCTAAATACCTCGGGCCTCATCCCGTGGATATGTATGCCAGCGGCGCTGCTCTCTTTTATCGCGCCAAAGAGTTCCGCTTTGAACACCGGCGACCGTGCCGCAAGCACGTAGCGGTGGGCGGCAAAAGTCTCCCCGCCGACTAGGAACCTCACATCAGCACCCTGCTCGCTCTGGAAAAGCTCACGATGCCAATCAGGCGGTGGCACGACGGGTCGTACAGGACGAGGACAAGAGGCGGCACCGCCCGCAATGAACTCCAGGACTGTGATGTTGCACCTGACCAAGACCAGTCGAGGAGCTTCAGCTCCTCCCTCGCGATGACTTTGTCGTAGCCCCATGTAACATCCCAAATTTTCAATTTGGAATTTTATACATTAGATCATCATTGCATATCATATTTTAATGCATTTTGGCTTGATCCTAGAAATTTTACGCAACTCAAGGACCCACGGAGAGAGTTGGGGATTTCGTTATTTTCATATTTGAGTTTTCTCAAATTTTGAAAATAGGATCATTTGATTTTAATTATTTTATCTTCAAATATTTCTATTATAAAAATATGAGAGAGGGAATAAAATGACTTTCCCAAAATAAAAAAATGTTGGAGATTTAATAATAAAATCAAATAAGATTTTATTTCGGAGTTTTATCGCTATTTTATTTGTATTAGAAAAATACGCGTTTTTTAACATTGCATTTTAGGCCCAAATAAATGTTCATTTTGTCCGGCCTATTTTTAGAGGATGGTGAAAATTTATTTCGGGATTTTTGGAGTCCGTTTAGTATTTCTTTTCTTTCTTTTTCTGCGCGCCGTAATTATTTTTTAAAAAAAGTTAACTGACCTACCGGGGCGTGTCCGTCCCGGACTCCTGGCCCGGCCGGCCTTTATAAGCCGAGGCCCGAGCCGCTCCCAAACCCTAGCCGCCCTAGCTGACCCCGCCGCCGCCGCCGGATCCGCCGCTGCGCCGCCGCCGCCGCCGCCGCCGTCGCCGCCCATCCGCTTGCGGCCGAGCCGCCGCCCGCCGCCTAGCCGCCGCCACCGAGCCCGCCACCGCCCGTCGCCGCATCGCCGGAGATCTCTTCGGACCCGAGGTAGCCACCGTCGTTTTTTTTAAAAACCGTTCGTTTTTTTAAAAACCTAGATCGTTTTTTTTTCTATATCGGTTCGACGGTTTTCTTGAGTTACTTAACGAACGCTTGTTCGTTCGTTTGTTTTAACGAACGGTTTTTACCTTTTAGCCGCAGACAGCGAACGTTCGTTCGTTAGCCTGTTCATCCGTTTTTCTTTTTCTTAGATTTTCCGTTATTATTTTCAATCGTGATTTCTGATCCGATTTTCGTTTTAGTATATCTTTTCACTCGTTTATCGGAATCAGGCGATTCAAGCGCCTATAGTTTCGTCTCGAAACCCTCTTTTTGTTTAACCCACTCAAAAAAGTTTTTGCTACTGTAAAATTTGACTTAGGTCCAGATTAGTAAACGAAGCTTGTTTCTTTCGCCGTTTGAGTTTCGTTGCTTCGTTTGATTTGATTCTTTTTGCAAACCGGAGTTCTTAAGTTGAACCTTCTGGTTACATCTCTTATTTGAGTTTTACCCGTGCATTAGATGAGTGATTATTGTATGCTTGTTTGTTTGCGATAGAGTACCCGGGCTTGCTACTACGGGTCTCTAGGTTTCACAGATCATCAACAAGGCAAGTAACACTTTGATCATACCTCTTAACTACCCAGTTTTATTGCATTAGATCAATCCTCAAACAATTGCATGATTAGGATCTGATTAATATATGGGTTTGGGGAAATAGATGAGGTAGTACCTATTACGTGTTTATTATCAAACCTTTGGGAGTTACTTCTACGTTCGCTTATATCGCTATGCTATGCTAGTAGACGTGGATTGGGTGAGTATATCCATGACAGATGTGAGATTGTTAATTAATGGTTTACATAAGATGACAACTTCAATACACATCTGGGTGGATTGAGGCATCTGGGGAACCCAATGTTGCCTGTATTTTTGGAAATCCCGGGGTACGGTGTGATTCTCCTATGGACCGCGACCCAGGCTCAAAGGGGTCATGAGATTTATTCATGCTAGAAACTTTTGTGTGCAGCCGCAAGCTATTATGGGCTCTAGCATAGTTGATTAAGTCGTGTGAACTCTTAAAATGATAGACTAGCAGATGTAAGGGAAAGTAGGTGTAACTGTCTACCCATCGTAAGGTGCTAACGCTTCTGAAAGACTATGTCTCGGTCATCCGTTTCTCAAACACCATGTAGTGCGAGAAAACCAACGGAGGAGATCGAGTCTTGTGGGAAAAAGTGTGCAAACCTCTGCAGAGTGTACAAATTAATCATGGTTAGCCGTGTCCCCGGTTATGGATGTTTTGAGTATCTAGTACTTGGATTATCATGTGAATCTCATCATGTTACTCTAATTTAGTTTTGTTGGGTTTAATGTTGATGATTAATTGGGATTGAGTTGGGTGAACCTTCTCAATGTTTAACAACCACCATGATAGTTAAATAAAATTTATTCTTTTGTTGTAGGGAAAAATTGGCTTTATGCAAAACTGTAACCATAGAGCTTTCCACTAGCCATATATGCATGTAGTGATAGCATTATTCTGTTCATTACTTTCTATGTGTTACATTGCCAGCATATTGCATGTGCTGACCCTTTTTCGGGCTGCAACGTTCATGTTGCAGACTTTTCAGACGACGAGTAAGGTGCCTTAGGTCGTGGTCTTATACTTAGTGATGCCGTTAGAGTTGATGGACTCACTTTATCTTCCCAGCCTTCCGCTGTTATCGTTGTTAGATGGCCTTAAGCCATATTTATTGTAATAAGTTCTCTTTTGAGACATTCGATGTAATAAGTGTGTGATTGCTACTCTGTTATAAATCCTTCAAGTACTTTGTGTGTCAACATTACCGATCCAGGGATGACACTGATGCACAGAGATCAGACTGTATGAGGTCTGGTCGCTACACCCCAGTAAACGCCGACCAGACAAAAATTGCACACGTCGCTACTAGCTTTAGCGCAGTGCGGCAACAGCTTCCCAGTGGAGTCGAGCATATCGAACCCGACATCTGCCTTCACGGCAAGGTAGGCAGCATCAAGAACAACATGGATGGACACGAAACCGCCGCTCTCGCGACTTTCTCCGTTGGGGTAGAAGTCGATGTGCCAGCTAGTGCGGCCTCCACCACGAAAGGATTCCGATCGGAGGGCTTTGCCGATGGGGAAGCTCTTCATCATCGATGAGTATCCTTGGATCTTGAGCACGTGGTGCATGCTCGTAATGCTGTCCTGGAGGGTGGAGTCTGAGACCAAGACGCCGATGGGAGCTCTGACGTCGAGTCCGATGGCCATCGCCGGCAACTGCAAAAAGATGCGGGCGGGTGGGCTGGTGATCGACCGTAATTAGGTACCCGCAAAAATAAAAGCATTAATGTCGGTACTAGAACCGGAAGACATCAGGGTAGAGGGGCCGAGCCTGGGTAAATATTATCTCCCTTTGTTCCTTGTTACCCATTGATCCGATATCCATAGCTCAGGACCCCTACACCGATGTCTGCTGGTTTTAATACCGACAGGTACCAAATCGGAGCGATTTGATAGGCAAGCGCAAATCAAGGTGGATATGAAAAACATAGTCTAATGCAAGACTAAAATAGACGAGCATAGAACTCACAATTGATGTCGTGTTCGGTGTAGAACGGAAACACTCGTTGGCTGATTCGAAGATTTGGAGGTTGCTAGCTCAATTTCTCCGAACAGGATCCACGATATAGATGAACTCTAGCGGCGGCGGAGTCACACACGAGAGGTGTAGCCAGAGAAGATTGGTTAGGGATGGCGTGCGAGTACATTAATGTCTACTGACGAATTAAATTTATGGGCTACAGGGGCATCATGTACGTATACACAGTCATGCCCATACGGTATGAAATGTGTACTGATAGATAATGGAGTGTAGTATCTACGTTGACTACGGTTTAATGATGTGCAAATCTCACAAGGGAAACGTTTCAGAACGGCGCGCCGGCCGAATGATTCGGCCGGTCGCTCGCCCACGCGGACGCCACGCAGCACAAGGGCCCGCACGCATTCGTCTTTCCCCTATCCTCTCCTCCACACACATCTCATCCGCGCACGCTTCATCTCTGGATTTCTCTTCTCCATCTCCGCGGACTTCTCTGCCTCTCTCCTTGTCCTGCCTCCGGCGAGCGTCGCGGCTTCTCCGGCAAGGACAACACGGCACGGCGGGGACAGAGGAGGAAGCACGCCGGGGAGCTGAAACCGGTGGACGGAAAAGCTACATCCAGCTACGCGTGAGCTGCAATTTCTCTCCCCAGTCTCTATCTCCGCAGACCTCTCTGCCTCTCTCCTCATCTTGCCTCCGGCGAGGGCCGTGGCTTCTCCGGCGAGGACAACACAGGAGGACGGGGACAGAGGAGGAAGCACGCCGGGAAGCTGAAACCTGTGGACAGAAAAGCTACAACCGTCTACCAAAAAAGCTACAACCATCCACCAAAAAAGCTACAACCATCCACCAAAAAGCTACAGCCGACCACACCAGATGCTGGAGCCGGCCAGGGTTGGAGCTACAACCAGCAACTTTTTTTGCTACAACCGACCACACCAGATGCTGGAACAGGATGTCTTTTTTGCTATAACCGGTGTGAGCAACGACGGTGGCAGTTATTTTTGCTGGAACGGGCATCTAGATTTGCTGGAACCAGTGATAAAATTTGCTACATCCGTGATGGGTGGGGGCGCAAAGGCGAGCTGCGACCGGCAGCCGCAGGAAAAAGCTACAGCAGTATTCTAGAGCTACAATGGCGATGCACGGGAGTTGCAACCGTGGTTTCGTTTTGCTACTACGGGCAACCAATTTTGCTGCACCGGTGACAACGAGACGACATGGACGCCGGCATGGCGTGCCGCACCAGGCAAGGGGAGCTGCAAACCATGGCCACAAGAGCTGGAACCGCAGCCCAGCGGAGCTGCAAGGCGACCCCCTGCGGCTGGGATGTTGCAACCGTTGTCCGGCGAGCTGGAACGGCGGTGCAGTGGAGCTGCAAGGGGAGGGGGGCGACCTCTTGATTTTTGGGATGATGCACCCATGGACTGGCGGAGCGAGAACGGTGCTGGAACCAGTCCGACGGAGCGTCGGCGACGCTACTCCCCGGAGTTGAGGTGGTCACCACCGGCAGTGCAGGAACTTCCTATCAAGGATGCTGGAAACGCCCGGCGAAAAAGCTGCAACCACTCGATGGCGACGGGAGCGCGGCGGCGCGGGCAGCCGAGAAGGACGAGCCTTGGCGCGCTGGCGCGCCGTCGGCATTGGGCGCGCAGGGCAAGCGCGGAGTCGTGGCTGGTCAGTGAGGGGAGGAAGCAGGAGGCCTGGGGGAGCTGTCGAGAGGAAGAAGACGAGCGCACGAGGGGGCGAGGGAAGAAATCGTGCGGTGTAGACACGTGCATCGTGTGGCTAGGGGCTGACCGGCCGAACGATTCGGCCAGCGCACGGGCGCCTATTGGTGCCCATCTCATAAACATCCAACCGCGTCCACATGCCCGGTAGAAACTGGTAACGCTGGTTTTTCATTTCGCTAGCTGTATCCGGACTCAACCGAGAACCCATTTTTTCTTCTTTTCCGAGTCGCAAAACGGTTACGACACGAGGAGGTCGGTTACCGCACGCTCGGCGGCCACGGCCGATGTCCATCATGTATAGGGCACTCTGCCGTAGCGAGCTCCGCAACAAACAATTCGCCAGCATCAATATGGCGCAACCACCCGCCGCCCACCGCCGCATATTGCTCGCCTGCGCGCAGGTGCTGTCCCGCATCCTGGAGGTCGGCGACGACGTCTACTACCTTCCGGTAGGGCACGCCGCGCAGTGCCATGGTGCTCTACCGTGACATCTCCTGGACTGCGTGCTGTGCCAGATCGCTGGCGTCGCCCTCCACGCCACGACCTTCGATGACGTTTACGGCTGCATCGTCTTTCGTCCCAAGGGGGCCGAGCCCTCATTGCTGGGGAAGACGACGACGAGCTAGAGCGGGACCTGTCTCTTATCGGCGCCGACCCGCAGCAAGGCGACAAGGCCGACGACGAGCAGGAGTGGGGCAAGTCTGCTAGCGGCGCCGACCCACAACGGGCCGACGAGGTCGACGACGAGCATGAGCGGGGCAAGTTTGCTAGCGGCACCGACCCGCAGCGGAACGACGACGAGCTCGTTCTCCTACGAATGTACCCGAAGGTGCTGAACGCTGATGAGGCTGCCAAGCCCGGTGGCAAGGACGGGTGGAAGCACAGGGGCAAGGGCGCATTCCAGGTGCCCGAGGAGTACGCCAGGTATGTCTTCCCCGTGCTGGATCCGGCATGGTCCGGTCCACGCCAGACCCTCCACATGGCCGATCTCGCTAGTCGGGTCTTCATCTTCGGGCATGCCCTGTCCGGTGAACTAGGAGACCGCCGGCCAGATCTGTTCACGAGCAGTTGGAATGACTACGTCACCGCGCAGGAGATTTCACGCAAGGACCTCGTTCTCTTCATCCGAGCCCCTGGGCGTCTGGTCATCACTGCGCAGCGCGGTGCCCCCAGCTGCTCTCATCACCATGGACGAGGTGGAGGCTACCAGTCATCTGGTAGCGGAGGGCAGGGCCTTCTCGGTCACTTGGTGCCCCCGCCTTGGGGTAGAGTTCATTGTTCCGAGAGCCGAGGTTGAGGCGTCTACGCACGTCAACTAGGCACTGGGGATGAGGGTCAGCGCCCGCACGGGGACGGTGCGTGCCGGCGGCGTGGTGCACCCAGATTCACTCCACGTGTTCAAGCTGGTCAACGGCACCGTTAAGTCGGTTCGAGATTGTTCGTGGTGCAAGCTTGAGGTACTGAGTTTTGCCTTGATTCAAGGGATCATGTCCTGGTTTCAGTCCTTTGCTACCTAGAATTGACATATCTCGATGGGTTTCACAGGTTGAGTGGCATGCGGACACGGACGGGAGGGAGGACAAGCCAGGCTCCGTCACGCAATGGCGGAGCCAACATTATGGGTGTACACATCTCTAAAAATAACTTGAGTCGTTAATTTTAGTTTACCTATTTCCCTGCTCCTCTTAATATATACATATTTTATACTGAAATTTTATACTTACTACACTAATGTGTTAAGGAGCATATTTTTTGATAGGAAGGATTTTATTTTTTATAGATTTGGCATACTTAAAAATATTGTTTGATTATTTATTATATATTTGTATTGTATATCATTCAAAAATACTTAAGTGTTGCACTGAATTTAATTCTTCTTTCTAACGATTTTTTGTTTTTTATACTTGTTTAATTTATGTAGTTTATACATATATATGTTAGATATCTCTAAAACATATGATTTCACAAAAATTATAGTATTGGTTGTATTATATGACTACAAATATATATAGAGAGAGAAAATTATAGCGGTTGTATTATATGATTAGGAAAATATATCTATAGAAAATTCTAGAGTACAATATACTTGTTTTTGGAGCACACTTGTGATGGGAGTTTGGATGGTCTCTAGAGTGTTTGGATGCAGGACGGCGATCTTGGTGGTGGGAGTTGTGGTGCTCTTGGGCGGAGCTCGCGCCTCGGTTGTTGGTCATCGTATTAATAAAACCTTGTAGAGTATAAATTGTACAGTTTTGCAAATGTGTTGCAAGTTAGATTCTGTAATAAGTTCAACATATGCATTACTCGTATACAGGATGCCGGAGTACCCCGCCTCCTGGGGCTCGTCGAGGGAGAAGAGGCCCTCCATTCCATCCGTTTGGCAGTGCCATGCCACGAGTGACAGTGTCCTCGCTAACGGGCTTCTCACCATGTCGACTTCCGGTCTAGTGGGCTAGGCTAAGTACCCCTAGGTGTGATAGCCTGTCTTATTAGGGATGATACTCATATCAATAAGGAATTCCTTCTTTTTCGAGAGCCCATTCGGACAGAACTCCAAAGTTAAGCGTGCTCAGCTTAGATTAGTTTTAGGATGGGTGACCGACCAGGAAGTTGCTCCCGGGTGCGCATGAGTGAGGACAAAGTGCGCAGAAAAGACTAGTATTGATTTGTTGGGCTAGTAAAGATCCCGCCAGGAGTGACCACCGGCGGGTGTGTCCGGGGCGTTACAAGTTGGTATCAGAGCAGACCCTCGTGGTTACACGGATGTTTGCGGACAGGTGCGCGGTCATGTTGTGCATGACGTTTGTGACCCGTCGTGGCACACGACATGGAAGATGTGCCGTACTGGAAGCACAAACGTATGTGCCAGGAGGGAACGTTCCTGTGGCCTGACGAAGATGTCGGTTCCTCTGAGTGGGGGCGTATGTAATAGCCTAGCTTATTAGGGATGATAAACTACTCATATCAATAAGGAATTCCTTCTTTTCCAGGAGCTCATTCGGACAGAACTCCAAATTTAAGCGTACTCAACTCGGAGTAGTTTCAGGATGAATGAACGACCGGGAAGTTGCTCCCGGGTGCGCACGAGTGAGGACAAAGTGCGCAGAAAAGACTGGTATTGATCTATGGGGCCAGTCCATATCCCGTCCCACTAGGAGTAACGACCACCGGCGGATGTGTCCAGGGCGTTACACTAGGCTAGTTCAGTCCTAGGCCACCTCGGGCGGCCCATGGCGATCTGTATGGAAAATCAAGAAGCCTCGATGTTCAGTACAAGGACTCCTCCTATCCAACGTATCCAATCTTAGGGTGTGTTTGTTTGGGCTGCAGCTTCTTCGGCTGCGGCTGCAACGACTGCAGCTGGAAGGAGCAGCTGTAGCTGCTAGCTGTAGCTGCTAGCTGTAGCTGGAAGGTTGGAGCTGAAATGCAGTCGTTTGGTAATTGTGCTATAGCAGCTGTGGCTGTAGCTGAAACATGTTGAAATGACCAGAACGCCCTTTGTGCTTGTGTAGATTGGATTTAAGTGTTGACTATACTGTTTTAACAGTAAATGACCCGATTTGAACTGTTCTCTTCACATATGGCATGTTTTCACTAGTTTTCTTTTCACATATGGCATGTTTTCACTAGTTTGATGGCGTAGACCAGACCGTGTATATCAACAAATTTGACATTCTACACAAATAATAATATTTTTGAACTCATCATAACATATGGCATTAATTATATATTACATGAGATTGTCTTTCAGTTACAAAATACATGGTTATGATGAAGCTCACGACTACTCTCTCGCTGCCATCACAGAATCAGCAATCATGTTACGAGTTGTGTCCATGGTAGTATTTGCACCTCCTGCATAGTTCCCTCCAGTTGTGTTGACCACATGGCCCGGAGGATAGTAGTTGTCATCATCATCGCATCTAGCAAAGAGGTAATCATATAAATCACTCTCTCTGATGAAGTTGTGCAGTGCCATACAAGCGATGATAATCCTTGCTTGCTTACTAGGTGGTAAGCTAGGAAAATGTTTTACAATGCGCCATTTCTGTTTCAACACGGCAAATGAGCGCTCTATGACATTTCTGAGTGATGAATGAAGATAATTGAATACTTTTTCTCTACTAGTTGCAGCAGGGCCCATGTGAAACTCAGGTAGATGGTATTTTGTTCCTCTAAATGGTGCTAGATAACCAACCTGATTGGGGTATCCAGAATCAACAAGATAGTGTTTTCCTTCAAAATAAATGTTTATGTCAAACAGGAAACCCAATACATTGTCAAGTTTAGTTGTGAGATTGCTTTAAGGAAATACCTGCCGGAGGATGAGGAAATTTTTCTTTGTACTTATCCAATGTGTCCTTGAATATCCTTGTGTCATGTGCTGAACCAGGCCATCCAGCCGACGGCCATCACATTTTGTGATGAATAACCATGTCGACCGCAATGGTTAATCATGTATTTAGCTGGCACAGTGACAGGTATGTGTGTCCCATCGATAGCACCAATGCAACCATTGAAGTGCGGAAAGAACTTAGGGTCTTGCAGTCTCTCATGCACATTTCTAAATTCTGGATCAATTGGTGCAATGATATCTGCAGCTAATAACATCAAACACCTCAACACATGGTTGAATTTCCGATGGATTGTTTCGGTGGACCTCTTGAATCGGTTCTGAACTTGACTCACTGACTGTGGGCTACCAACAGTCCATAAGAACATCCCTAGAGCCTCCTCGGAACACATGTTGCATGTTGCTCGCAAACCATAGTTGCGTACCAAAGTCTCATGTAATAAGTCAAAACATGGCCTATATGCAGTTCACTAGTCAAAACAAAATTTGCAACAACACACACTAGCACTTGGCTAGCACCACATCGAGCAGTCAAAAAGCTAGTCGCAGTTCACTAGTACTAGATGAAATAGTAGCAGTTCACTAATACATACAAGAACGCAAAGCACTCATCCACTCATGCACAAAGAAATTGAGCAGGCAGGCAGCACACGCTGGCAGAAGGGGAGGGAACGAACAGAGGAGAGAGGAAAAGAGGTGAAGGAGGTTACCGCGGCAACGACCGGCGCTCTGAGTGGCCGGTGGTCGGGGTTGGGGCGGATGGAGGCGTTGCGGTGATGGGTAGTGGCTGGTGGAGGATGCAGCGGACAGGGCAGCTGCGTCCCTGCGCTCCGGGAAAGGCAGATTACGACGCCGCCGCGTCCGATTCGCCGGCCGGCGAGGGCCGAGCCGCAGGTGGCCGAGGTTGGGACGGGCGTCGTCGTTGGCGGCGACGGGAACGATGAACCCTAGCTATCGTGGAGGGAGGGGTAGTCGAGGGGAGAAGAAACAGATACGTACTGGGCAGTGGCAATTCGTGCGTATAATGAACTTTAGTGGGAGGGCAAACTTGTCTTTTGGCGATTTGGAGCCATCTTCTACTGGTTTTTTTTTGAGACAGGCCAGCTTCTACTGGTAAAAGCCCAAAATCTGAGTTGCGGCTTCTCGGACGTTTTCGGGGTTAGCTCCGATCCAGGGCTGCGCAGAGCGAACCCAAAAACTGGGTGTTTGTTTGGGCTCCGGCTTCTACAGCCCAGAAGGCATTGGATCCGGTAAAAAGAGCCCAAACAAATACACCCTTATATAAGCCACGGCTGGGCTAGTCGATAGATCTTACATCTACACATTGTAATCTCTTGGTAGATCCCATACAGGTCCTACTAGGTGATCGTCATGGTGCATTGAGAGTTTAGATTGGATCCGACCCGATGTGCGCGGCGGGACAGATCTTCATCTTTGGCGCGATCTCATTTGCCACGGACTCGGCTGGCCACCTTCTCTAGGTCGAGGACTATGCTCCATCTGATCGTTAGGGATCAGATGTGCATTTTAATCAACATCAACTTCGATCACAAAGGAGATCATGGACAAATTCAGCCATGGGGCTTGGGGGCTCAATGTCCACATTGCCCTCACGCGGCCATGCAAAATTATCTGAACAACAAATTCTTTTTCGTTGGCCTCGCCTCCTCGAGCATTGTTTTGCCAATCCCTTGGGTGTGGTTGTGCGGGATTGAGACTACAACAACCTTGTAAATTGTCACTACGATCTAACAGTGGAATCTCAGGTAATATTCCATATGTTGAGACCCTGTCGGATATGGACAGAAATCCACACGATCCTCGAAGAAGGAGACCAGCGGCCAACTCCGACATCCTTTGGCTGATCCACTTGTTCAAATCATGCAGAATTGTCATGTCAACAACTCCTCAAAATTTGAGCTCGATCTGACGGTTCAAACTCAGGGAGGAGTTCGTCTATTTTTGAATCTGTTTTCTACGCGAAAACAAATCTGACCCGGTTTCATTTTTCTTCATGAATGGTTTATCAGACGACCTATGATTGAGGATATTTTTTGTGGGGTGTTGTGTTATGTTCTCAAACACATGCCCGCAAAACCTGAGCCTATCCCGAGGCGCTTTTCACCATCGAGCCGTTATCGGTCCGGGATTACCTCATCACTTCAGGGATTACTACCTACGCCGACATCTTCACGTCGTCCCTCCGGCATCAACACCTCGTCGGGCCAACCTGCTCGCCCTACGACGCCGACTTGCTCCGTCACATCGGCTTGCTTGGGGACTTCGCCGTCACTTCATCACCTGCTCTCGGGGTTCTAGCGTCAACCCAATGGCTTGCTTCATCACGTGAGCTGGACCGGGGGCTTCGCCTTGCCACATCGACCGTGCCGTTTCGTTACTTGTCGGGCTGACTCCTCGCTCCGCCACATAAGGACCAGCTAGGGGGCTGGGACCTTGCCCTGCTGTGAGCCCGGACCGCTTCATCAATGCCTGAAACATAATCCAGCCAAGTCTTGACGAGCCCAATGCATCCGCGGCATCGGATATTTGTTTCTTTGAATCGATAAGAAGATGTATAAAGAAAGTTCAAAAGCATGATTTATCATAATTTGATTAGTAAAAAACTCAGGTGTTACAAGCGGTTTACCATAAGTCGACATGTTCTAGGTGCCCGACAATCGCCCCAACAGGCCACACCCGGCCAAGCCAGTGGTATCGAAAAGCCGGATAAGCATTCGAAAAGAAGCGCGCGCATGACAGAACTAACCAGATGATCCGCGAAACAATACCGTCAAGATCCCGCGGCATCTAAGAGCCAGGTCGGCATTTCAAAACGCGCAAGCCAGGGAGGGCCGGAAAAAGTCCAAAACAAACCTTGAAATTGTAAGCAAAAGCTAAATCAAACCCCAAACTCTCAATCCCTGAAATCAGCACACCGAACTCTAGAATCCCGGTCTATTTTAAACCTTGGGAGGACTCGGCCGGTATTTGCTGAATTGGGCCGGCCCAGTAGCGCAGTCACTCATGCGCGCGCACTAGTCTATTTTTCATTTATGTTTTCTTTTTCGTTTTTTCATTTTTACAATTGTCTAATTTTTCTTAGTACCCAATGTACATTTAAATGCAGACATTAAATATTTTTTGATAAACTTTTGATATTTTCAAATACGTTATGGACATTTTGAAATTAAACATTTTCAAAAAAAATTGAATACATGGTAATATTTTTCAAAATACATGTTTTACATTTTCTTAATGACAATACACATTTTACAAAACTACACGAACACTCTTTTACATGGTTCAACATGTTTAAATTCGCATACACTTTTTTCTATACATGTCACATGTATTCTGTTAAGGTTATGACACATTTTTGTACAACACACAAACATTTTCGATACATTGTATACATACATTTTTTTTGAAAATGCCACAAACACACATTTTCTGAAACTCACGAATATTCTTGAAATGTTACATTTTTTAGAATGTACGAAACCTTTTTTTTGAATCACACAAATATTAGTATACATTGTATAAACATTTGTTTGAATTGGCCCATACATTTTTTTAGAATTTGTGGTATTTTCTAGATGTCACAAACTCAGAAAATGATTATGTATCAAAAAGTGTTCGCACTTTAAAATTTTGTTCAGGTTTCTGAAAAAAATTATGGTTCAAAATGTGTTTGCACTTTAAATTTTTGTTCATGTTTCAAAAAATGTTTATGTTTCAAAAGGTGTTGGCGTTTTCAAAGTTGTTGGTTTTTAAAATTATTCGAAAATTTTAAAAAGTTCTCCCACTTCATGAATTGTTCAAAGATTTCAAAAAAATAAATATTTTTTAAAAACATTATTTACGAAATAGTTTATGAAATTGTAAAAAAATATTTTAAAAATGTGACATAATTTGAGAATCTGAAAAAATCATAGCATCTGAAAAACTGTTGGTATTATGAACATTTTTTGCAAATGTGATTTTCTTTTTGAAATCACAAACAGTATTTTAAAATGCGAATAGAATTTTAAAATGCCAAACATTTTTTTTAAACACAAAATGAATTTAATGTTCGCCGAAAATAGAAAACAGGAACACTTTTTAACTTGTGAACAATTTTAAAAATGCACGAACATTTTTAAAACTTCTCAAATTCTTGTTGTGTTGTAGTGGGCCGGCCCAAATTCTTGTCCGTGCGAGTGCTGGTTATCCCGGCCCGGATTGTACTATTCCCAGTTTGCTAAACAGGTCTAGGGTCCAAAATAGACCGGGATTGCAAGTTCAGAGTGTCAATTTCCGAGATTCAAAGTTTGGGTTTGATTTAGTTTTCATCTATAACTTCAAGGTTTATTTTGGACTTTTTCCGGGAGGGCCCATGGCATCCAACTTCGGGCAAGCATACCAAACACGCGAGCCAGATGCACGTGTTCTGCACACCATCACCTCTTTTGGATCTGTTCAAAATGCAATAAAAAACTGCCTCGCAGACTACAGCCAGCCCAATCTCTAGCAAAATAACGGGATCACGCTGGTGTATGTATACATGTTGCGAGCTTGTTTGCTTCGAGGCATTGTTAAATTGCACGTTCCAACTGCATGCTTGCCATGCACTTAACGAGCTGCTCAAACAATGTTACCTGTATAACTATTATGTGTCATAAATAGATGCCTGGGCATTTTATTAGTCCACCAAAGTGTGTTTGAAGCCTTGAAGTCCAATACTCAATTGTCCTGCTAGTTTATATGAGGCTCATAATCTATAACTACTCATTTCATACCAGCGATGTGAAATAGCTGGCCTTGTGCCCAGGCTTTCTGCCTAGACGACTGCCCGAACCCTCCAAGCCTTGCGATTTCATATGACAAACGATGGGACGCAAGGCAATCTTCTATTAAGCAAATATTTGCAATTAGTTCTTGGTTTGAATTAGGGCCCGGCTGTTCGCGTGCAGATCAAGTCACCAGACCCGTCCAAGCTCAAGACGACGATCAGGATGTTCTTCAACGACGTCGGTTACGACCTGCGCATCTCGGTTGAGGGTGGGACTATCACTGATTCCCTCAGCCCGGATGATGGGAGTGGCGCCAACCCCGAGCCGAGGCCTGGCGGAGGGCTGGCCAGCAGCGCTCCCTTCGTCGCCCCCGCAACCGCTCTCCCCGCTCTGAGGCCTCCGACGACGACTCGACAGATCCTGGGGATGATCATCCCCCAGCCGGCTCCTCCCACCCCTCGTCTACCCACTGCTCGGGGCCTGGCTCCCACGACGCCTGCCCCGAGGAGGAGTCCGAGGACATCGCGGCGACTGCAGCTATGCTCGACGAGGCCGCCACCCTCCCACCTGGCACCACCCTCCCCTCCCTTCCTCCATGCGCCGTTGTCCTTGTGTGATGAGGAGGGGAGTGGTGATAGTCGGGGTAGCATGGAGGTCCGTCCCCCATCCTCCCAGCGGCTCGTGTCTCCGGTGGCCGTCCGGGAGGACCCCTCAGCGCCAGCTCTCCAGGAGTCCGGTCCCGCGGCTGCTTCCTCTCCCACGTCATCCAGGCCGCCGCCGTTCGGCCTCCACTAATAGAAAAATGACTTTTAGTACCGGTTCGTAAGGACCTTTAGTACCAGTTCTAGAACCGACACTAAAGGGTGGGGACTAAAGGTCCCCCCCTTTAGTCCCGGTTCAACACGAACCGGGACCAAAGGCCCACCACGTGGCACAAGGCGCCGTGGTCTGGGGGACCTTTAGTCCCGGTTGGTGTTAAATTTTTTTGAATTTTTTTGAAATAAAGCAAAAATAGCTCGCCTACTGGGCCGACACGGCCTGCATACAACTAGAAACCCAACCTCTAGTTGGGCCAGGATGCAGGCCCGTACGGCCCAGTAGGCCCCATAGGGCAGAAGACTTGCAATAGGTCCACAAAGGCCTGCTTAGAGAGGAGCTCGACACGGTAGCCGGGACGGGGCTTATAAACCGGTGCGAGCTCCTATCAACTAGCAAGGTGGGACTAAACATTGTTCACTGCGGGTGGTAGTGCACCACCTTTACTACCGGTTGGTGGCTCCAACCGGTACTAAAGGGTGGGGGGGGGGGTCTTACCGGTTGGAGCCACCAACCCGTACTAAAGGCCACCACCTTTAGTACCGGTTGGTGGCTCCAACCGGTACTAAAGGGGGGGGTCTTTAGTACCAGTTGGAGCCACAAACCCGTACTAAAGGCCACCACCTCTTTAGTACCGGTTCGTGGCACGAACCGCTACTAAAGGTTCGCCATGAACCGGTACTAATGAGTGCCGTCCGCCTAGTCGTTGGAACCGGCACTAATGGTCACATTAGTGCCGGCTCAAATACGAACCGGGACTAATGAGCTAAACATTTGACCCTTTTTCCACTAGTGCTCTACTCCGGCTTCGTCGTCCCGGCAGAGTGCCCGGCTTGAGGCGGCTCCTCGGCTGGCGGGTCCCAATTCTGGCAATCGTTGATCCGTCTGATGTCGGTCTTGCGCATTGGGACCTCCATTAAAGTGGGCACCGGATCAGGCACCCTATTCTGGCTTGATAGGTGGCCGGGACCAGTACCTTTGCGGAATGCTTTTACGCGTTATTCTCGATTTGTGCCTGCCCACTGCTCTCTGTGGTTGTGGCCTTAGCTGACTTGGGCGCCATTGCGTTCCGCCGTACCTTCGGAGCGGTGGAGCTTGCGCAATGGGACGAACTACTCGAGTGTATTGCTCTCCACTCCCCCTCCCTTGAGCCTGACTCGTTGTCTTGGCATCTCGAGCCGAGCGGCCGATTCTCGACTAGGTCCCTATACCAGGCGATTGTTCCCACTCCTGGCCCGGTGGAACTACCGGTGCTTTGGGAGATCAAACTCCCCTTGAAAATCCGCATATTTCTTTGGCAATGGGTCCGACGCCGACTCCCCTTGGGCACGGAGTTCCGAAAGTGTAATGGTCCTGGAGACGGCCTCTGCCCCATTAGCTTGATTCCGGAGGATTGCAACCACATCTTCTTCCGGTGCCCTGCGGCACAGTTCCTATGGAGCTGCTTCCGGGAGGTAGTTGGCGGCAATTGGTGCCATGACAACCTCCCGGACTTGTTTGGGGAGGCCCTTAGGCTCCCCGGTCCTAGTCAAGCCCCCACTTGGGTGGCTTTGGGTACCCTGGCATGGACCCTATGGTGTGCCCGCAATAAACTTGTCATCGAACGCATGATTCTGTGCCGTGTGACTGATGCAATTTATAAATTGTGTGGCTTCTTACAGCTCTGGAGACCGCTTAGCAAGCGGCGCGACCGTGACGTCATCGACAACATCATTGTGGGTCTTCGTTCCTCGGCATCGGCTTTTGCTCCACCACTGCCACCACCACCACCTCTTCCCGAGCCGGATTAGTCTTTTTTAGTTTTGTTTGGGGCTTGTCTTGTTGTGCCCCCAGCGTGACCCTATGACTTGATTGTACTTTGCACTATTGTGTTGGATGCTTGGCTTGTTGCTTTATAATATAAAGCGGGCGGGGGGGGGGGGCTTTTTCTTAATTTGACGCAACATGCTTGTTTGGCTATCTACAATATGAAACCTTCATGTTTTTCGAAAGGTAATATACATTCAAATAAAAATGCCACTATATGATAAATACCCACGTTCACTTCTAAGTTGATCAAAATAATTGCATTTAGTTATTGGTTTAAATTAGGCTTTCGCGCCATTTAGTTAAATGGCGTGACCGATCATCTAGTGTGTGTGATGACATAGAGAATCACCAAAGTGGACGGTCACAACCGAATTGTGTGATATGAACATAGGTAGCAACATTCAAATTTCAAACTCCGTTTATGGAATGATTAATTTTATTGATTTAAGGAATACAAAGCACGTGAAAATTTACGCTGGCAAAGAGCAAAGCCATACAAAGCAGAAGGCATGTTTAGATCAAGTAAAAGAAAATAAAACTTTAAAGTGAACAAAACAACGAACGCCACCGCCGCTGCACAACCATTTCCATCTTATGTAAGCCGTGGTCCATATTTCGCATTTCTGTCGAAGGTCGACCTCCCCTCGGTCGCCTTAGTTGAACAATGTCGGACTTAATTAGCCCAACTACTAGTCTTTAGCAGCTGCGAGAGGAATAGGAGGCCGGAGGTAGGAGCCGGCTGCTAAGATTTGGGTGAGGCGACTGTCGAGAGCGCGAGGAAGGCGACTGCTGCTACGTTTCTTCTAACCTCCGAACTCAGCTTGATGATGTTAAGTCGGAGTTGGAGGCTTAAAGACGCATGCGTTTTGGTGCTCCCGCTCCCCAAGGCAAGACACCGTGAGTCGGTTCAGGGAGCTCACCCCCTTGGGTTGTGTTGAGGGCAAGGTCGTCTTCCTCCTCCAATCGATCAATTATTTGCAAACCATGGAGAGAGTCAGAGGAAGCAAACCTCAACATCAACTCTTTCAATAGATTAGGACAACTCTTACTAAGAACATTGTCGAAGTCATCAGTTGCCATGACTGCCTCCAGTGTGGTTGAAGAGGAATTGATGAGGAACTGGAAGCATGCCTCCTTGAGCCCGGGGCAGCCATGTTGCTCAGCTAGCACCAGCGTGGTTACCACCGTGCTAACATTGATGTGCTCGCACAACCTGTTCTCGCAGAGCAGCTTGAGCCTCTCCATGCCATACCTGTCACCGGCTACCAGGAGATGCTGGGCCATAGCAGCTTCATCCTCCTCTTCTTGTGTCACGGATGGCAGTTCCTCGGTGTACACGAACTGCAGCAGATTCCTGAATACCTCGGGCCTCATCCCGTGGATATGTATGCCAGCGGCGCTGCTCTCTTTCATTGCGCCAAAGAGTTCCGCTTTGAACACCGGCGACCGCGCCGCAAGCACGCAGCGGTGCGCCGCGAAAGTCTCCCCGCCCACTATGAACCTCACGTCCGCGCCCTGCTCGCTCTGCAAAAGCTCACGACGCCAATCAGGCGGTGGCATGACGGGCCGTAGAGGACGAGGGCAAGGGGCGGCGCCGCCCGCAATGAACTCCATGACAGTGATGTTGCACCTGACCGAGAAACAGTCGAGGAGTTTCAGCTCCTCCCTCGCGATGAATTTGTCGTAGCCCCAGTAAGCGCCGACGAGACGAAAATTGCACACGTCGCTACTAGCTTTAGCGTAGCGCGGCAGCAGCTCCCCGGTGGAGTCGAGCATGTCGAACCCGATATCCGCCTTCACGGCGAGGTAGGCAGCATCAAGAACAGCATGGATGGACACGAAACCGCCGCTCTCGCGACTTTCTCCGTTGGGGTAGAAGTCGATGTGCCAGCTAGTGCGGCCTCCACCACGGAAGGATTCCGATCCGAGGGCTTTGCCGATGGGGAAGCTCTTCATCATCGATGAGTATCCTTGGATCTTGAGCACGTGGTGCACGCTCGTAATGCTGGCCCGGAGGCTGGAGTCTGAGACCACGACGCCGGTGGGAGCTCTGACGTCGAGTTCGATGGTCATCACCGGCAGCGGCAAAAAGATGCGGGCGGGTGTGCCGGTGATCGATCTTATTTTGATTTTACGTACGTATAGGTGTACCTGCTTTTGATCGGCTCTTATCAACTCTCGATCGGTCGACTCGTGTTGGGTCCGTAAATCTTGTGGAGATGACCCACACGCAGTGGTATACGAGACACGGTCTGTATGTATGTATGTATCCTTGTTGAGACACAGTTGCAGAAAAAAGGTATGCATTACACTTGTACGAGTATATGTATCCTTGTTGAGACGGGCAACCACCTTCGAGTTTGATGCAAAAAGAGAAAAAACCCACCTTGGAGTGATTTGTATGTCTCCTGCTACAATTACACGTGCGACTATTATATGAATCAGATACGTAGACTACATTAGGGTTTTCATTATTCTCCAATAATAAACCACATTAGGGTTTTCAATTTGATCCAATAGTAGACCGGCTGTTGCATATCCAGAGTCTCGCATACATCCACGGTCACCGGCTGCGATCGATGGCCGCCGGACACGCAGCGTTGTCACATGAGCACCCCGTCGCCGTTGACCAGTCCACCCCAAACACCACCCTCCGCGCTAGCAGGACGACCGTGCAGCACGTGCTCAAGATCCAAGGATATTCATGGATGAGCAAGAGCTTCGACACCGGCAAGGGGCTCCGCTCCAAATCCTTCTATGTAGGAGGCACAACTGGCTGGCACATCGCCTTCTACCCCAACGGCAATCGCGTGGAGACCGACGACTCGGTCTCCGTCTTCGCCGTTCTTGACGATGCCGCCGCCGGCCGCGCCGTTGAGGCCGAGATCGGGTTCGACGTCCTCGACCCAACCACCGGGGAGCCGATGCCGCGCTACCGTAGACCTGGCGGCGGGGTCATACGCCGGTTTGCGTGCATTGGTGCCTTCTGCGGCTATGAAAATTTCATCCGGCTTGAAGAGCTCCAAGAATTTCTCCTCAAGGACGACGGTTTCTGGGTCAGGTGCAACATCACGGTGGTCGAGTTCCTTAGAGACACTGCACTGCCTCCGCGGCGGCCCGTCGTGGCCATACCACCACCCGACTGGCCCCAACACTTCGGTGACCTCCTGCGGAGCAAGCAGGGCGCAGACGTGATGCTCGACGTCGGCGGGGAGACTTTTGCGGCGCACCGGTGCGTGCTCGCGGCGCGGTCGCCGGTATTCAAGGCGGAGCTGTATGGCGCGACGGAAGAGCGCAACGCATACGTACGGATCGACGACATGAGAGCTGAGGTGTTCAGGAATCTGCTGCACTTTGCGTACACCGATGAGCTTCCGCCGGAGACAATAGAGGATGGTGCTGCGATGGCTCGGGATCTCCTGAAGGCCGCTGACAGGTACAACATGGAGAGGCTCAAGCTGGTCTGCGAGGACAGACTGTGGAGTCACATCGATGCAAGCACGGCGGCGACCACACTGCTGCTGGCTGAGCAACATGGCTGTCACCGTCTCAGGGAGGCATGCTTCGAGTTTCTCCTCAGGTCCTCAACCACACTAAATGCAGCCATGGCAACCGACGGCTTCGGCCATCTGTGTAAAAGCAACCCCAGTCTATTGAAGGATATATTGTCCAAGCTTGCAACCCACCGAGATCGCCGGCGAAGAATTCGACAATGGGAGGAAGACGACAACCACGGGCTCGTCCTCAGGACAACCGAAGGGGATAAACTACCTGAACCGACTCACCACATGCATCTTGGTTGCTCTAGGAGCATTGAAACGCACACGTCTTCAAGCGAGACACGTCGAACCCCTATTCATCCCGACCTGACTCGTGATATTGCTACCTTCATTTCTTGGTCGTCTAAAAATTGATCGAACATAATTGTGTTTGCGTGCATCATGTAGATCCTTTTTATATTTTGCTAGAAAATGATGAAAAATTAAGTCATGAAAATTGAGCTCGGGTGCATAGATGGATTTTGGTGAAAACAATACCTTCTCACCTTCCATTAAAAGAGGAGGTAAGAGCTGGGAGAGAATTTGTCACACACAGGTGCGGGGGTTGGAAACTAGCACACAAATACACTTGTGACGAACTGAATACTACAACGGGAACAATGTAATATCAGCACCACCTCATGTACTAACTCAAGGAGCGTTGCTTAGCACGAAAGGAAACATATGCAACAACATATATACATAGAAAACTAGTAACCCGGCACACAAGACGCTTCCCAGACACTATGTGGTGGTAGGAGTAACTTTCTGGACAACATCAAGCATCAACACGAAGACACCGGATTTACGTGGACCCCCCCAACTTGAGGGAAAAAACCACGTGCTGAAGCCACCGAAATCCTCTTTCACTATTATTAAATATGTGGTACAACAAATTCTTCTCTAGATAGCACTAGAAGATCTTCTACATACATCAAGATTTCTAAATCCTGGATGAACACAATAAAATTTGGGGCTCAAGAGCTACGGATTGAAGCAATCTCACCAAAGATGATGGAAGCGCATCTTGAAGGAGACAGAGTAGTGGATTTGGACCATCATAACCTCGGGGAGGAGCTCCCTTTGCTTCTTCCTTCAAATTTTCTCTTCTTTTGTTTCTCTTTTTTTTCAATGGAGGCCAAACCGATTTTCGTCACCCTTGATGGTGGTTGCTGAATGGACGGTAAATTATTTTTATCCTCTCACGTGCAAAATCCAAAATGACTCTATGTCATAACCCTAGTGGGCTTATGCACCTCTTTGGGCTGCCTAAAAGGCTTCAAATGGGCATCTCCTCACATCCTACACGAGAAGGATATCCCAACAAATTCCCCCCTTCGACACGTGAGGGGAGCACAACCATGCCTGCTACCTTGCAGCATGCTTGTAGCTTCTTATTTGGCAATATCTTGGTCATCATATCTGAACCATTGTCGTCGGTATGGATCTTCTCGACTTTCAGGAACTTGGAACTCACAACATCTCAAATCCAATGATATCTCACATCAATGTGCATGGTTCGAGATTGGTAGCTTGAATTCTTGGCAAGGTGAATAGCACTTTGACTGTCGCAAACGGAGCATACTTCTCTTGATTCACGTCGAGCTCTTGCAAGAAGTTTTTCATCCACAAACCTTCCTTGCCAGCATCAATTGCTGCTATGTACTCAGCTTCTGTAGTTGATGCAGAAATACATTTCTACAATCTTGATTGTCATGACACTGCTCCCCGCATAAGTCATTAGCTATCCAGATGTGGACTTTCTCACTTGCATAATCTCCATCTGTATAGCCCTGCAATATAGGATCATCATCTACAGAGCATAAAGAAGATGTAGAAGTTCCCTTGAGATACCTAATTAAGAATCCACTTCACTGCTTCCCAGTGAGCTTTACTTGGATTTGTCATGAACCGGTTAACAACTCCAACTGCATAGGCAATATCAGGCCTAGTGCATACCATGGCATACATCAAACTGCCCACAGCAAATTGGTATGGTACTTTCCTCATTTCTTCTTTCTCCTTCTTGCTTGTAGGACATTGTTTAGAATTCAGTTTGTGATGGCCTGCAAGTGGAGAGATAACACATTTTGCATCTTTCATATTAAACCTTTCAAGTATCTTCTTAATATATCTTTCATGTGAGAGCCAAAACAGCTTCTTTGATCTTTCACGAGAGATCTTCATGCTAATTGGCAAAAAATATATGTATCACGAAGTTTATGAAGGAAATATGCCCTAGAGGCAATAATAAAGTTGTTATTTGTATTTCCTTATATCATGATAAATGTTTATTATTCATGCTAGAATTGTATTAACCGGAAACTTAGTACATTTGTGAATATATAGACAAACAGAGTGTCCCTAGTATGCCTCTACTAGACTAGCACGTTAATCAAAGACGGTTAAGTTTCCTGACCATAGACATGTGTTGTCATTTGATAAACGGGATCACATCATTAGAGAATGATGCGATGGACAAGATCCATCCGTTAGCTTAGCATAATGATCGTTTAAGTTTTATTGCTATTGCTTTCTTCATGACTTATACATGTTTCTCTGACTATGAGATTATGCAACTCCGGAATACCGGAGGAACACCTTGTGTGCTATCAAACGTCACAACGTAACTAGATGATTATAAAGATGCTCTATAGGTGTCTCGGATGGTGTTTGTTGAGTTGGCATAGATCGAGATTAGGATTTTTCACTCCGAGTATCGGAGAGGTATCTCTGGGCCCTCTCGGTAATGCTCATCACTATAAGCTTTGCAAGCAATGTGACTAATGAGTTACTTGCGGGATGATGCATTATGGAACGAGTAAAGAGACTTGTCGGTGACGAGGTTGAACTAGGTATGAAGATACCGACGATCGAATCTCGGGCAAGTAACATACCGATGACAAAGGGAACAACGTATGTTGTTATGCGGTTTGACCGATAAAGATCTTCGTAGAATATATAGGAGCCAATATGAGCATCTAGGTTCCGCTATTGGTTGTTGACCGGAGATGTGTCTCAGTCATGTCTACATAGTTCTCGAACCCGTAGGGTCCGCACGCTTAACGTTCGATGACGATTTGTATTATGAGTTATGTGATTTGATGACCGAAGTTTGTTCGGAGTCCCGGATGAGACCACGGACATGACGAGGAGTCTCGGAATGGTCGAGAGGTAAAGATTCATATATTAGAAGGTTACATTCGGACACCAGAATGGTTCGGGTCATTTCGGATAAGTTTTGGAGTATCGGGGGTTACCGGAACCCCCCGGGAGGTTAAAGGGCCACCATGGGCCTTAGTGGAGAAGAGAGAGGGTCGGCCAGGAGGTGGCACCCCCCCTTGCCAATCCGAATTGGACAAGGGGTGGGGGCGACGCCCCCTCCTTCCTTCTCACCTCTTCCTCCTTCCCTCCTTCTGCTAGATGGAATAGGAAAGGGGGGGGGGCGAATCCTACATGGACCGGGAGTCCAAGTAGGACTCCCCCTATGGTACGCCCCCCTTGGGACGGCATCCTCTTCCCCCCTCCTTTATATACGTGGGAGGGGGGTACCCTAAAGGCACACCAAGTCTTCTCTTATCCGTGTGCGGTGCCCCCCTCCATAATTACACACCTCGGTCATATCATCGTAGTGCTTAGGTGAAGCCCTGCGCCGGTAACTTCATCATCACCGTCGCCACGTCGCCGTGCTGACGGAACTCTCCTTCGTCCTCAACTGGATCAAGAGCTCGAGGGACGTCATTGTGCTGCACGTGTGCTGAACACGGAGGTGTCGTACGTTCGGTGCTTGAACCGGTTGGATCGCAAAGACGTTCGATTATATCAACCGCGTTACTAAACGCTTCCGCTTTCGGTCTACGAGGGTATGTGGACACACTCTCCCTGCTCATTGCTATGCATCTCCTAGATAAATCTTGTGTGATCGTAGGTAAATTTTTTGAAATACTGCGTTCCCCAACAGTTTATACTGTATGTGCTCGGAGGCTAAATCAGTTGGATGAAGAGAATATAATATTTGACAATTTACGATAGAGTCAGATGTTTCTGGAACCAGCGTTTTTTGTAAGTATAGTTAATGCATTCTTATATTATTTAAAGATGCCAACATCTTAAATGGTTATTAATATAGTCAAAGTGAAATGAGACATTTGCTTTTGCAAAAAATGATGTAACGAAGGTGAAGTCAATCCATGATATATTAACTGGCAGCAATATGAAGTATGCTGTTGCATCTATGAGAATGGTAATTTATTGATAGTTATGAATTATTTGGTACCAATATTTCATTGTAAGTTCATTATGATTTGTTCATTCAAACAAATTCAGTTAATCATTGGTGTACCAATGAAGCAAGGTTGGTCATCTTATGTGTGGGATATGAAACATAAGATGATTGACATTATTGATTCACAGTATTCAAATGGTATTGTGTAAGTTATGTAAGACAAAAAATGAAGTATGTACAGATATAATACACCGAGCATGCGTAACTATACTGAAAGTATTTCAATGATTGGAATTCTGATTGGGCTATTGGATGGTCAAAGAAATTTGCTGATACAACCCCACCTTCCTCTAGAGAGGCAAGTAATGTTCTTGAACCATACTAAGAATTGCTTTATTTAGCTAATTGTTTTGTTAAATGCAGGCAAGATTATGTGATTGCCTGTTTAATGATACGAACATACTTTGATGGTCTTGCTGTAAAATGTGATATGAATAAGGTAATTCACTAGGATGCACATTATACTCAATGTAATTGATTTATTATTAAGTTTCTGATGGAATTTTGCTCTGTTTCACACAAGACAGTTTGAATTGTTGTCTTACAAATGTTATATCATTTGGTAAACTTGGAGATGAACAAGGCAGAAAGTGCATTTGACATTCACCAATTATGAAATCAAGACCAGCTTGCATTCATTATATTTTATAAATTTAGAATGTATTTTAACATACAAACATTATTTTATAAATTTAGGGTGTGTTGTACTACTGGCTATCCTTAATAGATCTAGGGTCCTATTTGCAAAAAAGTATGATAATATAATTTTGTATAAAACTTGATGGTTCAAACTGAGTTTTGAATACGCGCGTGTCTTGTACATCTCGAAAGAAAAACGTGTGTTGTGTGTTCTGTACCAAAAATGCTAGATATACAAAGACTTACACGCTTTTACACGCTCCTTCCATCTAACAACCAATCACAAACCTCTCCCCTCTGAAAATCCGCCCCGCTCACCTATTGACCAATCAAGGTTAACCATCCTGGTAAAACCTGTAAATCGTTTGTACGTGTAGCATTGCCGGTTCTGTACTGAGGAAGGGAGGGAGTATAAGGACACGTAAAATATCTGTACTTGTATGTATCTGAATAGTTTTTGCATCAGGACTTTCCTCGCCCTCATCCCTCCTCGAAACCCTCTCCGCAGTTTTTTTAGGATCTAAACCCTCTCTGCAGGTGACGGCAGTCGGCAGGTCGCCGGCAAACACGTCACCTCTGCTTTGATTTGTCTTCCCAGGATGGCAGATGTCAGATGGCAGATGTGCCGAGGTGGCGTAGAAACCTGACCACACTCGTGAGGTTCTTGCCACGGTGCAAAGCCCAAAGCAGCGCGCCCCTCTCAGGTGGCCTTTGTTTGGGCCACAGATTGTGATTCCTGGATTCTAGCTCAGTCAAAATCGGATTCACAAACAAACAGGCAGATCCGTAGGCCAGCTGCCCAGAATCGATTCTGCAAATTGCACTGGACAACGGCGGAAGCTGGAATCTGCGATTTTGCTGATTCCCGAGCTGCCACTAACCCCCTTTCAAATATGGGCCAACTTGTCCCCGTTATTACAATGGAAATGCCACCGCCTCCCCCAGCTCAACTTCTCCATCGACGAGTCCTTCCTTCGTCAGTTCGCATCTCATCCACACCGAACAGCCCCCGTCGATGGCTCTCTAGGGTTCGCCAGCCGCCACCTTCGCAAGCCCCGTCGCCGGCCCCTCTGCCTCCCCCCCCTCGTCGCCGACCCTCCCATGCAAATCTCGGCCCCAGAGCGCATGCCGACCCCTTGGCCAGCCACGTCGCAGGCCCACGCACCACGCCGGAGGTCCCCCTTGCCCCCCGTCTCCACGTCCTCCCTGACTGCACTAGCTCTGCCCCATCTCCTTCCTATGAGTAGAAAAGGTAATTGTTCAGTCCCAAAAAATGTAATTGTTCAGATTTAGTAATAGGTTAGTAATTGTTCAGATTAGTAATAGGCCTTGATTCCATGCTGAATGTTCTGTAAATTGCTGATGGATTGATGGCAGATCAAGTATAGTTTCACATATTATTTGATGAGACTATGATGATTGGTGCATATTTTGGATGATATATTTCGTATGGAAGACTACGAGGGTTGATTCATTTTTTGGATGTTACTTTTCCTATGTTTGTGTCGGATGATATATTCATACCATCATGTCATTTCTCCATAAATATATTCTATATATTGTGTTTTTGTGCTAGTTCTCACTTTATCAAGTCAAAACATATAACTTGTGCTTTGATCTGCATATAAACATCACAGTCAGCAGTCGAGGGCGTTACTGACATTTCACAACACCGACAACTGCTGAAGCTGACAAACAGCAGGGCAAACAAACAACCAGATTCTGATTCTTAGGAATCCAGAGCCACAACTGATTTTTCAGGAATCCATAGCAAAGTGATTCTCAGGAATCTGTAGCCCAAAAAAAAGGGGGCCTGACATTGCCGACTGCTCGCTCGGCTCGGCCTCATTCCACAGGAGGCCAAGAAGAAATCCTCCTCCGAGCAAGTAGGCGGATCGGTCCGTCGCCGGCCGCTGATGTCTTCCAGCAGGTTCTCGCCGGCGCTGCAGGCGTCGGACCTCAACGACTTCATCGCCCCCTCGCAGGACTGCGTCGTCTCCCTAAGCAAGAACTCCGCCGCCAGCCGCCTCCCGGTACCCTGCCCTGCCCCCCCTTCTCCCCAAATTTTTCCTTGTCTTTTGCCCTAGTATTTGGTTCTGGGGCTGGAGATTTGGCCCGCCCTGCTCTTCGTAGCCGCCTCGTGCCATCCCCCTGCAGCTGCAGAGCACGCGGTCTGAGTTCGCTCATTATATATACTCCATTTTTGCTTTCGGACGGTGATGCAGTATTGATAATAAGAGTAGAAAGGATGAGGACTGGTGAGCGGGTTTGAGCTTTCTGTCCTGTTGTTTGGTTATCTTAGGAACCGATTTTGGGGAATTGGAATTCCAGTTCAAATCCCTTCCAGCCTGAAGGGGATTCAATCGAATTAGGTCTTGAGTTCAACACCAGAGACATGGTATTTCATTTTACTTCACAGCAAGGTCGTTTGAACCAAGCTCAAAGTTCAGCATCAGCTATTAAGCACAAACAGAACGGAAGGTAAAGTGTACGGCGATGCTCAATGAGATCATTGGTTTCTCCCAGCTTGTTGCATTATATAACAATGTCCAATAACATCACTTCTTCATAATCAACAGCTGGGCAATAAACCATATGTGCATTGTAGCAGGTGCTTCACTTGATGAACTCCTGGTGCTTATGATTTTCCTCCTTTTACAACTTTCTGTGAGCTTAGTAACAGGCGCCACACTTGTGTTAACTTAATCTGTCCTTTAAGGAAAAGTTACTTTTGTATCTCATTTACCGGAACGATCTGTCTGCAATTTGACAACTTGGTCAAACCACTGTGGAAGTCGTAGATGTATTTCTGCACAACTAAACTAATAAATTGACTTTACATTAGCACAAACAGAACTTCATAAATTCATCTTTGTTGCACCTCACCTAACCCATTTCCCTTCCACATGCAATTCCCATATATTCCTGACAGTTCTATTTTACAGATTAAAAAAAAGCAAGTTGTGGTGAGTACAAAACCTCCAGAAGAATCGGTCAAGATTTCTCTCAAGGACTGTTTGGCTTGCAGGTTATTACCAGTTTTGTAGCCCTCGCCTCAACTGTAAAAGTAGTGACCTGCCCAAATGTAAATAATGCTGACGGCTTCCTTTGATCTCATAGTGGTTGCATAACATCAGCAGAGACAGTTATGCTTGAGAAGCAAAGCTTGGATGACTTCGTTACTCGCATCAACTCTGGCAAAACCGTCATCGTATCTGTATCTCCCCAGTCAAGAGCATCATTAGCTGCATTCTTTGGTCTTTCTCAGTCACAGGTATTTGTCTGTGCTTCACTTGACCACTACATAATCAAAATTGTCACCATAAACGGTGTTTTGTAATGTTTTCCCTAATTAGTGTCTTTCTGCTTTAGCTGAATGACAAGTGCTCTGTAAATAATGATAACAAACACATAATGCAATTTTTCTTATCTTCAGGTTTTCCGAAAACTAACTGCTCTGTTCAAGTCGATGGGCGTGAAGGCAGTGTATGATACAAGTAGTAGTCGAGATCTGGCCCTAATTGAAGCATGCAATGAATTTATTTCACGCTATAAGCTGAGTCAATTGTCTAGCGACAAAGAAGTTGGAACCAGTCTTCCTGTGCTTTCATCTGCATGTCCAGGTAAAAACATTTACACGAAATATGCATCACTTTTGCTACTATGCAGTTTCCTATGTACTACTGATATTCCCTTGCTGGTTAGTTAGTTATTTACATACCTTCTATAAATATTTGTGAATCTCTTCCTCCTTACAGGCTGGATATGCTATGCTGAAAAGACTCTTGGTTCATATATCTTGCCCTACATCTCATCTGTAAAGAGTCCCCAACAAGTGATTGGTGCAGCTATCAAGCATCACATGGTTGAAAAACTTGGTCTCAAGTGAGTAATTTGCCCTAGTTCTAGATCTAAAGATGTTATTTCAGATCTTTGGTCAGACATGAGGAATTTAGTACTTCCTTTTGTCCAAAATTGGACTCCCTTTTTACTTCACAAAGTTTTGTCTTGTATAAGTATAAGATCTTGCAAGTATATTCCATGAAAAATCTGGATATGCAATTTTCTGGTGACCAGTCCAAAATATCTTGAGAGACATATACGATTTTTGACGTTTTCTTGTGATCAAGTGTTTGTGACATTAGGTTTTTCCTGGTCTTTGCAATGTAATATCTCCATTTGCTGAATTAGATGATTATTTCAAATAAATACCACTCTGATTATGAACTATCATTTTGTGATATTTTTGTTTGTAATCATACTTGAACGTATTGTGTAGGCCGTATGATGTATATCATGTTACTGTGATGCCCTGTTATGATAAAAAACTTGAAGCTGTCCGGGGCGACTTTGTTTTCTCAGTGGAAGAAAAGGAAGTTACAGAGGTGGACTCGGTATTGACAACTGGTGAAGTGTTGGACTTGATACAGGTTACTAATTTATTTCCTGCAGTTGCTTGTATGTCTTCAAAAACTCCACACTTATATCACTTTCATGGTTTTGCAGTCCAAATCTGTTGATTTCAAGACAATGGAGGAATCTCCTTTGGACAGATTGTAAGCTCCTTGTATGCTCGATGTTCCGTCCCTCTGGATAAAATTTGAATGAAATCCAATACAGAAATATATATTTATATGTTCTCTTCAACTAGTACTACTATTTAGAATTTAGCGATGGTTTGATCTAATCAACTGTCGAGAAAAAGAAAGATAAAACTAATTTTATATGGTTACATTTATGCTTCATCTCTTCTGAGAATTCACGTGTACTTTCATTGCAACATAGATTAACAAATGTTGACGATGATGGTCATCTATATGGGGTTTCTGGTGGCTCGGGTGGTTACGCGGAAACCATCTTTCGTTATGCAGCACGTGCGCTCTTTAATAGGGAAATAGAAGGCCCACTTGATTTCAAAATCTTGCGAAATTCAGATTTCCGTGAAGTTACGCTCGAGGTAATTCATGGCCCCCATCCATCCCCAATTGGCCTCGAAATCCACTCTTGCTGTGGCCTTCGCATCATTGTGTATATAACATGTTTATGCTAACAGGTGGAGGGCAGTCCTGTTTTGAAGTTTGCCCTTTGTTACGGGTTCAGAAACCTACAGAACATTGTTAGGAAGGTTAAGATGGGAAAATGTGAATACCAGTTTATTGAAGTTATGGCTTGCCCTTCAGGTATTTCATTATGACACTGTGCTGCACGGTCGCTTTTAGTAACTTCTTTCTGAGATTTAGGATCTAGATACCCTCTACTATACACTGATTATTGCCGTGCAGGTTGTCTGAATGGGGGAGGCCAAATAAAACCTGCTAAAGGCCAATATCCCAAGGATCTCATCCAACAACTAGAGAGTGTGTACACGCAAGATGTAAGTTCTAGCATGCTCACTACTTTTCATGTTGGTTTGTAGGGTGTTTGCGATATTTAATTCTATATCCCTTGTGACCCATTCAAGTTTTATATCCAAGTTCTCTGCTATACTTCTGCAGCTTAGGCCGTAGGTTGTCCCCAATTTAGGCCGTAGAAGTTACTTTTGACCATTTAAGAAGACAAGAAAAGAAGCATGCTATACAGCAAGTTCTCTTAGTACCTATCGCACCTTCTCAGTGTAGTTTTGGGAAGCTGTGCGTAATTTCTGAACTCACTAACCATTGATTGTGTTATTATCCTGCTCCAGTTTGCCGACATTGTATATTCCCCTTAGTGAAGTGGAAAACAATAAACTCGAGTTGGTTCCTAGTCCCTCTGTCCCATAATATAAGAGCGTTTTTTTAGTAAAAAACAATCTTATATTATGGGACGGAGGGAGTACTTTATAATTATCACTTACCATAGAATCTTGCTGCCATCGCCACAAGAACTTTTTACTTGATGCCAGTCATTATATGCTGCCACTGACTTCAGACTTTGTGAACCAGGTATCAATATCCAACCCCTTTCATAACCCGATTGCGAAAAGATTATACGATGATTGGCTTGTCCAACCCGGTTCAGACAATGCAAAGAGGTACTTGCACACGCAGTATCACCCCGTGGTGAAAAGCGTCACTTCGCAGCTGCAAAACTGGTGATGCCGCCAAAGATCGGTTCGCCGCGCCGAGAATTCATCGTCATATGTTCTCGTAAGAAACCAAGAGGGCGCACTGCCGAAACAATGGCAACACTAGAGGATACAGGCATCATTACCAAAGGGTGTTTTGCTTGAGGGCAAAAGATGAGTTTTGCTAGGCCATAGGTTTTCCACCTGCTTTTCTTGGTGATCTTGTGTAATATTGCCCCACGGAGAGATAAACAAACAGTGACAGATAGTAAATTGTACTAGCAGCATGTAAAGATAGTAAATTTTTTTCCCGCGTCAGGAATCAGCAGTCGATCTCTGATGATTTCATGCCGCATTGTCCTGTGATGTGTTGCTCCTTGTTTGACACAATCGTGTCGCAGTACCATCTAACTTTTCAACGCCTTGCAACTACTATTATTGTGGCATTATTATTCATTTCCTGGAGGACAGCGAGAGGTCCTGCATTACCTTGAGCGCCCCAATCATTGGCCCGTTGTGAAACTTGGACACACCTGGCGTTGGCATTTATCTGGTGGGATGAAGACATCAAATTGGACTTTGCAGAGCGGATTATGAAATATACGAAAAAAAAAAAGATTTGTACAGAAGACGAACTCCTCATTGTGTGCGTGCAACGGGATTTGTGAGATCAGCTGGTTTCGAACATGATAAAATTTCATCGGTAAAAAATATTTTTGGAGAGCAACCGTGAGATCAGCTGCGTTTTCTTTATTTTCCTTTTTAGTTAAATCTTGTTTAGCAGCGCAAAAAAAAAAGAGGAACGCCGACCGTGGGGATCGAACCCACGGCCACGTGGTTAAAAGCCACGCGCTCTACCACTGAGCTAGGTCGGCTCTCTGGTAAAAGTCAGACAAGTCCATTAATTTGCAATTCTACTACTCCCCCTGAAGATTTCATAAATGCATTTCAGGGTATAGATTCATTCATTTTGCTTTATATGTAGTCCATAGTGAAATCTCTACAAAGACTTAGGCTGTGTTTGGCAATCCTCTGCTCCTTCGCTACGGAGCGGAGCGCGCGAAGCACCCTGCTAGCAGCTTGTCAAATATAGTTGCATGTCGCTCCACTCCATAGCGGAGTTGCAGAGCGGAGGGATACCGAACAGCTCCTTATATTTAGGAACGGAGGGACTAGTATATACTTAGCTCAAGAAAACGGCGGATCTTGGAGAAAAATTGATGTCAATAAACAAAGTGTAATTTTTTTAGCAACATGTAGGTGCCGTGTTTTCTTGATGCGGCATTGTCTTGTAAGGGCATTTTCAAGGCGGACCCATAAACCATTCGGACCATGCTGCTCGGACCGCGGATGCCATTCAACACGGGTCTATATCGGTCCGCGCCCATGTCTGACGCATTTTTTCCCGCAAATGGAGACAAGCGTTGGGAACTTTACGGGAGTCCGAACACCAGACACATAGGACTTCAACACCTCAGGCCCACCCAAAACTCTTCCCGGACTCCTCGCCTCCATCCTTCTTATTTTTTCTCCTTCCTTATTTCTCTCTTGCCTTCACCGCCACTCCACCACCCCGGCCGCCACGTCACACCCCTGCTGAAACTCCGAGTCTTCGTCACCTCCAATGTTCTAACCGGGCTACAGGCTGCTTCTCCTCCGTCGCCGTTCAACCCATGTCCTTCGCCCGCCCACTAGGTACCATTCGCTACTGCTATACTCACCATGCCCGGCAACTGTTCGATTAATTGTCAGAACTAAAACAGTTTCCCTTTTTCTTTTTAGCAATGGATTCCGATTTGGAGTACATATACGAGCGCTATGTTGAGTCGCCTGACGCTTCGTCCGACGAAGAGGATTACTCGGATGAGACAACGATGATGCAGGCGGTCCTTGAAGACGCGGAGCGTGCGGAGGAGCATGTTCTCAATTTTAAGGGATCGATCAAGGGTCATCGGGTGCTCAACCGCAACAGGGCGCGTGGCCATTTGACACCGATGACCGACTACTTTGCCCCGGATGCACTCTTTGCTGACCATTTTCGTCCGTGTTTTCGGATGCACAAGACTGTCTTCAATCGTTTGTACCATGGCATTCGGTCCTATGATGACTACTTCGTCTTGAAGAAGAGCGCCATGGGAACGATTGGCTTCTCTGGTTATCATAAGTGCACGGCCACACTACGGATGCTTGTACATGGCACGACCGCTAATTCGTGAGACGAGTACCTACGGATGTCTGAGAGCACATGTGGAGATGCCATGATCAGTTTGCAACTATCGTGGTTGAGGTGTTGGGACCTCGATTACCTAAGAGAACCAACCGTCGCAGACACCGAGAGGCTCTTGGCAATCTCGAAAGCAAGAGGGTGGCCAGGTTTGCTTGGATCTTTTGAGTGCGTGCATAGAAATGGAAGAACTAGCCGAAGACTTTACAAAGGCAGTATCAGGGTCATGTTAAGAAGCCCACCATCATTGAAGCAGTTGCATCACATGATATTTGGATTTGGCACGCTTTCTTTGACATGCCCGGGTCTCACAATAACGTCAATGTGTTGCAACAATCACCGTTGTTTGCGAGGTGATGAAAATTTGCGTGTTCTGATTAGATGGCGGCTTCCGCACCGTGTCCGCGAACGGATGCCGGAGAAAATTCTGAGTTGCCGTTGGAGATATCCTGATGTCTTCTTCCTTGTTCATCGTAGAAAAATGACTTCATCCTTGGCTGGCACATTGTCCTGTGTGTACTACCATTTTAACCCTTTTTTCGCAAAAAAAGGGTGTTGAAAGGTTTAAAATGGTATTATTTTTTAAACGGTTAAAATGGTTTTTACACAAAAAAACAAGAATTGGGAGATAGCTGATTTCCAACGTGAGAAATTGCTTCGTAAATGCAAAATTCTATTTTTGGAGCAAATGTGAGATCAGCTGATTTACTCTGTTTTTTCTGTGGTGTTTTTTTAAGCAAAAGAGAGGCCTCCCCCAATTGATTTCATATAAAGATACCAAATGATCTTTTACAAACCACCAAATTCCAAACTCCGAACCAAGCTCAAAAGCTACCAAACACCACCACCAGATTTGCATCACTTGGATACGAAGGTCACCAGCACAAAGAAGGATCATGCAAGATCCATACGAGGCCAGAACAAGGCCTTCGGAGTCCAGACAGATTAGCAGTACATATTTTGTCCTAAGAGACATATAAAAAACAAGCTAAGATGCAGCAAGGACAAAAGAAAAGCCACCAGAAGAGATGGATTTTTTGTCGAAAAGGACCACCCGCGCGAATGAATTGACAAAAAAGACCACCTATTGATAAATTTGACAAAAAGGACCCCCTCGACCGTGGCGGCAGGTGCGGCAGGCGACACGTGGCACCTGCCGCCATGCAACGAGGCGGCAGCACTGTACCGCCTGCCAGAACGGGAATCGGCGCTGGCGACGGAACGGCTGCGGCGTGTGGGGCCCGGCCGCCAAGGGGCGTGACGGCAATACTGTAGCGCCTGGGCCCGGCCGCCTCACGGGCTGGCGGCAGCCCTGTTCATCGCGTTGTTGCTACTGCGCGCTACGGAGCCGGCCACCGCTGCTGCATGGCAAAGCGCATGGCGCTGCTCTTGAATGCACAAGCCCAGCAAAGCACAAAACGCATGCGGCCACAAGTTTTGAGGCACTGATTCCCAGCGCGAGTTTCGGCACTGATTGCAGACGACCACGATGCACTGCGCATCATTTGTGATAGCCGGCTCCCGTAGCGCGCATTAGTAGTAGGGCGATGAACAGGGCTGCCGCCAGCTCATGAGGCGGCCGGGCCCAGGCGGTATAGTACTGCCGCCACGCCCCTTGGCGGCCGGGCCCCACATGCTGCAGCCGTTCCGTCGCCAGCACCGATTCCCGTTCTGGCAGGCGGTACAGTGCTGCCGCCTCGCTGCGTGGCGGCAGGTGCCACGTGTCGCCTGCCGCACCTGCCGCCACAGTCGAGGGGGTCCTTTTTGTCAAATTTATCACCAGGTGGTTTTTTTTGTCAATTCATTCGCATAGGTGGTCCTTTTCGACAAAAAATCGAAGAGATGTGGTGTGTCTGGTAGACACTTTTTGGTGAATTTTCTCAAGTACAGTATGCATCTTATTTTTGCGGAGAAAATAAAGTACGGCAAACACAAAAAAAGGAATGGCGCCGACCGTGGGGATCGAACCCACGGCCACGTGGTTAAAAGCCACGCGCTCTACCACTGAGCTAGGTCGGCTCTCTGGTAAAAGTCAGACAAGTCCATTAATTTGCAATTCTACTACTCCCCCTGAAGATTTCATAAATGCATTTCAGGGTATAGATTCATTCATTTTGCTTTATATGTAGTCCATAGTGAAATCTCTACAAAGACTTAGGCTGTGTTTGGCAATCCTCTGCTCCTTCGCTACGGAGCGGAGCGCGCGAAGCACCCTGCTAGCAGCTTGCCGAAATATAGTTGCATGTCGCTCCACTCCATAGCGGAGTTGCAGAGCGGAGGGATACCGAACAGCTCCTTATATTTAGGAACGGAGGGACTAGTATATACTTAGCTCAAGAAAACGGCGGATCTTGGAGAAAAATTGATGTCAATAAACAAAGTGTAATTTTTTTAGCAACATGTAGGTGCCGTGTTTTCTTGATGCGGCATTGTCTTGTAAGGGCATTTTCAAGGCGGACCCATAAACCATTCGGACCATGCTGCTCGGACCGCGGATGCCATTCAACACGGGTCTATATCGGTCCGCGCCGCGGTCTGGACGTACTTTTTCCCGCAAATGGAGACAAGCGTTGGGAACTTTACGGGAGTCCGAACACCAGACACATAGGACTTCAACACCTCAGGCCCACCCAAAACTCTTCCCGGACTCCTCGCCTCCATCCTTCTTATTTTTTCTCCTTCCTTATTTCTCTCTTGCCTTCACCGCCACTCCACCACCCCGGCCGCCACGTCACACCCCTGCTGAAACTCCGAGTCTTCGTCACCTCCAATGTTCTAACCGGGCTACAGGCTGCTTCTCCTCCGTCGCCGTTCAACCCATGTCCTTCGCCTACCACTAGGTACCATTCGCCATCGCTATACTCACCATGCCCGCAAGCTGCTCGATTAATTGTCGAACTAAAACAGTTTCCTTTTTCTTTTTAGCAATGGATTCCGATTTGGAGTACATATCTGGCGCTATGTTGAGTCGCTGACGCTTCGTCCGACGAAGAGGATTACTCGGATGAGACAACGATGATGCAAAGCGGTCCTTGAAGACGCGGAGCGTCGCGGAGGAGCATGTTCTCAATTTTAAGGATCGATCAAGGGTCATCGGTGCTCAACCGCAAGTATGCGTGGCCATTTGACACCGATGACCGACTACTTTGCCCCGGATGCACTCTTTGCTGACCATTTTCGTCCGTGTTTTCGGATGCACAAGACTGTCTTCAATCGTTTGTACCATGGCATTCGGTCCTATGATGACTACTTCGTCTTGAAGAAGAGCGCCATGGGAACGATTGGCTTCTCTGGTTATCATAAGTGCACGGCCACACTACGGATGCTTGTACATGGCACGACCGCTAATTCGTGAGACGAGTACCTACGGATGTCTGAGAGCACATGTGGAGATGCCATGATCAGGTTTGCAACTATCGTGGTTGAGGTGTTCGGACCTCAGTACCTAAGAGAACCAACCGTCGCAGACACCGAGAGGCTCTTGGCAATCTCGAAAGCAAGAGGGTGGCCAGGTTTGCTTGGATCTTTTGAGTGCGTGCATAGAAATGGAAGAACTAGCCGAAGACTTTACAAAGGCAGTATCAGGGTCATGTTAAGAAGCCCACCATCATTGAAGCAGTTGCATCACATGATATTTGGATTTGGCACGCTTTCTTTGACATGCCCGGGTCTCACAATAACGTCAATGTGTTGCAACAATCACCGTTGTTTGCGAGGCTGACTGAAAATTTGCAGGTTACAGTTAGATGGCGGCTTCCCGCACCCGTGTCTGCGAACGGATGCCGGAGAAAATTTACAGGTTGCCGTTGGAGATATCCTGATGTCTTCTTCCTTGTTCATCGTAGAAAAATGACTTCATCCTTGGCTGGCACATTGTCCTGTGTGTACTACCATTTTAACCCTTTTTTCGCAAAAAAAGGGTGTTGAAAGGTTTAAAATGGTATTATTTTTTTAAACGGTTAAAATGGTTTTTTTACACAAAAAAAAACAAGAATTGGGAGATAGCTGATTTCCAACGTGAGAAATTGCTTCGGTAAATGCAAAAATTCTATTTTTGGAGCAAATGTGAGATCAGCTGATTTACTCTGTTTTTTCTGTGGTGTTTTTTTAAGCAAAAGAGAGGCCTCCCCCAATTGATTTCATATAAAGATACCAAATGATCTTTTACAAACCACCAAATTCCAAACTCCGAACCAAGCTCAAAAGCTACCAAACACCACCACCAGATTTGCATCACTTGGATACGAAGGTCACCAGCACAAAGAAGGATCATGCAAGATCCATACGAGGCCAGAACAAGGCCTTCGGAGTCCAGACAGATTAGCAGTACATATTTTGTCCTAAGAGACATATAAAAAACAAGCTAAGATGCAGCAAGGACAAAAGAAAAGCCACCAGAAGAGATGGATTTTTTGTCGAAAAGGACCACCCGCGCGAATGAATTGACAAAAAAGACCACCTATTGATAAATTTGACAAAAAGGACCCCCTCGACCGTGGCGGCAGGTGCGGCAGGCGACACGTGGCACCTGCCGCCATGCAACGAGGCGGCAGCACTGTACCGCCTGCCAGAACGGGAATCGGCGCTGGCGACGGAGGCGGCTGCGGCGTGTGGGGCCCGGCCGCCAAGGGCGTGGACGGCAATACTGTAGCGCCTGGGCCCGGCCGCCTCACGGGCTGGCGGCAGCCCTGTTCATCGCGTTGTTGCTACTGCGCGCTACGGAGCCGGCCACCGCTGCTGCATGGCAAAGCGCATGGCGCTGCTCTTGAATGCACAAGCCCAGCAAAGCACAAAACGCATGCGGCCACAAGTTTTGAGGCACTGATTCCCAGCGCGAGTTTCGGCACTGATTGCAGACGACCACGATGCACTGCGCATCATTTGTGATAGCCGGCTCCCGTAGCGCGCATTAGTAGTAGGGCGATGAACAGGGCTGCCGCCAGCTCATGAGGCGGCGGGCCCAGGCGGTATAGTACTGCCGCCACGCCCTTGGCGGCCGGGCCCCACATGCTGCAGCCGTTCCGCCGCCAGCACCGATTCCCGTTCTGGCAGGCGGTACAGTGCTGCCGCTCGCTGCGTGGCGGCAGGTGCCACGTGTCGCTCGCCGCACCGCCGCCACAATCGGGGTCCTTTTGTCAAATTTATCACCAGTGGTTTTTTTTGTCAATTCATTCAGATAGCCATTCTTTTCGACAAAAAATCGAAGAGATGTGGTGTGTCTGGTAGACACTTTTTGGTGAATTTTCTCAAGTACAGTATGCATCTTATTTTTGCGGAGAAAATAAAGTACGGCAAACACAAAAAAAGGAATGGCGCCGACCGTGGGGATCGAACCCACGGCCACGTGGTTAAAAGCCACGCGCTCTACCACTGAGCTAGGTCGGCCTTTGTGTAAATATTTGATTAACAGGTTATAGGTAATTGAGTTCTCATATAAGTAGTTGAAGAAAACACCACATATCAAATACTCCGTATGTGTTGGAATTCCGCCCACAGATTGATCACATAAAAAAAAAAAAAGAACAGGCGCACACGAATAACTTGTAGCCAAGGGCCCTTATTCGTGCTCTTATTTGTACTCTCTATTGCTTTTCTCTTTTCTTCTCCCCGATACAATGATCTCAAGCACCGGTGTGCATGTATATATACACACACTACCCAAACCTATTCGGACTCGATAGACATAGATGTAGGGCATAGTCCAAACCTGACTAAACTTGCTTTTCTAATCTTTTCACACGGCAAAATTGATCCCTTATCTAGTTGGCTAATACTCCCTCCGTCCCAAAATAAGTGTCTCAATTTTATACTAACTCTAATACAAATTTGTACTAAGCTTGAGACACTTATTTTGAGACGGAGGGAGTAGTTAGCATCCAACACGTAGACTACTGGGAAAGTAATCAACCGGCCACCACCGGACGAGTTCGATTACTTCCAACACATCCTGCGCCGCGACATCTCCTCTAGGGTTTGGACTGTCCGTTAACAACCGCCGCAATCGGCGGGGATCCTTCTTTGCGAGGGCGATGATGGACGACGACAACAAGCCGCCACCTGAGAAAACCTATAGTGAAGGTGACGTGGCCGACTTTTTCGAAGCCCTACGTTTTTGCCGACCCGGGCCCTCGGTGGAGCTACTGGCCGTGTACCCATACTGCTTCCCCTTCGTCGGCGACATCATCGTCGCTGACGAGAACGACGGCTAGTACGTCTACCACCAGGAAGAAGGCGAACCTCTCCACAACCTCGCCCCCGAGGACAATCTGGTGCTCACGGGGCCATTCCAGACCATCTCGGGATTCGGCAGCGGCGTCATGAGAATCAAGATCCCCGACAGAGATAGGCCTGGCATTTACGACACCGCCGATCTATGGTTTGGCCCAAGTAACACGGAGGACGACAAGCACGAAGACCGCCTCATCACGACACGTTATGGCCGCCACCTCGTCGTGTCATATGTCACGATGAGGGAAGGCCTGGAGGTCAATGTTCGGGTCAGCATCCGCCTCTTTAGCGGCGGCGATGATGCATATCGCACCATGGACGTGTACGGTCAGATCACCCCGCATAACCGGATCTTCGAGGACGACAACGTGCTCCTCTTCTTCTATGCGGAGGAGGAGAAGGTGCAGCTCACCCCCTCCGCTGGTGGCGATGGCAGTGTGCACCTGCGGCAGATGCAGCGGTACAATGTTACGGTGCCCATCAATCCACAACCATTTCTTACGATTAAGGTGAGCTTGAAGGTGACACGTCCGAGCAACGAGGGGGCTACCATCGCCTTCGAGGGCGATGTCGAGTTCCCTCTTAACATGGCCCAACGTGTTCGGGCAATCCGCAGGGAGCTCGGTACAATTCAAACATGGAGAAGTGGAAGCATGAACCAAGCAAGTATTTTGTGTGAGATGTCTCTTCGGGTTATACTACTACACATAAGAGTAAAAGTTTGTCTTTCTTCGCGAGTTGTGCTTTCTTCTTTCTTTATGGTTGTTGTTAACTGATGGAAGCTTTTCTTGTATGTTAAAGTTGTTATAACAATATATGAAAATTTCTAAGAAAGAGAAAAGATCATGTGTTCCCCCTGCTCCTTAGTTCTAGAAATCCTATGATCGAAGGAGCCTCTCGTGCGCTTCATTCTCTCTATTTGTAATGCTGAATTTTCCGCGTCTTCCAATTATTATTGGTCCAACTCTGCATTTGAGGAATCGTTCGTTTTGGAGAACAACCAACTCTGCATTCAGCTAGAATACCAATCCTTTGTTCATCATCATACAGCTGTCTTGGGACATTTATCTGATGCGGTTAATACACCAAATTTTCAGCTGCCCAAATATCGGTAACACAGAAGATACTGGCATTGTTTTGCTTGATGAGTTTCAAATAAAATAAGACCAAATCTTATAGGTACCGATGGCTTGCAAGTACACGAGATTTAGTTGTAGCCATTTATAAACAACAGTACTGATCCCACAAGGAGCAAAGGAATTGGACTATCGTCCCTTGTAGGGACTTACAAAAATGTGCCTGCAACTAAATTGTAAACTCAAAGAAAAGTGAGGGTGGAAGTATAATGATTTTTAGTAGAGTGCAGATTATAAGTAAATGACGCAAAAGAATGTAAATGAGCGCAATGGAACAAGTAAAGGGTCGGAACTAGCAGTGGATTAAAGCATTCGGTAATCCGGAATTCCCATTGGTATGTGTTTATCACAACATATGTCGTAGCATAGTCATAGCTGGACACTTGAGTCACACTGATGTTTGTGATTGGACAGATCTGAGTATAGAATACGTTCTACTCAAGGTAGACTTTGTACCACACACGCCACTAGCATAGTTTCCCCGCATCGGGTTTCTCCGTGGATGCGGACTCGTTAAGTGTTATATGTTATTTCCTAATCAATGCAAAGGCGCAGAATTGAGGATTTTACTGTCACCTCGAATTACCTCGACATCTTAACCTTTACAACAACAATAATATGATTCGTGGCCTTATGGCGGAAATGTTGAGTAGGGCCCCTTCACAACATTCGTGAAGGATATTAAACCAAACATTCAACATAGAAACTCATATCCTTATTTAACATTTCATCCCCTATATATACCAAAGTTCATCCATATCCCCGGGAACAAGGGGAGCTACTCGCACATGGATACAATGAAAATCGTATGAATAGTGGTCGTAAACATGAATGGAAAAAACGAGTAATACACGTTGTTGGTGTCTAAGAACCTGACATTGGTTTATATGTAGCAACCATTTGTGACTTCGGCCAGGGACTAAACGCGTTAGGTTCCCTAAGTCATCGACCGCTGGGGATGGGCGACAGAAAGCAAGCTACACCGGAGCTACCCAGATTTAGGCCACCATTGTGGTGTAATACCCTACTCCTACCTTAGCATGATATTGCTTTGTTTACTATGGATTGGTTACAGTGCCCCCCTTGTTGGGTTGCATCCCTCCTCTATTTATACCACCCTAGCTCTTCCCTCATCTCCAAGGAGGGTTGCCATTGGCGCAACATAGACAAAGGAAAAGGTGAGGGCCATCTGTACCGACCCGATGTGACCGGACGTGGCACAATCGCCTGTACCGAGATTTGGTAGCTATCGGCGCTCCTATAGTTGAGTGTCGGGTAGGTGAATTTTAGTTGCCACTCTAGATGATCTTGGGGAATGGCACGCCTCTGCGGAGCCCATAACCAGAAAGGAGGGGCTCGCTGCATCCCATCTTAGCTACTGATGAGGGTCGTAGTGGCGGGGTAGTGCACTTTTAATGCCTCTATTGTAGTCATACCAGGAAGCGATCTCCTTCATCTTGGGAAACATAGTAGAAAACAAAAAGAATTTGCACCTACGATCAACCAAGATAAATATGAAGATGCATAAAGGCTTGGGATCACGATCGTTATCGTCACCGAGTTGCAGCGGAAGAAGAATGTGTTGGTGTAGATCGTACTTGGAGTCCTCAAACCGTCCATGAACGATCCCTTGAAGCAAAGACGGAAAGCACGATGAAAGCACAACTGCTCCCTGGGTGATTTTGGTAATTAATGCCAACATATCTCTTGTTGGACTAATAGTTTCATCTAGTGTATTTCACACAAGTCCAACAATGGCTTGGCAAGGACGAGAGGATGTGGAACCCCTTCAAAATGCTAAGGACAAATATTGGCAAAAGCTCAAGACTCTTCATCTTTATTTTAGTGATCCAAGATCATATTAAGTCCATAGGAAAGCCAATACTATTAAAAGGGGATGAGGTGTTGCTTAATGGCTTGCTTGCTCAAATGCTTAGTGATATTGCTCCAAAACCCTCAGCCACTTTCTCCATCCAAATATGTCAAAACCCTAAACTCCAACTCGGCCCCACCGATTCTTTCTATCCTGAACCACCGAGTTCATATGACATAGCCACAGCCAGAACCCTAACAATTAGTCTCACCGATACGGATCTCGGTCTCACCAAGATGGCCTTGCCAACTCTCTGTTGCATGTTGCAATTATTTCGGTCTCACCGAAATAGCAATCGGTCTCACTGAGATGGCTTGACCAACACGCTGTTGCCTTATTGCTTCACTTCGGTCTCATCGAGTTGATGCAATCGGTGCCACCAAGATGTGGTTTGCCCTAAACCCTAGCACATCGGTCCCACTGAGTTGTTCCATTCAGTCCCACCGAGATTCCTAACGTTCACATTTTTGAACTAATCAGCGCCACCGAGTTTAACCATTCGGTCCCTCCGAGATGAGTCAAATGTGTGTAATGGTTGGATATATACCCCTCCACCCCTTCTTCATTTGTGAGAGAGCCATAAGAACGTTCCTACACTTCCACCATACATTTTCTGAGAGAGAACAACCTACTCATGTGTTGAGATCAAGATATTCCAATCCTACCACAAGAATCTTGATTTCTACCCTACCCCAAGTTGCTTTCCACTCAAATATATATATATATATATATATATATATATATATAGGTAAAACTGTGTCTATCATAGCTTGCCACAGAACTAGTTAAGGCTTGCTAAACATTTAACGGTTTAAAAGTAAGTAAAAATATGAAATAAATAGGGGATCCTCACTCTAATATAATAAGATGATCCAATGGTGTGATTGTGAAAATATGCATTTATGTGTCCTCAGTGAAAAAACAATCATTTCAGCTCACTACAGGATCAATATATATTAAAAATTTTGTTCTTTTTGTCCAGGACGTGTGCAGTCATATTCTTTCAATCCCTCCGTTGGATCATGTTATATTATAGGTGTGTTGGTTCAGTATTTTTTTCAGGATTTTTGAGAACTTTTACACCGTCGAAAACCTTAACTAGTTCTGTGGCAAGCTATTGTAGAAAATCCTACTCCTATATATATATATATATATATATATATATATATATATATATATATATATATATATATATATATATATAGAGAGAGAGAGAGAGAGAGAGAGAGAGAGTTGAGTGTTGGGGTGACTATCATTTGAAGCACAAGAGCAAGGAGTTCATCATCAACACACCATCTATTACCTTTTGGAGAGTGGGGTTTCCTAGATTGGTTAGGTGTCGCTTGGGAGCCTCCGTCAAGATGTGGAGTTGAACCAAGAAGCTTGTAAGGGCAAGGAGATCGCCTACTACACGTGAAGATCTAGCCGACTAAGGCAAGTCCTTCGTGGGCGATGGCCATGGTGGGATAGACAAGGTTGATTCTTCATGGACCCTTCGTGGGTGGAGCCCTCCATGGACTCGCACAGCCGTTACCCTTTGTGGGTTGAAGTCTCCATCAACGTGGACGTACATTAGCACCACCTATCGGAACCACGGCAAAAATCCCCGTGTCTCCATTGCGTTTGCAAACTCCAATCTCATCCCTTTACTTTCTTGCAAGTTGCATGCTTTACTCTTTCTGCTGCATATACTCTTGTCATGCTTGCTTGAAATGTATCGGGAGTGCCTTAACTTGTGTTAAACTCAACCTTAGCTTGAAGAATTTAAAAACTGCTACTTTTGCTTGTTAAGGGTCTAATCACCCTCCCCCCTCTAGACCCATCTTCTAGATCCTCTCACACGGCCTCTCTACTTGGTTGCAAGCGTGCAACCTTCACGATCCGGCTGCGCTTCACCTTCCAGAGCTAATCATCACCGGAGACTTAGAGAGAGGAGATTAGAACCACATTGGCCTTCTAATTATGAGGACAATAGGATTAGACTAGATCTAATTAGTCAACTAGGACCAAGTAGAACTAGAACTAGAAGAACGAGAGGAGGTTCTAAAACGTGTATATACAATTGTGGCCAATACCTCAAGTATATATAGGTTGGATGGGAAGAGGATGGTTGCCACCAAGGAGGAAAAGCCTCCTTAGGGCGTCGGCCCCCTTCCTTAAGGAAGGGAGGCACTTTCCTACTTGGGCCTTTTTGGCCCAAGTTTCCTTCCATCTCTTGGCATTTTTAGGCCCGTTGATATTTAAATTAAATATAAAATGTCCTATATATATATATATATATATATATATATATATATATATATATATATATATATAAACATCTCCAGAAACTTTCTCCACCTATATATAATTTACCGGTAATACCCAGTATTACCCGATACTCACCGAACCCTTCATGTGACCCCGAAACGCTTCCAGATCCTCTCGGAACTATTCCGAATATTGATGAAATAATTCCACAAATATATTCGCATGACTCTCATCCTACTAACACTCAACAGATCGTGATTTCCTTAAACTTGTGATCCCGTAGGTTCGGTAACTCACATACATGGACAAAATCGTTCATCCAATGACCGATAGCGGGACCGTGGACGTCCATATTGGTCCTTGTGAGTACACGAATGATATTCAAGTGAACCCAAGATGCATCGGTATCCTCCCGAGTCATCACCATGCTCACTATACCAAAATCCTTGTTACCAGTTTTGTTCTACTTTCTCGTTATTTTGTTCCAGCATCCCATGACGAAGTCACCAGTGTCTGGCTAGACGATGATCGATGCCATCACACCGAGAGGGCCCTAATAATACCTCTCAATCGTCGGAGGATCAAATCCCACTCTCGAGCTACCCGGTCACTTGTCAAACTTTCTCATGAACCTGTAAGTTGTTGTTATGATCACTGTGTTATAGGTGACGTTTGAGCAACCCTAGAGCCAACTGTATGGTAAGAAGTGACCGTGATACTCTCATAATCTAACAAGCAAAATCACACGTTAATACTTCGTGTTATTACAATTGATTATAGGCGATATTATGTCAATTCATAACAAACAAGTTTGGGTCGATTCAATATGATCGTTCTTCCAACGTCATAATCTCAGTGTTGTTTTAGGACTATCGTTACACTTAACGATATCCTAAGATCTGGAAAACGTGATCACTAATAACACTTGAGCTAGTCTTAGAGGCGAGACTAGGAACCTTTATTTCATCCATTTATCATTTCACATGTCCATATGAGTTTTCCACTGAATCGCATATTTCAGGATCATAGCAGTTATAGCATGAAATATAAACACTTAATTATGAATGTGAAAAATATAATAATACAATATTATTGCCTCTAGGGCATATTTCCAACAAGATCAGCATCACCAAACGCTAATGCCTCTATGAGCCCGTTCCATCCCTTACTAACGTCCTGTAAAAATATATAGAATTAAATTGTATGCAAGCCTAAAGTAGAGAAATCATTGTGAAGACACTAGTAGAAAAGGGGCCAATGGTCCAGGCCGCTCCAGCCCATTAGTCCCGGTTCAATCCAGAACCGGGACCAATGGGGCATCGGACCTGTTCAGTGAGCCCGGGAGCCGGCGGCCACGTGGCCCATTGGTCCCGGTTCGTCTCAAACTTTTGGTCCGGTTGGTGGGACGAACCAGGACCAATGGGCCTCGCTCGCCCCAAAACCATTGGTCGGTTGGTGGCTTGAACGGGACCAATGGGCTTCCATTAGTCCGGTTCGAGCCTTCAACGGGACTAATTGGTTGGTACCGTTCACGACGAGTTTAGTCCCACCTCGCCAACCGAAGGGGAACCGGACCGGTTTATAAGCCCCTCCCTCTCTACCTTATTGAGCTCCTCCGAAAATGAAAATAGATGCGCTTATATAGGTAATTTAGCATAAATTCACACGGATTTCTCTTGAAATTCGTTATGAATTTAAGTTGAATTTCCTCTATAAGCGCATCTCTGCTCATTTCTGAGTAGTTTTTTCTTTTCTTTTTCTACTATATTTATTTTTTTTCTTTTTATTTCTGAGTTGTAATATGCCATTAAAAATAAGCATATATGCTCCTTTTTTAGTACAGTTAATCACAACTATTTTTTGCTTCTATTCATTTCTGAGTAGTTTTTTATATAGTTTTTTTCTTTTTCTGCTATATTTATTTTTTCTTTTTATTTCTGAGTTGTAATAAGCCATTAAAAATAAGCATATATGCTCCTTTTTTAGTACAGTTAATCACAACTATTTTTTGCTTCTATTCATTTCTGAGTAGTTTTTATATATTTTTTCTTTTCTGTTATATTTTTTATTCTATTTATTTCTGAGTGGTTTTTATATATATTTTTTCTTTTCTGCTACATTTATTTTTTTCTTTTTATTTCTGAGTTGTAATAAGCCATTAAAATAAGCATATATGCTCCTTTTTAGTACAGTTAACACAACTATTTTTTGCTTCTATTCATTTCTGAGTAGTTTTTATATAGTTTTTTTTTCCTTTTCTGCTATATTTATTTTTTTCTTTTTATTTTTGAGTTGTAATAAGCCATTAAAAATAAGCATATATGCTCCTTTTTTAGTACAGTTAATCACAACTATTTTTTGCTTCTATTCATTTCTGAGTAGTTTTCTATATATTTTTTCTTTTCTGTTATATTTTTTCTTCTATTTATTTCTGAGTGGTTTTTTATATATATTTTTTCTTTTCTGCTACATTTATTTTTTTCTTTTTATTTCCGAGTTGTAATAAGCCATTAAAAATAAGCATATATGCTCCTTTTTTAGTACAGTTAATCACAACTATTTTTTGCTTCTATTCATTTCTGAGTAGTTTTTTATATAGTTTTTTTTATTTTTCTGCTATATTTATTTTTTTCTTTTTATTTCTGAGTTGTAATAAGCCATTAAAAATAAGCATATATGCTCCTTTTTTAGTATAGTTAATCACAACTATTTTTTGCTTCTATTCATTTCTGAGTAGTTTTCTATATATTTTTCTTTTCTGTTATATTTTTCTTCTATTTATTTCTGAGTGGTTTTTATATTTTTTTCTTTTCTGCTACATTTATTTTTTCTTTTTATTTCTGAGTTTTAATAAGTCATTAAAAATAAAAATAGGCTTAATTTCGTTAATTTGCTTCAAGCCTTTTGGAATAGTGTCAATCTGACCGCACATAGTGTGCAGTCTCACCGTATTCCGCAAGGCTTTAAGCTAACCAACGTGCAGGAGCATTGAGCCTCTTCGTCATCGTATCTACACTCAGGGCTTCTAAACAGCTGCGAGTGCCTCTCGCTTGGCGAGGTGGGACTAAAATACAGCTGCAGGAAGAATCAACAAAAAAAAAATAGCTACAGAAAATAAAAAAGTAGTTACACGGGTCCATGGGTACGGTTCATGGCACCAACCGGTACCAATCTTTGTTCTTTGGTCCCGGTTGGTCGCTCCAACGGGACCAATGCTCACTTTAGTCCGGTTGGAGCCTCCAACCGGGACCAAATCTTCATTTCCGCCCTTTGGGCTGCTGAAAAAGGCCTTTGGTCCCGGTTGGTGGCTCCAACCGATTAATGTTGCATTAGTCCGGTTCGGCGACCAACCGGGACCAATGTTTTGCTATATATCTTGGACTTAGCATTTCGCCAAATCCCATCTCTTTCTCGGCCGAGCCTCGCTCCTCGTCACCGTCGCCGCCGAGCCCGCCCTACGCCGCCCGAGCCCATGATCCCCTCGCCGCCGCCCGAGCCCGCCGTCGTCGCCGCCTCCATCGCCGCCCGCGTCGCCGCCCGGTCATCGCCGCCCTCGTCGCGCCGCCGCCCCGCTGCCTGCGCTCACTGCCATCGCCGCCTCGCCCGAGCCCGCCGTCCCGTCGCCGCCAAAGCCCGCCGTCGTCGTCGCCGCCCCTATCGCCGCCCGCCCCGTGCCGCCCTGTCATCGCCGCCCTCGTCCCGCGCCGCCGCCCCGACGTGAGCGTTTTTTTGTTAGATTGTTTTTAGATTTTTTTGTTAGATTTTTTTAGATTCTTTTTGTAGTTCATATTATGTTAGATATTTTTGTTAGATTAATTAGTTTTTTTTGTTAGATTAGATATGTGTAGTAATTAATTTCTTTATATTATGTTAGATTTTTTTTGTTAATAGATTTTTTGGTGATATTATTATTGAATATGCATGTTTGGTGATATTATTGTTAATAGATTTTTTGGTGATATTTAGATTGTGTAATTAATTTTGTTCATAGAATTTTAATGATTTTTTTGTTCATAGTATTTAGAAAAAGGAAAAAAGAAGAAGTAGTTTATATATAGTTGAACTAGCTAGCTGATTTAATAAACTAATTTATTTTACTATATAACGAAGTAGTTTGTTTTTATAAGTACTACTATTTTATTTATAGTAAGTGTTTAGTAGTTGAACTAGATAGTTGATTTAATTAATAAGACTACTTTTATTTAACTATATATAGAAGTAGTTCCCACGTCGACGTCGGCGATGCCTATCCCGCATCCTCGTCGTCGTCGACTCGGCGGTGGAGGCCTGCTTGATCAGGGCCATGTTCGGACCCAGGCTCCGCTGGTTGGTATTGGGAGGTGCTACCTTGGGGACGAGGTTGGTGAGGAGGCAGCCCGTTGTTGACCCGATCCTTGTTTGGTGGCGGTCGCGTGGGCGATGATGGTGGTGAGGCATCCGGACACCGCGGAGGTGGTACGTCACCGTGTCGGCGAGGAGGACGAGCACGTCCGTCGCTACATGGTTGCATTGGAGGAGGTTCGACAATACTGGCAGGTTCTTGAGGATCTCACTGGAGCTATGATCTGTGATGGTTCCTTATCTTTGGGTGTCCACCGCCCGCGTCGATACCCGTCGGGCGCTACGGTTCTAGTTGTATTAGTGATAATATTCGATGATGTACTGAGACCAAGAGATGATGTACTTTTGCTTATAATTATTGAATGCATGCTAATTTGAATACTATACTTTATTTTATGATTTGGTTTTGCTTATTGAATGCTCATATTGGATAAGTTCTTCTTCATTCCTGTGTGCTAGACAATTTGGTATAATAATGCATTAGGGAATGAAAGAGGAGCTACGTACGTACATCGATCATCGATAGTCAACCCGTGATTAATAATAATGATATAGTTTAATATTTGAATTATGAACGTAGGCCGGAAATGTCGTACTCATCGAACGACGAAAACCGACCGGGGGAGTGCGACTGGTGCCACGACGACCGAGGTATGTGCGACAGGTTCATTGAGCTGGACGAGGATCGGTGCTTCAGCATTAAGCTCGAGGAGACTTGCGATGTTCATACGGTACGCAACGACGACAATAGTTTTTTTCGTAATTAAGCACGACTTCAACTATTTTAACGTGTATTTTTCATCTTTCCAATTCGACTAGCTTATCCCATGCTTTGCAAGACGCAATGTCTTGGAGAGGATGGGTTTTGAAGACCATGAAAATTTCGAAACCAAAAAAATTATCCTAAGTACTGAACATGGTGTGGATTTTCAAGTAAAGCTGTACAATGCTCAGAGTGTAACCCATTTTGGTTGCAAAAATTGGGATGCATTTTGCAAGATGTATGGTCTTGATGAGGGTATGCTTGTCACCATGGATCTTGGTGATCCTACAATCGAGCAAGAGACACCTTCGATTTGGGTCTTTGTGGATACACCTCCAGTTCTTCCCTCATGTGAGCTAAACATAGTTATTAAGTAATTTATATTGTTTATTTCAAAATATAATGTTGACAACTTATCTCCATTGACAACTTATTTTCATTCTTCAAAGAATGTGCGGAAGATGGTAGATGTAACGCATTACTATCAAGGCTCAATTAACTTATCAGGAGAAAAATCATCTGGTCGGATTTTGTACTGATCTTGAGAATTACTCCCTCCTTTCCGGTTTATAGGGCTCAATTCAAAAATCTCACCAACCAAGGTAGATGATGAGTGGTGGAATACTTTTTGTAGTTTGCAAAAGCACCCAATTAATGCTCTTGTTTTTCTCAAAAAATTATGTTTACCAATGCATTAATTGCAATGCATGCATGCATAAAGTACATGCATTGGTCAATTTTCTCTTAATGCTTGCATGCAATGATTTAATGCACTTTGGAATCTGAACATGTGATGGGGAACAACCAAATTGAGCCTTATAAAATGAGAAAACTAAAATTTTGAGATAAGCCTTATAAACCGAAAAGGAGGGAGTACAGTATCTATAATCAAACTCCTCAACATTATGGTCAATACGTGCCACTAGTGCACGTGTTGAACTATGGTAATTACCATGGAGATACCCTGGTAAGATTATTTTTTACTATTACAACATCCGTGCATCTTTTTGCACACTTCTAAAACTAGTACATCATTGCTAACTACGGTTATTACTATGTTTTCAACAGATAATCCCGAATGATTGTGTGCCTCATCCGATGTATGCGCTGGTAGCCTTCATGTTTTGAACATACGACCAGGTCGTCCTCTGAATCTCAACTGTCCATACCGGATTTCTAAAAGAAGTGGAGACATAACAATCAAAGAATGGAAAAATGTATGATAGTCGTAAGGAGCTTATTGGAAGCAATAAGCAGCGAAAGGCAAGAATTGGAGATAGGATGATCGCCATTCTTCATAATGGAGAGTCGGGGTCTATATTGTTTTATGCTATTTTACCTTAAGGGTGTTTAGGTCCTACCGATCATCGATGATCATGTGCTAAGAACAATTATGTAGGGTTGGGTTCGATGACTATATATGAGGATGATGATCGTATGACTTATTATTAATAACGAGTAGAAGTTGTATGATGATGCATGATTAGTAGGACTTGTTATTATATACATATATGTATGATGATGTATGATGCAAAGCATGCATGAGCATGTTATATCTGCGGGAATGAACATAGCAGCAGCGTTGATAAACCAAGGACGAAGATAAGAGAGGACACTTCTCTCTATTAGCTAGCTATAATAACAACCTAAAAATAACCCCCAAAACCCCTAAAGCAGCCACTTTTGTAAAAAAAAAATTGACTTTTGGTCCCGGTTGGAGCCACCAACCGGGACCAAAGGCCCTCTGACTGGGCTCGATGCACAGGGCCACGTGGAGCCACATTGGTCCCGGCTCGTGTTTGAACCGGGACTAATGGGTGGTGGCATTAGTAACGACCCATTAGTTCCGGTTCACGAACCGGGAATAAAGGCCCTTACTAACCGGGACTGATGGATGGTTTTCTACTAGTGAGATTATTATATGCTTATATAAAATATTTGTATACTAGCATGTGAGAAAACTTTATTAGTATGAAAAAAGATCCAATTCATATCCATACCACTTTTTATCAATTAATACTGCAAACGTTAGCATCTATCTACATCAAATTAAACCTATCTATCTAGCTATGAAGCAAAATTTAAGTACAAATCCTTGTAAACATTATTGAATGCCTATATAAAGTATGCATACTACATAATACAAAACTTAATTATTAGGAGGGAAAAGCATAAATAGAAGATTGCTCATCTCGGCCGGCCTGTGCGTGGTGGTTTCCCTAGGTTGCTGATGTCGGGTTTTGGTGGTGGATCAGGCGCTTGGGGGCATTTTTTTTTTGAAACGGAGGCAAAAGATTTGCCTCATCGATTAATTAAGCAGAAGAGAATTGCCCAGTTAATTCACGGAAAACCAGGCGAAAACCGATACAGACCAACCACACGTGCACTACTCAGGGAGTGACCATCATACCCAACACCTAACGTCCACCAACCCGAGCATTGCTACATCACGAAGACACCCCAACGAGACTCTTGGGGGCATGCGACAACTAGATCTGTCAAGGAGAGGGGAGGGGAGTAGCGCGTGCGGTTGGGGGTTGGGGGATGAATTTTTAGGCGAGGGAGCGCGCTGCACGAGGTAGGTGAACAACGACCCACGGTGTTATGCCTCCATTAATGGTTGCAGCTGAATCCACATGATCACCTCAGAATCCGAACAACCACCAGTCGCCGGAACCACGTATGAACAACCATCCACCACTTGCACTCAAAGGCTAACATGCCGCAATTACGCCGTGCGTGTGCTATTGAAGGCACACAGCATTCCAGGGTGTTGCACGACTTACGTAAGCCACCATCACAATGTGGCACAATTGTACGCCGTGTGTTCCGTGCTGACACTCAGCGTAGTGCTATGTACACCGAGCCCTTTGTATGGGCCCCGTGTCTTTTTGGTGTCACATCGTACGTGGATGTATGCCGAGCCGAATGGTTTTGCTATGAGTTGCATACTAGACACATAACTGATAGCCTTATACATCGTGTGGCTAATAGAAAATGCTCAGCGCATGCGTGAACACAAGGCGAAAAATGTCTTTCATGTAGCGATAATGTGACCTCGTCTCATGCATCATGAATCAAACACGGACGTGTAATACGGATCGATGAACTAAAGGGTTGATATGCATACCTCATAGAGTTTGTGGTTGCCAATTCTAATGCTTCTCCTTAGCCATAGTTCCTATTGAAAGATGAATTTGGAGCAACCTACAACTTCTTTCCCGCACACCATTTTTGATCATTGGTATATTCACCATAGAGCCATCTAGAAGAATGCATTTTGAAAAGTGTTTGTGTCTTTCTGAGTTCTACAGCTGGCATGAAATAAGTAGGGGAATTCGTTATATATTAGTGGAGTAATCCATGGCACTTAGGAAAGAAATAATGATATATAGTCCTGACGTAGAAGTTGAGTGTGATTCACTTCGAAAGAGAAGTAAGAGTGACTAGGAAATCAGTGTTGACACTATATGAAAAAATTCCAACGGTTTTCTCCACTAGTAATGCAGATAATGTAACTTGGAGAAACTGTGGTTTTGTTGTCCTTCGTTTCTTCACTTCTTTCGTTTCAAAAAATAGGCCAAACCCTTGTTTTGTAGTAGAAGGGACCAAACAGGTTATGACGGCCCACAACTTGACGGTTTTTTAAACCCTACAAGTTCATAGAGAACTAAGAAAATAATAATCCATTCCAAACAAAACGGTTAAGAGAAGCAAACGTGGCATCCTGTGATTTGGCTAGTGATGCAAGAAGAAATGTACCTTAATTGGACCGAACTGCCTAACTTTTTTGTACCAATTTTGATCGACGATGCAACATGCTTACTAGATAATAAAGTCTATTTTTGCAGTAAAAAAATCAATCTAAGGGCTTTCTCTCTCAAGAAATGACACATATATTGAAGTTGCCACGACAAGAAAACTAACGAATGCCAATATTCAATAAACCAGTCACAAACACGATTCACCAAGTAATATGATCTGATAATAATTCAACAAAATAATCAACAACACGCGCCTCCATCATCAACAATATTACTACAACAAAAACAATATATTGAAATTGCCACAACAAGAAAACTAACGAAAGGCAATATCCAATAAAACAGTCACAAACACGATTCCCCAAGTAATATGATCTGATAATAATTCAACAAAATGATCACCAACACGCGCCTCCAGCACCAACGATATTACTAGAACAAAAACAAAGGGCTATGCACAACCCTGTGGACGATGTTTTGGGGCGAGGACGCAGGGGTGATCGATGACCCACAAGTATAGGGGATCAATTGTAGTCCATTCGATAAGTAAGAGTGTCAAACCCGACGAGGAGCAGAAGGAAATGGCACGCGGTTTTCAGCAAGGTATTCTCTGCAAGCATTAAATTTTCGGTAATAGATAGTTTGGTAGCAAGGTAATTCGTAACGAGTAACAAGTAACAAGTGTAACAAAGGTGCAGCAGGGTGACCCAATCCTTTTTATAGCAAAGGACAAGCCTAGACGAACTCTTATATAAAGCAAAGTGCTCCCGAGGACATATGGGAATTATCATCAAGTTAGTTTTCATTATGCTCATATGATTCGCGTTCGCTACTTTGATAATTTGGTATGTGGGTGGACCGGTGCTTGTTTGCTGTCCTTACTTCAACAAGCCTCCCACTTATGATTAACCCCTCTCGCCAGCATCCGCAAATACGAAAGAAGAATTAAGATAAATCTAACCATAACATTAAACATGTGGTATCCAAATCAGCCCCTTACGAAGCAACACATAAACTAGGGTTTAAGCTTCTGTCACTCTAGCAACCCATCATCTACTTGCTACTTCCAAATGCCTTCCCCTAGGCCCAAATCATGGTGAAGTGTCATGTAGTCGATGTTCACATAACACCACTAGAGGAAAGACGACATACATCTCATCAAAATATCAAACGAATACCAAATTCACATGATTACTTATAACAAGACTTCTCCCTTGTCCTCGGGAACAAAAGTAACTAACCACAAAGCATGTTCATGTTCATGATCAGAGGGGTATTGAATATCATTAAGGATCTGAACATATGATCTTCCACCAAATAAACCAACTAGCATCAACTACAAGGAGTAATCAACCTACTAGCAACCCACATGTACCAATCTGAGGTTTTGAGACAAAGATTGAATACAAGAGATTAACTAGGGTTTGAGATGAGATGGTTCTGGTGAACATGTTGGTTAAGATTGGTGATGACGATGGCTTCGATTTTCCCCTCCCGGAGGGAAGTTTCCCCGATGGAATCGCTCCGCCGGAGACCTAGATTGCTTCTGCCCAGGTTCCACCTCGAGACGGCGGCGCTTCATTCCAAAAGTCTTATCTCTATGTTTTCTAGCTCAAAACCCTTCATATAGCAGAAGATGGGCACCGGAGGCTGGCCAGGGGGCCCACAAGCTCAGCCCCCCATGCTTATGGCCACTTGGTGGGTCCCCTCCTGGTATTTCTTCGCCCAATATTTTTTTAATATATTCCAAAATAATTCTCTATAAAGTTTCAGGACATTTGGAGTTGTGCTGAATAGGGATCTCAGATTTGCTCCTTTCCGGTCCAGAATTCCAGCTACGGTATTCTCCCTCTTCATGCGAATCTTGCAAAATAAGAGAGAAAAGGCATGGGAATTGCATCATAAAGTGTAATAATAGTCCATAATGCAATAAATATCAACATAAAAACATGATGCAAAATGGGTGTATCAGTGATCTCCAGCACGACCCTATAGACGTGTAGCTTGATGTTGTAGTCATGGTCCAGGAGCTCAAACACGCACACGCCCCACTTATCCATGTTGTTCTCCATGGCGAACGCACCCCGGCCGACGTTGAATGCCGCTTGGGGACACTCGCTGCCGGTGTACTCGTACAACACCTTCCACGGCTTCGCCGCGGGTGCCATAGCGCCATCTTCCTGCTATCCTTTGGGAGGAAACTTTTCACGAACATGTCTAGGATGATCTACGGTGTCCCAAGTCGACCAGTAAGCGAGCAATCTAGTTTTAGAATATGTGTATGCAGAGAAGAATTTGATTAATTACCATGAAGTACGAGGCATAGACATCGGTTTGCTTCATTTCCTTGATCACGAAGGGCCTCTTGGATTGGAACCTCCATGCTCTGTTCATGGCATCTTCCTTGTCCCTTTGGGTTACTCGACGTCTCTGCAACTTTAATTCCGGCCTTCTCTGAACCTTGATGACAACTAAGTATAAAACAAGATGCAAATTATGAAGATAGTTCTGTTCAAATTTTGTTCTATTCACTAATCAGTGGTATAGTGTGATAGAACCACACCCTTATAGGAGGGAACAAAGAACATTTACCTGTGCCATGTTGGGTCTCACCATTGCTCCTGTTGAACATCGGGAATTGACTCTACGGTGCATGCTTGTTACCAAAAGATTTGTGCAACATGATTAAGTCCATGCACATGGATTCTAGTGCAAATATACCTGTAGGAACTACATATATGTGCGCAAGTTAGCTCGATGACAAGAGCATATATAGGAATCATTTTACAATGTAAAATACATTACTATCTAGCTAGCAGAGTCAAAACTGACACTGACATTTAAGCCATCTCAAACAAATATATACGTAAAACATCACTACTTATTTTGAAATCGATTCTCGATTGGAGGCTTCGTCTTACTTACCTGCCAAACTATTACTTGATTATGCTCCTTTAGAAGCTGAAGCAGTAGACTTTTTCCCCTCAGCCTTAGACTTCTTTGGTGGACGAGGCTCCAGTTCTGCTTCCAGTCGATGTGCAAGCAGGTACATGTTAGCTTGATAACAAGAGCATATAAATTCCAATGAAAATGAGCATATACATTCCGATCGAAGAAGAGCATATAAATCATTTTACAACATCAAGCCATCAGAATAGTTACTTTGAAATCAATGGATTGGAGGGTTAATCTTAATTAATTACCTTTCAAAGTGACACTTGGTGGTCCTCCCTTTGAAGCCGAGTCCTGATAACCCACAAGTATAGGGGATCGCGACAGTCTTCGAGGGTAGTATTTCATCCAAATTTATTGATTCGATAGAAGGAGAGCCAAAGAATATTTATGAGCCTTAGCAGTTGAGTTGTCAATTCCACCACACCTGGAAATTTTACTTCTATAGCAAAGTGTTTAGTAGCACAGTAACAATAGTGATAGGAACAATAACACTAACACTAGTAGTTTGTAGTGATTGTAATAGTAGGAGCAACGGAAGTAACTTAGCAAAGACCAATATGAGAAAAGCGTAGGCATTGGATCAACGATGGATAATTTTGTTGGATTGTATTCATCATATAAAAATCACAACCTAGAGTAATACACAATATCTCCAATTCATCAATGTAATGTAGGCATGTATTCACTATATAGTCATATGTGCTTATAATAAGAACTTGCATGACATGTTTTGTCCTACCTCCTCCAGTGGCAGCGGGGTCCATAAGGAAATCTAAGGGATATTAATGCCCCCTTTTAATAGAGAACCGAAACAATGCATTAACACATAGTGAATACATGAACTCCTCATACAATAGTAATCACCGGAAAGGATCCCAATTTTTTCACCTTGGGGTATGCGAATCATAACACATAATAGGTGCATACAACTTGCAAGATAGGACAAAGAAATCAAATATATTCATGAAACATAGAGGGTTCAGATCTGAAATCATGGTACTCGGGTCCTAGTGACAAGCATTAAGCATAGCAAAGTCATATCAACATCAATCTCAGAACATAGTGGATACTAGGGATCAAGCCCTAACAAATTGACTCGATTACGTGACAAATCTCATCCAACTCCATCACCTTCCAGCAAGCCTATGAAGGAATTACTCACTCCTGGTGGTGAGCATCATAGAATTGTTGATGGAGAAGGGTTGATGATAATGACAACGACGATTTCCACCCTCCGAAGCCCCAAACGGACCCAGATCATCCCTCCCAATGAAGAACAGGAGGTGATGGTGGATTCATATCATAAAACATGATGATTCCTTCTCTCTGATTTTCTCTGCAAGATGATACTTATGGAGTTGGAATTAGGGTTGCCGGAGGCTCCAGGGGCCCACAAGATCACCAGGCGCACCCTGGGGGGTGGGCGCGCCCCCTGAGCTTGTGGCTCCTGGGTGGTGCCCTCCAGTATATTCTGGAAATATTCTCCATAAATTTTAGCTCAATCCGAGAACTTTTATTTCTGCACAAAAATAATACCATGACAATTCTGCTGAAAACAACATGAGTCCGGGTTAGTTTCATTCAAATCATGCAAATTAGAGTCCAAAACAAGAGCAAAAGTGTTTGGAAAAGTAGATACATTTGGGATGTATCATTCTCCAGATGGAGACTTTGCCCCATCAGCCTTGGACTTCTTGCGTGGACGATGCTCCGATTATGCTTACAGTTCAATGTGCGCACAGTCACATGTTAGCTCGTTACCAAGTGCAAAGAAATCATTTTACAACATCAAGCCATATCATATCAGTACATATGTAAAAAGTACTACCACTTTGAAATAGATTGAACGATGGGAGGATTCTTCTTAATTACCTGCTAAACCGTCGCTTGATGCTTCTCTCTCAGAAGCCAAATCACAAGGTGGAGCTTCAGGCCTTTTGCTCTCCGCAACCTTGGGCTTGTTTGATCGGTCCAGTTCTACTACGATATCATCAGCCCTCCTGGACCTAGCCCTCTTCCTGACCACAAAACCTTCGTCTTACCTAGTGATAGGGGCACGGTTGATCTTGGACCGATCCTCCTCATGTTGCTGCGATGGTTCCACTTTGTCGTTGTAGGACATGCACCATTCACTTTCTTCCTTTTTATCTGGACTTTCTGAGAATGTGTTTTCCACTTCCTCTTGTGAAACAGTGTCATCTGCATCGATGCTCATGTCATCGCCCCCTTCATATTCTTTAGAGGTTGGTTCTTCTTCGTCATCATCATCATTTTGTGGGGCATCATCTACATTGGTGCACGTGTGCCCTTTCTCATCCTCAATGGCCATGGCAGCATCCATGCATTGCGGATGGTCGAGCAATGCGTACGGGTCCTCGCAGAACGATGGCAAGAACACTTTCACTGAGAACTATGACTGCCCATCATAATAGAATACCAGCAGGCAGTCGTACACGACGCGATGGTCTGAGAGAAACTCCTTCCATCCACGCACACAGCTTAGCTCCCCGGACATTTTATCCAGCTCTACTTGCCATTTGTTCCCGCTTGGACCTCTCAGGGAAACCACTCTGGTATACTCTTCCAAGTATTTGTGGAAGTCCAGTGGAATAGGCTGCAACATATGTTATCATTTAGTTAATGTCTAAGAATATATGTATACACACACACACACACATGTCGAGCTCAACAGATTAGTGATGGACCCGGCACCCGTCAAAGGTGATCAATAGTAGCCCTTTATTAGTGACATGATCGATAGTAGTCTTGGAGATTGATTTCAAGAGTTGGGTGATAGCTAGTGGTGTAAATAATCAATCTGAACTAATGCCAGGGTTGGGTGCAAATCCCCTATCCAAACATGCATTATATTTTGGGGGGAAATATTACATGTGTGTGTCTTTTCTTTACAATCTACAAAACAGTAAATACGAATAATATCAACTTTCATGAAGCAGATTATATTAGGATATAACATACTCATATGTGTGTGTATATGTTATCTCTCTTTTACTCATTTTTTAAGTCAGGAAACACAGTATAGTCCATCTTTGAAACATATCAATAACTACTCGAACAAAAATTGTGATCAAAAAGACTATGTACAATCTTAACTTTGTCAAATTAGTAAGCACCATTCCTAAAGTGGACCTCAATGGAAAAGAGAATCTAGACAACAATCATGCAAATATGGTAGATAAAAATGGACCACCAAACATGAGTTAGTCACTTTAATTTTTTTATGAATCAAGAAAACCAACCACTTTTTCCATGGATAAATCGTCCTTTAGAGTTGAGGGCAGAAAATATTGTCATTCTGGTCCTTCTCATCTCTTTCCTCCCCTTTATCACTCTCATTCCTTCCCTTCTGCTCATCTATCTCCTTTTGTTGCTCCTCAATATATTTCTTATTTTCTCGCCGCTCCTTCTCTTCTTTCTCATTCTCATTCACCTCCTCTCTTTCTTTATGCGCCTTCACCTTCTTCTCATTTCCCTCCCTTTCCCTCCGACCCCCCCTCCTTAATTTATTTATTCTCATTAGCTCTCATTTTCTTCTCTTTCTCGTCCTTGTACTTAGCCATCTTCTTAGAGGTCTTATGACTCTCCTCTTTTTTCATATCACCTTCTTTTTTCTTTTGCTTCTTTTTCTCTTTCATATTCATATTTTCATCTTCTGCTTCTTTTACCTTCACATTGGAGTTAATCTTCCTGATGATAGTGTCATTGACAGAGTTTTTCAATCACTGCCACCAAGCTACAAGAGCTTCATGATGAACTATAATGTGCAAGGGATGGTTAAGACAATTCCCGATCTCTTCGCAATGCTAAAGGCTTCGGAGGTAGAAATCAAGAAGGAGCATCAAGTGTTGATGGTCAACAAGACCACCAGTTTCAAGAAAAAGGGTAAAGGGAAGAAGGGGAACTTCAAGAAGAACAACAAGCAAGTTGCTGCTCAAGTGAAGAAGCCCAAGTCTGGACCTAAGCCTGAGACTGAGTGCTTCTACTTCAAAGAGACTGGTCACTGGAAGCGGAACTGCCCCAAGTATTTGGCGAAGAAGAAGGATGGCAAAGTGAAAGGTATATTTGATATCCATGTTATTGATGTGTACCTTACTAATGCTCGCAGTAGCGACTAGGTATTTGATACTGGTTTTGTTGCTAATATTTGCAACTCGAAACAGGGGCTACGGATTAAGCGAAGATTGGCTAAGGACGAGGTGAAGATGCGCGTGGGAAATGGTTCCAAAGTCGACGTGATCGCCGTCGGCGTGCTACCTCTACATCTACCTTCGGGATTAGTTTTAGACCTAAATAATTGTTATTTGGGGCCAGCGTTGAGCATGAACATTACATCTGGATCTTGTTTGATGCGAGACGGTTATTCATTTAAATCAGAGAATAATGGTTGTTCTATTTATATGAGTAATATCTTTTATGGTCATGCACCCTTGATGAGTGGTCTATTTTTACTAAATCCTGATAGTAGTGATACACATGTTCATAGTATTGAAGCCAAAAGATATAAGTTTAACAATGATAGTGCAACTTATTTGTGGCACTGCCGTTTAGGTCATATTGGTGTAAAGCGCATGAAGAAACTCCATGCTGATGGGCTTTTAGAATCACTTGATTATGAATCACTTGATGCTTGCGAACCATGCCTCATGGGCAAGATGACTAAGACTCCATTCTCCGGAACACTGGAGCGAGCAACAGACTTGTTGGAAATAATACATACTGATGTATGCGGTCCGATGAGTGTCGATGCTCGCGGTGGGTATCGTTATTTTCTTACCTTCACAGATGATTTGAGCAGATATGGGTATATCTACTTGATGAAACATAAGTCTGAAACATTTGAAAAGTTCAAAGAATTTCAGAGTGAAGTGAAAAATCATCATAACAAGAAAATAAAGTTTCTACGATCTGATCGTGGAGGAGAATATTTGAGTTACGAGTTTGGTATTCATTTGAAACAATGCGGAATAGTTTCGCAACTCACGCCACCTGGAACACCACAGCATAATGGTGTGTCCGAACGTCGTAATCGTACTTTACTAGATATGGTGCGATCTATGATGTCTCTCACTGATTTACCGCTATTGTTTTGGGGTTATGCTTTAGAGACGGTTGCATTCACGTTAAATAGGGCACCATCTAAATCCGTTGAGACGACGCCTTATGAACTGTGGTTTGGCAAGAAACATAAGTTGTCGTTTCTTAAAGTTTGGGGCTACGATGCTTATGTGAAAAAGCTTCAACCTGATAAGCTCGAACCCAAATCGGAGTAATGTGTCTTCATAGGATACCCAAAGGAGATTGTTGGGTACACCTTCTATCACAGATCCGAAGGCAAGATATTCGTTGCTAAGAATGGATCCTTTCTAGAGAAGGAGTTTCTCTCGAAAGAAGTGAGTGGGAGGAAAGTAGAACTTGATGAGGTGATAGTACCTACTCACTTATTGGAAAGTAGTTCATCACAGAAATCAGTTCCAGTGATTCCTACACCAGTAAGTGAGGAAGTTAATGATGATGATGATCATGAAACTTCTGATCAAGTTACTACCGAACCTCGTAGGTCAACCAGAGTAAGATCTGCACCAGAGTGGTACGGCAATCCTGTTCTGGAAGTCATGTTACTTGACCATGACGAACCAACGAACTATGAGGAAGCGATGATGAGCTCAGATTCCGCAAAATGGCTTGAGGCCATGAAATCTGAGATGGGATCCATGTATGAGAACAAAGTATGGTCTTTGGTTGACTTGCCCGATTATCGGCAAGCCATAGAGAATAAATGGATCTTCAAGAAGAAGACTGACACTGACGGTAATGTTACTATCTACAAAGCTCGACTTGTTGCGAAAGGTTTTCGACAAGTTCAAGGAGTTGACTACGACGAGACCTTCTCACCCATAGTGATGCTTAAGTCCGTCCGAATCACGTTAGCCATTGCCGCATTTTATGATTATGAAATTTGACAAATGGATGTCAAAACTGCATTCCTTAATGGATATCTTAAAGAAAAGTTGTACATGATGCAACCATATGGTTTTGTCGATCCAAAAGGTGCTAACAAAGTGGGCAAGCTCCAGCGATCCATTTATGGACTGGTGCAAGCCTCTCGGAGTTGGAATATACGCTTTGATAGTGTGATCAAAGCATATGGATTTATACAGACTTTTGGAGAAGCCTGTATTTACAAGAAAGTGAGTGGCAGCTCTGTAACATTTCTGATATTATATGTGGATGACATATTGTTGATCGGAAATGATACTGAATTTCTGAATAGCATAAATAAGAATTTTTCAATGAAAGACCTCAGTGAAGCTGCTTATATATTAGGCATCAAGATCCATAGAAATAGATCAAGACGCTTAATTGGACTTTCACAAAGCACATACCTTGACAAAGTTTTGAAGAAGTTCAAAATGGATCAAGCAAAGAAAGGGTTCTTGCCTATGTTTCAAGGTGTGAAGTTGAGTCAGAGTCAATGCCTGACCACTGTAGAAGATAGAGAGAAAATTAAAGTCATTCCCTATGCTTCAGCCATAGGTTCTATCATGTATGCAATGTTGTGTACTAGACCTGATGTGTGCCTTGTTATTAGTTTAGCAGGGAGGTACCAAAGTAATCCATGAGTGGATCACTGGACAATGGTCAAGAATATCCTGAAATACCTGAAAAGGACTAAGGATATGTTTCTCATTTATGGAGGTGACAAAGAGCTCGTCGTAAACGGTTACGTCGATGCAAGGTTTGACACTGATTCGGATGACTCTAAGTCACAATCCGGATATGTATTTTTATTGAATGGTGGAGCTGTCTGTTGGTGCAGTTCCAAGCAGAGCTTCATGGCGGGAACTGAAGGAAATATGCCCTAGAGGCAGTAATAAAGTTATTATTTATTTCCTTATTTCATGATAATTGTTTATTATTCATGCTAGAATTGAATTAATCGGAAACATGATACATGTGTGAATACATAGACAAACAGAGTGTCACTAGTATGCCTCTACTTGACTAGCTTGTTAATCAAAGATGGTTATGTTTCCTAACCATGGACAAAGAGTTTTTATTTGATTAACGGGATCACATCATTAGTTGAATGATCTTATTGACATGACCCATTCCGTTAGCTTAGCACCCGATCGTTTAGTATGTTGCTATTGCTTTCTTCATGACTTATACATGTTCCTATGACTATGAGATTATGCAACTCCGTTTACGGAGGAACACTTTGTGTGCTACCAAACGTCACAACGAATCGGGTGATTATAAAGGTGCTCTACAGGTGTCTCCAAAGGTACTTGTTGGGTTGGCGTATTTCGAGATTAGGATTTGTCACTCCGAATGTCGGAGAGGTATCTCTGGGCCCTCTCGGTAATGCACATCACTTAAGCCTTGCAAGCATTGCAACTAATGAGTTAGTTGCGAGATGATGTATTACATAACGAGTAAAGAGACTTGCCGGTAACGAGATTGAACTAGGTATTGGGATACCGACGATCGAATCTCGGGCAAGTAACATACCGATGACAAAGGGAACAACGTATGTTGTTATGCGGTTTGACCGATAAAGATCTTCGTAGAATATGCAGGAACCAATATGGGCATCTAGGTCCCGCTATTGGTTATTGACCGGAGACGTGTCTCGGTCATGTCTACATTGTTCTCGAACCGTAGGGTCCGTACGCTTAACGTTATGATGACAGTTTTATTACGAGTTTATGAGTTTTGATGTACCGAAGGAGTTCAGAGTCCCGGATGAGATCAGGGACATGACGAGGAGTCTCGAAATGGTTGAGACATAAAGATTGATATATTGGACGACTATATTCGGAGTTCGGAAAGGTTCCGAGTGATTCGGGTATTTTCGGGGCTACCGGGGAGTTACGAGAATACGAGGAAGAAGCATTGGGCCTCATGGGCCAAGTGGTGGAAGAGAGGAGGAAGGGCGCGCGGCCCCCCTAGCCCAAACCGAATTGGACTAGGGGGCCGGCCCCCCTTTCCTTCTTCTCCTCCCTCTCCTTCCTTCTCCTTCTCCCCCTCTTTCCCCCCTTCTCCTACTCCAACAAGGAAGGAGGGAGTCCTACTCCCGGTGGGAGTAGGACTCCCCTTGGCGCGCCCCTCCTAGGCTAGCCGCCCTCCCCCCTTTCTCCTTTATATACGAGGGCAGGGGGCACCTCTAGGCACAACAACAATTGATCCCTTGGATCTCTTAGCCGTGTGCGGTGCCCCCCTCCACCATAATCCACCTCGATAATATCGTAGCGGTGCTTAGGCGAAGCCCTGCATCGGTAGTACATCAAGATCGTCACCACGCCGTCGTGCTGACGGAACTCTCCCTCGACACTCGGCTGGATCGGAGTTCGAGGGACGTCATCGAGCTGAACGTGTGCTAGAACTCGGAGGTGCCATAGTTTTGGTGCTTGATCGGTTGGGCCGTGAAGACGTACGACTACATCAACCGCGTTGTTCTAACGCTTCCGCTTACGGTCTACGAGGGTACGTGGACTATACTCTCCCCTCTCGTTGCTATGCATCACCATGATCTTGCATGTGCGTAGGAATTTTTTTGAAATTACTACGTTCCCCAACAGTGGCATCCGAGCCTAGGTTTTATGCGTTGATGTTATATGCACGAGTAGAACACAAGTGAGTTGTGGGCGATACAAGTCATACTGCTTACCAACATGTCATACTTTGGTTCAGCGGTATTGTTGGATGAAGCGGCCCAGACCGACATTACGCGTACGCTTACGCGAGACTGGTTTTACCGCCGTGCTTTGCACACAGGTGACTAGCGGGTGTCAGTTTGTCCAACTTTAGTTGAACCGTGTGTGGCTACGCCCGGTCCTTGCGAAGGTTAAAACAGCACCAACTTGACGAACTATCGTTGTGGTTTCGATGCGTAGGTAAGAACGGTTCTTGCTCAGCCCGTAGCAGCCACGTAAAACTTGCAACAACAAAGTAGAGGACGTCTAACTTGTTTTTTCAGGGCATGTTGTGATGTGATATGGCCAAGATGTGATGCTATATTTTATTGTATGAGATGATCATGTTTTGTTACCGAAGTTATCGGCAACTAGCTGGAGCCATATGGTTGTCGCTTTATTGTATGAAATGCAAACGCCCTGTAATTGCTTTACTTTATCACTAAGCGGTAGCGATAGTCATAGAAGCAATAGATGGCGTAAACGACAACGATGCTACGATGGAGATCAAGGTGTCACGCCGGTGACGATGGTGATCATGATGGTGCTTCGGAGATGGAGATCACAAGCACAAGATGATGATGGCCATATCATATCACTTATATTGATTGCATGTGATGTTTATCCTTTATGCATCTTATCTTGCTTTGATTGGCGGTAGCATTTTAAGATGATCTCTCACTAAAAATTATCAAGAAGTGTTCTCCCTGAGTATGCACCGTTGCCAAAGTTCGTCGTGCCCAGACACCACGTGATGATCGGGTGTGATAATCTCTACGTCCATCTACAGCGAGTGCAAGCCAGTTTTGCACACGCGGAATACTCAGGTTAAACTTGACGAGCCTAGCATATGCAGATATGGCCTCGGAACACGGAGACCGAAAGGTCGAGCGTGTATCATATAGTAGATATGATCAACATAGTGATGTTCACCATTGAAAACTACTCCATCTCTCGTGATTATCGGTTATGGTTTAGTTGATTTGGATCACGTGATCACTTAGATGACTAGAGAGATGTCTGTCTAAGTGGGAGTTCTTAAGTAATATGATTAATTGAACTTTAATTTATCATGGACTTAGTCCTGGTAGTATTAGCATATCTATGTTGTAGATCAATAGCTCGCGTTGTTGCTTTTATATGTTTATTTTGATATGTTCCTAGAGAAAATTGTGTTGAAAGATGTTAGTAGCAATGATGCGGATTGGATCCGTGATCTGAGGTTTATCCTCATTGCTGCTCAGAAGAATTATGTCCTGGATGCACCGCTAGGTGACAGACCTATTGCAGGAGCAGATGCAGACATTATGAACGTTTGGCTAGCTCAATATGATGACTACTTGATAGTTTAAGTGCACCATGCTTAACGGCTTAGAATCGGGACTTCAAAGACATTTTGAACGTCATGGACCATATGAGATGTTCCAGGAGTTGAAGTTAATATTTCAAGCAAATACCCGAGTTGAGAGATATGAAGTCTCCAACAAGTTCTATAGCTAAAGGATGGAGGAGAATCGCTCAATTAGTGAGCATGTGCTCAGATTGTCTGGGTACTACAATCGCTTGAATCAAGTGGGAGTTAATCTTCCAGATAAGATAGTGATTGACAGAATTCTCTATTCACCATCACCAAGTTAGTAGAACTTCATGATGAACTATAGTATGCAAGGGATGATGAAAATGATTCCCGAGTTTTTCATGATGATGAAATCGATGAAGGTCGAAATCAAGAAAGAACATCAAGTGTTGATGGTTAACAAGACCACTAGTTTCAAGAAAAGGGCAAAGGGATAGAAGGGAACTTCAAGAAGAACGAAAAGCAAGTTGCTGCTCAACTGAAGAAGCCCAAGTCTGGACCTAAGCCTGAGACTAAGTGCTTCTACTGCAAAGGGACTGGTCACTAGAAGCAGAACTATCCCAAGTATTTGGCGGATAAGAAGGATTGCAAAGTGAACAAAGGTATATTTGATATACATGTTATTGATGTGTACTTTACTAGTGTTTATAGCAACCCCTCGGTATTTGGTACTGGTTCAGTTGCTAAGAGTAGTAACTCGAAACGGGAGTTGCAGAATAAATAGAAACTAGTTAAGGGTGAAGTGACGATGTGTGTTGAAAGTAGTTTCAAGATTGATATGATCATCATCGCACACTCCCTATACTTTCGGGATTAGTGTTGAACCTAAATAAATGTTATTTGGTGTTTGCGTTGAGCATGAATATGATTTGATCGTGTTTATTGCAATACAGTTATTCATTTAAGTAAGAGAATAAACTGTTGTTCTGTTTACATGAATAAAACCTTATATGGTAACACACCCAATGAAAATGGTTCATTGGATCTCAATCGTAGTGATATACATATTCATAATATTGAAACCAAAAGATGCAAAGTTAATAATGATAGTGCAACTTATTTGTGGCACTGCCGTTTAGGTCATATTGGTGTAAAGCGCATGAAGAAACTCCATGCTGATGGGATTTTGGAATCACTTGATGCTTGCGAACCATGCCTCATGGGCAAGATGACTAAGACACCGTTCTCCGGAACAGTGGAGCGAGCAACTGAATTATTGGAAATAATACATACTGATGTATGCGATCCGATGAGTGTTAAGGCTCGCGGCGGGTATCTTTATTTTCTGACCTTCACAGATGATTTGAGCAGATATGGGTATATCTACTTGATGAAACATCAGTCTGAAACATTTGAAAAGTTCAAAGAATTTCAGAGTGAAGTGGAAAATCATCGTGACAAGAAAATAAGGTTTCTACGATCTGATCGCGGAGACGAATATTTGAGTTACGAGTTTGGTCTTCAATTAAAACAATGTGGAATAGTTTCACAGCTCACGCCACCTGGAACATCACAACGTTATGGTGTGTCCGAACATCGTAACCGCACTTTATTGGATATGGTGCGATCTATGATGACTCTTACTGATTTACCAATACTGTTTTGGGGTTATGCATTAGTGACAGCTGCATTCACATTAAAAGGGCACCATCTAAATCCGTTGAGACGACAACATATGAACTGTGGTTTAGCAAGAAACCCAAGTTGTCGTTTCTTAAAGTTTGGGGCTGTGATGCTTATGTGAAAAAGTTTCATCCTGATAAGCTCGAACCCAAATCGGAGAAGTGCGTCATCATAGAATACCCAAAGGAAATTGTTGGGTACACCTTCTATCACAGATCCGAAGGCAAGATATTCGTTGCTAAAAATGGATCCTTTCTAGAGAAGGAGTTTCTCTCGAAAGAAGTGAGTGGGAGGAAAGTAGAGCTTGATAAGGTAATTTGTACCTTGTCCCGAATTGGAAAGTAGTTCATCACGGAAATCAGTTCCAGTGATTCCTACACCAATTAGTGAGGAAGCTAATGATGATGATCATGAAATTTCAGATCAATTTACTACGAAACCTCGTAGGTCTTCCAAAGTACAGTCCGCACCAGAGTAGTACGGTAATACTATTCTGGAAGTCATGTTACTAGACCATGATGAACCTACGAACTATGAGGAAGCGATGATGAGCCCAGATTCCGCAAAATGGTTTGAGGCCATGAAATCTGAGATATGATCCATGTATGAGAACAAAGTATGGATTTTGATGGATTTGCCCGATGATCGGCAAACCATAGAAAATAAATGGATCTTCAAGAGGAAGACAGACGTTGATAGTAGTGTTACTATCTACAAAGCTAGACTTGTCGAAAAAGGTTTTTGACAAAGTTCAAGGTGTTGACTACGATGAATTTTTCTTACTCGTAGCGATGCTTAAGTCTGTCCAAATCATGTTAGCAATTGCCGCATTTTTATGAAATCTGGCAAATGGATAAACAAAATTACATTCCTTAATGGATTTAAAGAAGAGTTGTATATGATGCAACCAGAAGGTTTTGTCAATCCTAAAGGTGCTGGCAAAATACGCAAGCTCCAGCGATCCATCTATGGACTAGTGCAAGCATCTCGGAGTTGGAATATACGCTTTGATAAGTTGATCAAAGCATATAGTTTTATACAGACTTGCGGTGAAACCTGTATTTACAAGAAAGTGAGTGGGAGCACTACAACATTTCTGATAAGTATATGTGAATGACATATTGTTGATCGGAAATAATGTAGAATTATTCTGCAAAGCATAAAGGAGAGTTTGAAAGGAGTTTTTTCAAAGAAAGACCTCGGTGAAGCTGCTTACATATTGAGCATCAAGATCTATAGAGATAGATCAAGACGCTTGATAAGTTTTTTCAATGAGTACATACCTTGACAAGATTTTGAAGTAGTTCAAAATGGAACAGTCAAAGAAAGAGTTCTTGCTGTGTTACAAGGTGTGAAATTGAGTAAGACTCAAAACCCAACCACGACGTAAGATAGAAAGAGAATGAAAGTCATTCCCTATGCCTTGGCCATAGGTTCTATAAAGTATGCCATGCTGTGTACCAGATCTATTGTATACCCTACATCGAGTTTGGCAAGGAGTACAATAGTGATCTAGGAGTAGATCACTGGACAGCGGTCAAAATTACCCTTAGTGGAATAAGGATATGTTTCTCGATTATGGAAGTGACAAAAGGTTCATCGTAAAGGGTTACGTCGATGCAAGTTTTGACACCGATCTGGATGACTCTAAGTCTCGATCTAGATACATATTGAAAGTGGGAGCAATTAGCTAGAGTAGCTCCGTGCAGAGCATTGTAGACATAGAAAATTGCAAAATACATAACAGATCTGAATGTGAAAGACCCGTCGACTAAGATTCTCTCACAAGCAAAACATGATCACACCTTAGTACTCTTTGGGTGTTAATAACATAGCGATGTGAACTAGATTACTGAATCTAGTAAACCCTTTGGGTGTTGGTCACATGGCGATGTGAACTATGGGTGTTAATCACATGATGATGTGAACTATCGATGTTAATCACATGGTGATGTGATCTAGATTATTGACTCTAGTGCAAGTGGGAGACTGAAGGAAATATGCCCTAGAGGCAATAATAAAGTTATTATTTATTTCCTTATTTCATGATAATTGTTTATTATTCATGCTAGAATTGTATTAATCGGAAACATGATACATGTGTGAATACATAGACAAACAGAGTGTCAATAGTATGCCTCTACTTGACTAGCTTGTTAATCAAAGATGGTTATGTTTCCTAACCATGGACATAGAGTTGTTATTTGATTAACGGGATCACATCATTAGTTGAATGATTTGATTGACATGACCCATTCCATTAGCTTAGCACCCGATCGTTTAGTATGTTGCTATTGCTTTCTTCATGACTTATACATGTTCCTATGACTATGAGATTATGCAACTCCCGTTTACCGGAGGAACACTTTGTGTGCTACCAAACGTCACAACGAATCGGGTGATTATAAAGGTGCTCTACAGGTGTCTCCAAAGGTACTTGTTGGGTTGGCGTATTTCGAGATTAGGATTTGTCACTCCGAATGTCGGAGAGGTATCTCTGGGCCCTCTCGATAATGCACATCACTTAAGCCTTGCAAGCATTGCAACTAATGAGCTAGTTGCGAGATGATGTATTACATAACGAGTAAAGAGACTTGCCGGTAACGAGATTGAACTAGGTATTGGGATACCGACGATCGAATCTCGGGCAAGTAACATACCGATGACAAAGGGAACAACGTATGTTGTTATGTGGTTTGACCGATAAAGATCTTCGTAGAATATGTAGGAACCAATATGGGCATCTAGGTCCCGCTATTGGTTATTGACCGGAGACGTGTATCGGTCATGTCTACATTGTTCTCGAACCGTAGGGTCCGCACGTTTAACGTTACGATGACAGTTTTATTACGAGTTTATGAGTTTTGATGTACCGAAGGAGTTCGGAGTCCCGGATGAGATCAGGGACATGACGAGGAGTCTCGAAATGGTCGAGACGTAAAGATCGATATATTGGACGACTATATTCGGAGTTCGTAAAGGTTCCGAGTGATTCGGGTATTTTCGGGGTTACCGGGTAGTTACGGGAATACGAGGAAGAAGCATTGGGCCTCATGGGCCAAGTGGTGGAAGAGAGGAGGAAGGGCGCGCGGCCCCCCTAGCCCAAACTGAATTGGACTAGGGGGCCGTCCCCCCTTTCCTTCTTATCCTCCCTCTCCTTCCTTCTCCTTCTCCCCCTCTTTCCCCCCTTCTCCTACTCCAACAAGGAAGAAGGGAGTCCTACTCCCGGTGGGAGTAGGACTCCCCTTGGCGCACCCCTCCTAGGCCGGCCGCCCCTCCCCCCTTGCTCCTTTATATACGGGGGCAGGGGGGCACCTCTAGGCACAACAACAATTGATCCCTTGGATCTCTTAGCCGTGTGCGGTGCCCCCCTCCACTATAATCCACCTCGATAATATCGTAGCGGTGCTTAGGCGAAGCCCTGCGTCGGTAGTACATCAAGATCGTCACCACGCCGTCGTGCTGACGGAACTCTCCCTCGACACTCGGCTGGATCGGAGTTCGAGGGACATCATCGAGCTGAACGTGTGCTAGAACTCAGAGGTGTCGTAGTTTCGGTGCTTGATCGGTCGGGCCGTGAAGACGTACGACTACATCAACCGCGTTGTTCTAATGCTTCCGCTTACGGTCTACAAGGGTATGTGGACTATACTCTCCCCTCTCGTTGCTATGCATCACCATGATCTTGCGTGTGCGTAGGAATTTTTTTTGAAATTACTATGTTCCCCAACAGGAACTACGTATGAAGCAGAGTACATAGCTGCTTCGGAAGCAGCAAATGAAAGAGTCTGGATGAAGGAGTTCATATCCGATCTAGGTGTCATACCTAGTGCATCGGGTCCAATGAAAATCTTTTGTGACAATACTGGTGCAATTGCCTTGGCAAAGGAATCCAGTTTTCACAAGAGAACCAAGCACATCAAGAGACGCTTCAACTTCATCCGCGATCAAGTCAAGGAAGGAGACATAGAGATTTGCAAGATACATACGGATCTGAATATTGCGGACCCGTTGGCTAAGCCTCTCTCACGAGCAAAACATGATCAGCACCAAGACTCCATGGGTGTTAGAATCATTACAAATAATCTAGATTATTGACTCTAGTGCAAGTGGGAGACTGAAGGAAATATGCCCTAGAGGCAATAATAAAGTTGTTATTTATATTTCCTTATATCATGATAAATGTTTATTATTCATGTTAGAATTGTATTAACCGGAAACTTAGTACATGTGTGAATACATAGACAAACGGAGTGTCACTAGTATGCCTCTACTTTACTAGCTCGTTAATCAAAGATGGTTAAGTTTCCTAGCCATGGACAAAGAGTTGTCATTTGAAAAACGAGATCACATCATTAGAGAATGATGTGATTGGCTTGACCCATTCGTTAGTGTCGGGGGTTGGGTGCGACATATGCCAACGGGTGGCTTATCATGGTGGGGGCGAGTAGAACGTCGCCGGTGCCTGGAAACGGGATGAGGCGAAGACATGCACGCCGGCGAATCTTACCCAGCTTCGGGGCTCTCCGAGGAGATAACACCCCTGCTGCTCTGCGGGGTCTCCGCATGATCACTATGGGGTGATAGTACAATGGTGCTCCTCGAGCTGTGTGGAGGCAGGAAGGAGCAAGGCTAGCTCTTTCCTTCTTGCTATGGGTCTAAACCTATCCAGGGCCGAACCCTTTGCATGGGTGCCCCGGGGGGTTTATATAGGCCTACCCCCCGGGGGTACAATGGTAATCCGACTGGGCGTGGCCCCCAGCCGTCAGTCTCTCTTGTAGCCGTCCTCCTGCCCGGCCTGGGCCCCGCTGATTGGCGGGCCTCATGACAGCACACAACATCTTGCAGCGCTCCTGATGACGCAGGCTCGGTCATGGGGTCGTGGGAACAGTGCCGCCGTCTGTCAGGTGATCACTGTCGCCACTCCCCGTCCAATCTGGTTTATGGCTTGTGGGGCCCTGGCCGGGAGGCGGCCGACTCTGGGGAGGCCGACTCCCGTAGGGCCGTCTTCGGACTCTCCGGCCGTCTTCTTCTATCTCACTGACGGGGGGCCCGGCGATCTCCGGGCCGTATGCGCCGCCGTCATGGGCACAGTGCCTTGTGCATTGTGGCTGAGGTCAAGGGAGGCATGGCAGCAGTGCGCGCCTCACCGAGATCTCTGGACGCTGCTCATCAGAGCCATGCCTTCTTCCGTGGGTCCGAGGGGACAGCCACGATGGGGCTGTACCCGCGATCGGTCTTCGTGAAGGTCGTGGGCCGACTCTCACGGTCGGCCCCTTGGGAGGTCGCAGCCCGAGTCGGCTTGTTTGAGTCGCCATCCGAGGACTCTGCTTCTGGAGGTCGCCGGTGGGACTCGGCCTTCTTCGAGGTCGCCGGTGGGACTCGGCCTTCTCGAAGGTCGCCATTGGGACTCGGCTTTCTCGAAGGTCGCCCGCTGGGACTCGGCCTTCTTGAAGATCGCCTAGATGGGACTCGGCTGAGGCGCGGCCTGCCCGATGTCTTGAAAGATCTTGGGTCTGGGTCAGCCTACCCAGGCCCATTACTCGACAAGAGTCCCGGCTGGCGAAGCCCGTGAGCGCCGCCTCGTGGGCTTCGGCGATTCGATCTCTGCGGTGCCGACTCTGAGATTCGGCTGCCGCGTCTTCGGGCCGCCTCGCTGGAGTCGGCCTGGCCCATGAGGGGCCGCCGCTCGCAAGTCGTGGCGGGAAACCAGCGGCGTATCGGCTACGCTTCCCTGCCATCTACGAGATGGTCCTGTCGCGTGACGCCATGTGGGGGCGATAGCCTGCCAGCCCAGCGTGGACGGACGGGCCGCCAGGTGGGGCCCGCCATTACCGCGCCTCGGCTCCCGAGCGGATCCGCTGCGGCCGAGGGCGGTTGGCATCCCCACGCGGTTACTGCGGGCAGTAACTTCGTGGGGGTTTAATCGTGGGGCGTCGTGGGGTCGTGGGCGCAGTTAATCCCCACGTCGCCCCCTCGGCTTCTCAGCCCACGGGGCTATAAATAGGCTGAGGGGGAGCGGCGGCATAGCACGCGCACTCCCTCCCCTGCCCTCTTGCCTTTCTTCTTCCTTCGCCCGCTCCGTCGCTTTCTTCTTCCTTGCCGACGATGAGTTCTTCCTCCGCCGCGCCTCCCGCCTCGCGCTCCGGCGAGTGGGATGGCTCGGACGTGGATGCGGAGGACATCGAGTTCCTTCGCCGGACCCGCCGCCTCCCGAGCGCGGATTTGGTGCAGGCCCGCCCTGCGCCGGCGGGAGAAATCCGGCCCGCGCCGGCGGCGGGCGAGCGGGTCATCTTCCGCTCGCACCTCATGCGCGGGATGGGGCTCCCGGCGAGCGGGTTCCTCCGCTCGTTCCTCGAGTTGTACAACTTGCAGCCGCACCACCTCACCCCCAACGCGGTGGTGCTTCTCTCCGCCTTCGCCACCCTGTGCGAGGGCTACATCGGCGTTCTCCCCACCCTTGAGCTGTGGGGGGAGTTCTTCTCTTCGAAGCTCGGCACTCAAGCCGCCGGCACGCCGGCGCAGTGCGGCACGTTCATCGCGTCACGGCGCACGACGGCCGACAACCCCTTTCCGCCCATCCCGCTGGTGAAGTCGGTGAAGATGTGGCAGAAGACGTACTTCTACGTGAAGAACATCGCCACCGACGGCGACTGGGTCAACTTGCCGCCCTTCGACCCCGAGCCGCTGACTGGCCGGCCGCCTAGTTGGTCCCATCGGTCGAAGTCGCTTTCGCCCTCCGGAGTCGGCGCCGTGGCGCGCCTCCGAGTCATGACGCAGTCGGAGGGGCTCGTCGCCTCCGATCTCCTGGCCGCCTTCGTGGCGCGCCGGGTACTTCCGCTCCAAGGCCGGCCGCGTGGAGAAGTGGCGAACATGGTGAACCTCATCGCCCACTGCAAGTTCACCGACGAGTGGCAGTTCGGCAAGGAGCCGTACTCGCGTGACAACCCTCCGCCAGTGGTAAGTTATTTCCGTCTGTACTTCGATCTTGCTTGTATCCGCCTTCAAACTCTGATCTTGTTGGCACCTTCGAGCAGAATCCTCTCACGGCGCCTGCTGCCGGCGCCCTGAGAGAGCCGCGTGAGTACGTCCCCGACCGCGAGGTCAGCGACATCGATGACCCCGACTTGGGGGCCGCGGCGCTGGAGGCCGACGCCGAAGGCGGCGGAGAGGAGGAAGACGGCGGCCTCAGACCGTCGGCGACCTTCGCCGACTGGCCCGAGGGTGACATCGACGCGGAAGTCGTCCCGCGCCGCCAGCCAAGAGCCGGCCCCTCCATCCAGGCCGGCGCAAAGAGGCGTCACGCCGGGCCGAGTGCGCCCGGTGGCAGGTCGAAGAAGCCCAGGGGAACCGCCGCCGCGACCAAGCGGGATGAGGCGGCCGCGAAAGCCAACCGCTTCCGGAAGGAAGTGAAGAGGCCGCCGCTTGTTTCTTCGTAAGTCCCTTACTCTTTGTTTCTTTTCTGACTTTGCTTGAATTGTTCTGACTTTTCCCCCCTTTCTTCTCTAGCGCCCCCCTCTCCCTTGAGAGAGCCGCCGTGCCCTCCGTCATGGGGTCGGGGGCGGCGTCCTCCAACACGCGGCGGGTTGATCCCGCCGCCGATCTCCGAGAGGCGACGGCGCGGAACGCGCAGGAGAAGCGCGCGGAGGAGGAGGCCGAGCGCCTGGAGAAGGCGCAGGCCGAGAAGGCGGCCGCCAACGCCCAGCGGCATCTGGATGAGGCCGTGGCCGTGGCCACGGCGAAGCAGGACGCTGAGGCGGCCGTTCGTCGCCGAGCGGCGATGCTCGTTCCTCCGCTGTCGTCAGCGCCGCCGCCGCCCGAGTTCACGGGGCAGACCGGGGAGGTCGGTACCGCAAACCCTCTCGGGCTCGGACACCCACGCGCCGCCTCCGCCACCTCCGCCGCCTCCGTCTTCGAGGCCGCACGGTAAGCAGCCGGTGGACCCGCAGGATCCGCCGACTGCGGACGACGCCGATGCGCAGCTGCTTCTCCAGGTCGCCGTGCCGACACGCCGCCGGGTCGAGAGGATGAGCTCCGCGCCGCGAAGCTCGGAGATCGAGCGTCGCGGCATGGCGAACTCGATGCCGAAGCCTCCAGTGCCGTGCCCACCGGCTGGGTGCGCGAAGGCGGCACTGGCCCGCTGAACCAGGTGCTTCTGGACGTTCAGTCCAAGTTGCACAAAGAAGGCGAAGCCCTCCAACTTTACACCAAGACGCACCTGGCCCTGCGGACCTCCGTCCGGGTATGCTTCGTTTTCCTTTTTCGTTCTCTTGTTTTTTTTTCGTGAGGCGGCCAAGCACTCCACCGGGTGTAGTCCCGAGTTCGAGTCGGCTGCGAGCAGCGGCTCGAACTCCTTCTAGCGAGCTCAAGGCTGACTTTGCTTTGCCGCCTTGCAGAGTACCACAACCTCCAGGCACGCCTTCAACCGCAACGTTGAAGAGCCGAGAAGCGGACGCCGATCCGCGGAAAGTCGAGGTGAGCGGATTCTTCCTTCTTCGCGGTGGCGCGCTGGCGCACCCGCGGGCTGTAGTCCCCGAGATTCGGGCCGACTGCTGAAGCGATCGGGCGGATCTCCAGCGATTCTTCCTTCTTTCTTCTCTGGGCGCTTGGCCTTCGCTGGCTATAGTCTCCGAGATTCGGCCGATCGGCTTTGGCGGTCGGGCCGGATCTCCCCGGCGACCTTCTTTGTTGACGATGCTTTATCTTTCTTTGGGCTTCAGACGCCAATGCCGCCCTTCAAGGGCAGCTGGATGAGGCCAATGCCGCCCGTCGCGCTAAGGAGGAGGAGTGCGACAAGCTCGTCCGAGAGCGCGACCTTCTGGCGACGCAGCTGGCCGAGCAGAAGGACCTGCTTCGGAAAGCACAGGAGGACGCCAAGACGCGGGAGGAGGCCCTCCTAGCCGAGTCCGCGATGGAGCGAGCCGCCTGGACCGACCGTGAGGCGATGCTGACCTCCGGCTATCACGTGCTTGAGGACATCGTCGATGGTAACTCCTGGCTTCTCGTCTTTGGTCTTTCGACTCTGTGTCGAACTGTCCTCTGGTTTTGCTGACTGTTTCCTTTTCTTGTCTTCGGCAAACTTCTTCCCCGGCCACTCGCAGGCCGTCCCTCCGGCCATCGAGGCGGATCGGGAGGAGCGGAGGGCGCAGGGTGAAGTGATCGCCGCCAACGCCCCCCGAACCATTGACGAGCAGCTCTTGAGCATCGGGGCTCGCCTTCGCCCTGCTCACCGCTTGATGCGCCGCCTTCAACGCGCCGGCGCCCAAGTCGTTTCCGCCCTGTGGCCGGAGGTACCGGCTCTTCGCACCGCCAGTCGGACGGCCGACTGGTTGGAGGTCGCCGTCGGTCGCCAAGCTTGAGGGCTCCTCGGCCCACGCCGAGCACGCCGGCCCTGGAGTTAAATCAAGGGGTGGTACCGAGCTGGGACTGGACCGCTGGCCGCGTTCCGCCGGAGGCCCAGCCGAGTTAGGGGCCGTGGAAGGCGCCCTCGTCGGCTGCGGCGGCCATCGCCGAGTACACGGACACCAGTGTCTTTGTGCTCGAGCGGATCACGACGGCGAGGAGGTTCCGCCGAGTGGTTCGGGATACACCAAGTACGAGAGGACTCGGCGGAGGTGTCGGCCCAGCCCGAGGGGAGGGCGAGTCGGAGGACGGAGGCGAGGAAGAGGCGCTAGAACACGGCCGGGCGGCCAGCCTCGGCTGATCGCGCCTCCAAAGAACGAGCCTCGGAAGGACCAGCGACTGTCGCTGAAGGCGACCAAGCCGAGACCGCCCACCGATCGCCCTAACGCCGCCGCCGCCGCCTCCGGCCCTCCGGCTCAAGGCCGCCCCTAGAGTGCATCACTTTACTGTTTTTTTGTTCTTTTAAAAACTTGTCGATTATGAACAATTCCACCCATGGGTGTATTGACCAAGGGCCTTATGTAAATATTTATCAAATTTCCGCCTTTCCTTGCTTTGGCTCTTTAGACTTTTTCCTTTGCCGCCTTCCTTCGGTTGCCGCCTTGCCGACTGGGCAGCCGCTCTGCGGACTGCCGCTGGGTCAAGCGCTCAGCTACTTTAGGAGGCAAGTACTTAGTCGTTTAGAGTGCCGTAGCAAGTTTGGCTGGAAATCGGCCGGCCGACTCTCAAAGTCGGTCGTCCTTAATAAAGGTTGAAACTATGAGCCGACTGCCCGTGAGTCGGCTCAGTAGGGGAAACTGGGAGCCGGCTTGGGCTATGCGTAGCTCTTAAGTCCTTAGCCGTTTTTCATGTGTGCGCTCGCTCTTTCCATCTCCCCGTTCACCGACAGTCGCTCTGCGAGCTGCGGCTTTCCGTAGGAGACGGCTTTGAGCGCAACACATTACTTGTCTGACCTCAGGGAGCATTTCATAGCACAAGGCGGCGAGTCCCCGGGCCGACTAGTCGGACCCGGTGCCAGACAATATGATAAAAAAGGAGGAAGCATTTCGGAAGCGAGATCCATATCATACAGATAATCAAAAAGGCAGTCCCCGAGCTCGCCTCGGGGGGCCGAAGGTCTTAGTACTTAATACAAAAAGGGGGGTAGCGTGATACATACTGCATCAACTGTACAATCTTCGAAGAAGATTTGCGTTCCATGGGCGCTCTGTTTCCTTGCCAGAGTCGTGTCTCTTGCGTGCTCGAGGCTTCTGAGCGTCGATCAAGTAGTAGGCGTCGTTCCCTAGCACCTTGTCGATGATGAAGGACCCTCCCAAAGGCGCCGACAACTTGGCTGGCGGCTGTTCTCTCGAATCAGCGGAGCACAAGGTCGCCCTCTTGGAATGATCTTGGCTTGACCTTGCGGTTGTAGTATCGCCGCAGACTCTGCTGGTAGATGCTGGACCGACTGAGTGCCAACAGTCGGCCCTCTTCTAGCAGGTCGACGCCGTCTTGGCGTGCTTCTTCAGCCTCCTCTTCGGTGTACATGGAGACTCGCGGAGTGTCAAATTGTATATCCGCCGGGATGACGGCTTCGGCACCGTAGACGAGGAAGAACGGCGTGAAGCCGGTTGATCTGTTCGGTGTTGTGCGCAGACTCCAGAGGACGGCAGGCAGCTCTTCCACCCAACAGCCGGCCGAGCGCTCGAGTGGTTCGACCAATCGAGGCTTGATGCCGGATAGGATGAGGCCGTTGGTCCGTTCCACCTGGCCGTTTGACTGCGGATGGGCAACGGACGCTAGGTCCAGTCGGATGCCCTGCGTCGCGCAGAAACGAGCCAAGGCGCCTTTGGCGAAATTGGTGCCGTTGTCGGTGATGATGCTATGCGGTATGCCGTACCGCACCGTGATGTCAGCAATGAAGGTCACTGCTGTGGGCCCATTTAATTTCTTGATGGGCTTCGCTTCTACCCACTTGGTGAACTTGTCCACTGCGATGAGCAAATGAGTCAGGCCGCCTCGGGCCGTCTTGAAAGGTCCCACCATGTCCAAGCCCCAAACCGCGAAGGGCCAGGCGATGGGGATTGTCTTGATCTGAAGCGGTGAAGGGGCTTGGAGCGAACACTGGCATCCCTTGCACTTCTTGACTAGTTCTTTAGCTTCTTCGGGGGTAGTCGGCCAAAAGAAACCGGCCGAAAGGCTTTGGCCTGGCGCCCTCGAGGCCGCGTGGTGACCACACTGCATACGATGGATGTCTTTGAGGATCGCTGGCCATGCTCGATTCTCTTGGCTGGTGGACACCAGTGACGCTGCGTCTGACTAACTCTCTGTTGACTATGGTATAGGCTGCCGCTCGGCGTTGCACTTGCCGAGCCAGAGTCTCATCCGCAGGCAGCTCCTTGTTGACTAGGAACTTGAGGATGGGCTGCGCCCATGAAGGTGCTACTATCTCTTCGATTGCCACCACAGCGACTTGGACAAGGGTGGCCGGGCTGGGAGGCGGCGGGTTGGATTCTGCTGCCGCTTGCTGAATTGAGGGGATCTCTTGGCTGATCGGGCGATCCCCGGCCGACCGGCGATCCCTCGGCCGGCGCGATCCACGAGGCCGACCGGGCGCAGTCCCGGCCGATCGTGGCTTTCTTGAGTTCGCTTGCTGGGGTTTTGGAGTCGGATCCGACTATCTCGGGGAGCCGCACGAAAATGGAGAACGACGGTGAAGGCTTGATAGACGGCTTGAGGAGGGCGCTGAAGGGCGACGCCGAAGGTATCGCTGGCGAGTGGAGCCGACTTCAGCGCCAATCGCTCGCTGATCGTTGTCGTTTCTTGGTACGTGGAGGAATTCGCATCCTTCAAAATATCCGCTAAGCTGCTGCACCAAGAAGCGGTAGCTTGCCATGTTTGCGTCCTTGGCGTCCCAGTCGCCGGATGACTGCTGCACCACCAAGTCGGAGTCGCCATAGCATAGGATCCGGCGAATGCCGAGTTCTTTGGCAAGCCGGAGCCCATGGATGAGCGCTTCATATTCGGCGACGTTGTTGGAGGCGGCGAAGTGGATTTGCAGCACGTATTTGAGCTTGTCGCCCTTAGGGGAGGTGAGGACGACGCCGGCTCCGAGGCCGGAGCGCATCTTGGAGCCGTTGAAGCGCAGTCGCCAATGAGTAGAGTCAGGCGCAGGCGGCAAGTATTGAGTCTCGGCCCAGTCGACGAGGAAGTCGGCTAGCGCCTGCGACTTGATGGCGGTGCGAGGTTGGTAGTAGATGGTGTAGGGAGCCAGATCGATAGCCCATTTGGCCACTCGGCCGGAAGCATCTCGACTTCCGATGATCTCGGCGAGTGGGGCGGTGCAGACCACGGTGATAGGATGCTCTTGAAAGTAGGGCTTCAGCTTCTTGGCGGCAAAGTGCACGCCGTAGCACATCTTCTGGTAGTGAGGGTAGTTCTGCTTGGAGGTCGACAGTACCTCGCTCAGGTAATATACTGGTCTCTGGACCGGGAGCGCCTTGCCTTCCTCTTTGCGCTCGACTACAATAACTGTGCTGACCACCCGGCTGGTGGCGGCGATGTATAAGAGCATGGGCTCTTTGGGAGTCGGAGCCGCCAACACAGGGGGAGTCGCCAGCATCTTCTTCAGTTGGAGAAATGCCTCATCTGCCTTGTGGTTCCACTCGAAAAAAGTGGTCTTCTTCATCAGTTGATACAACGGCAGAGCTTTCTCGCCCAGCCGACTGATGAATCGGCTTATGGAAGCCAAGCAGCCGGTGAACTTTTGCACATCCAACAGTCGGCTGGGTACCTCCATCCTCTCTATGGCCTTGATCTTCACAGGGTTGCACTCTATTCCGCGTTCGGAGACCAGAAAACCAAGGAGCTGGCGGTGGGACTCAACACGCATTTCTCGGGTTGAGCTTGATCGGAATCGCACTGATTCTCAAAGGTCTCTTTAAGATCCTCTAGCAGTGTCCCACGCTTCTCCGTCTTCACCACCACATCATCCACATAAACATGGGCATTCCTGCCGAGTTGCTTGAGGAGGCATTTCTGCATGCAACGCTGAAAGGTGGCGCCGGCATTCCTCAAGCCGAAAATCATCGTCAGGTAGCAGAAGGCTGCAAACGGTGTGATGAATGCGGTCTTCAGTCTGTCCGCTGGATTCAGCTTGATCTGGTGATATCCTGAGTATGCATCCAAGAAGCTCAACAGCTCGCATCCGGTTGTGGAGTCTATCACTTGATCGATCCTTGGCAGAGCAAACGGATCCTCCGGGCAGGCTTTATTGAGGCTGGTGTAGTTGATGCACATCCGCCACTGCTTGTTCTTCTTCAGCACTAGTACGGGGTTGGCCAACCATTCCGGAAAAAACACCTCCATGATGAAGCGGCTGCCGGAGCCCGCTATCTCTTCTCCCACTACTCTTCTTTTCTCTCTCGACAGCGGCGCAAGGGCTGCCTAACGGCTTCACGCCGGCCCGACATGTAACTTGTGCTCGGCGAATTCCGTCGGTACACTGGCATGTCCTTGGGGACCATGCGAAGATGTCCCGATTCTCACGGAGGAAATCGACGAGCTCGCTTCCTATTCTTTGCCGAGGCCGGTGCCCATGACAGCGTACCTCTCTGGGTGCTCCGGGTCCAAAGGTATCTTCTTGGTTTCTTTAGCCAGCAAATGATCCTTCCGCCTCCGACTCCTTGGGGTCGGGCGACATCTCCACTGCTTCCCAGCCATCGCCACGACGCGATCAAGGAGCCGCTCGCCGCGATCACCAAAGACTCGCCAGCCGATCGCTCTCGGCCGCCTGGTGGGACGACTTCTTGTAGTCGCCCGGCAACGGTCAGATCCCTTGAAGTCGGCATCTTCATCTTGAGGTAGGCGAGTGGGGAACCGCCATGAATTTGGCCAGAGCAGGCCGGCCTAGCAGCGCGTGGTACAGTGCTCTCCAAATCCACCACTTCAACCAGATCGGCTCTCGGCGGAAGTGATCTTTGTCTCCAAGAGGACGTCTATCGGGATCTTGCCAATCGGCGAACGTGAGAGGCCGGGCACGATTCCATGGAACACGTGCGGCTGCTCGCGGCTGCCTCCGCCGATTCGAGCTTCTCCATGGTATCCTTATACAGGATGTTTATGCTGCTTTGCCTCCGTCTATCGGGACCCGTGAGAAACGGGCGGCCCGCCTATCGGTGGCCAAGGTTGCTCCAAGAACCAGGCGAAGAGCCCGGCTCGCATCACATCTGGGTGATCTGCCCGGCCCACCGATAGGCTTTCGGACCAATGCATGAACTCGGGAGCTTGCGCCATCGTGTTGACTTCTTCTTCTTTGTTGGCGCCGCCGCGCCGATCATCTGCCAGACCGGTGAACACTACGATGCTCCGTGCTCTTCGGGAACTTCGTTTGGACCCGCGCCGGTGGCGAGCCGCCGCGGAGGCGGCGGAGGCGGGCGGCGCCCCGCAGCGGCGGCGGGGCGAGGCCGTCTCCTTGGCGATCCGGACGAGCCGCTGGCACTTTCGGTGGTATGGTTCGACGGCTTCGCCGCTGTGAAACTTGCAAGGACCATCCGAGTTCGCTCATAAGAGAAAGCCGCAACCAGTTGGACTTGCCGCCCTTACGCCGCTTGGCCGGAGGCTGCCCCTCGGCTGCCGATCTTCCATCTGCGACCGCCGATTGTTGGAAGTCGGCTGGGGGCTTTGGCGCTTGTTGTCGCTTCTGTTGCTGCCGTCGGTTGGCGTCTCGGCCGGGCGTTCGGGAGCCTGGGAGTCACCTTGCCACCAAGCGCTGACTTGGATCTCCGTCTTCATAGAGGAGTCGGCCGTGGCGCATTTATGCGCTATGATTAGCGCTTGTCGAGGGTTTCGGCTCGCCGCAGAGGAGCTTGTGCTTGAGGAGGGTGCCCTCTTGGCACCGGGCGTAAAGTACTCAATGGCCTGCACCTCGTGCACCCTCGCAGGAGTTTCGGAGCTTTCGCCCCAGCGTGAGATAAGATAATCGATTCCTCGGGCCTTGCACGCGACAAGGAGAGCCTGGCGCGGCTTGGGAGGTCGCCATGCGTCTTTGGTGAAGGCGAATGAAGGCTTCATGAAGTCGACCCAGCTATTGATGCTGCGGGGCTTCAGGCTGTTCAGCCATGTCCGGGCCGTGCCCTGGAGCATGAGGGGAACATACTTGACGGCGACTCGCTTGTTGCCGTTGGCGATGTTGACGGCCGTGGAGTAGTCTATCAGCCAATCCTCCGGCTTCACGGAGCCGGTGTACTTGGGCGTATCTCGAGGGAGCGTGAACCCCTTGGGGAAGGGCTCGTCTCTGATGCGGGGCCCAAAGCAAGGCGGACCCAGCTCATCTTCTTCTTCTAACGCCAGGTATCTGTGGAGTCAGTCGATCCGGTGGCGGGCATCGTTCTCTCCGACTCCCTCTCGGCGACCAAGGCGATCTCCGAGAGTCGGATGCTCAACAGGCGGCGGGGAGACCCGCCGTTCTCTTCGGGGCGGGGGAGGCAGATAATCATCTCGCCGCTCCACCGCCTGGGCGGCCATCTTGGTCGCGGCCGATGGAGATGCGAGTCCGGCTGTGGCTCGCAGCCGGCTCCTTCTCTCTCCTCCCGCGGACTCCGCCAGTCGGCGTCCGGGAGGTCGCGCCTTGATCTTGGCGAGGGGGTAAGTCATCATTCTTCTGTTGCTGCGGCGTGCGCGCCGCCGCCGCGTTTGGCGCAAAGAACGCGCCGAGGAGTTGCTGGACTCGCTCCGTCATCACACGGCGCTCTTCACCATCGAGGTTCCTCAGCTCTTCGGTCGCCGCTTGGGCGGCGCGGATGTTCTCCGCGGGGGTGGCGTACACGGGGCGCTTCGCTTCGAATAGATCGGCGATGGCCGCGCCACGCTCTCGGACCGCACCAAGACGGCTCGGCCCAGTCGGAGCTGGCGAGCCGCCCGCAGCACGGTCCATCTCGCGCTGATATGCTTCGGACAAGCGTCTCATGCTTGCCAACTTCTTGGTGCCTTCAATGAGCTGAAGGCGGCGCTCTTCCAAGATCTCGCGTCGCGTCCTCGGAGGGGCGCAGACAGTCTCCGGGGCCGCAGCAGCGGGTCTGGGCGTTTTCACGGAGTGCTCGCCGTGGCGATGACAAGCACCTCCGTGGACGGTAAGCTTCCGCCGCTCTCCTCGCACGGAAGCGGCTCGTCAGAAACCACCACGTTGGTGGGGAAGGTATCAGCGACACGGCGTCGAGTCGACCAAAGATCGGGTCGGAGGAGCCTACGGACTCCAAGTCCACGGCGCGGCTCGCAGCGACTTGAGTTGGTCGAGGAGGCCCGCGAGAAGGTTCTTGGGGCCACCCGCGCTGCGCCGCATCGGTTCGCGGAGGCGCACCTCGCCGATGAGTTCGGCGAGGCCGCCGCTGTGGCGGCCGGCGCCTTGATCGCCGATGCGAACTCCATCCGGCGAAGCCGGGCTGGCTGCGCCGCCAGGAGGAAGAGGGTTCGCCCGAGCAGATCTCCGGACGACGGTGCACCTCGCCCCACGGTGGGCGCCAAATGTCGGGGGTTGGGTGCGACATATGCCAACGGGTGGCTTATCATGGTGGGGGCGAGTAGAACGTCGCCGGTGCCTGGAAACGGGATGAGGCGAAGACATGCACGCCGCGAATCTTACCCAGCCGGGGCTCTCCGAGGAGATAACACTCGCTGCTGCATGGGTCTCCGCATGATCACTATGGGGTGATAGTACAATGGTGCTCCTCGAGCTGTGTGGAGGCAGGAAGGAGCAAGGCTAGCTCTTTCCCTTCTTGCTATGGGTCTAAACCTATCCAGGGCCGAACCCTTTGCATGGGTGCCCCGGGGGGTTTATATAGGCCTACCCCCCGGGGGTACAATGGTAATCCGACTGGGCATGGCCCCACCGTCGATCTCTCTGTAGCCGCCCTCCTGCCGGCTTCTGGGCTCGCCGATGGCGGGCCTCATGACAGCAAAACACTGGTAGCGCGCTCCCGATGACGCAGCTCGGTCATGGGGTCGTGGGAACAGTGTTGCCGTCTGTCAGTGATCACTGCCGCCACTCCCGTCAATCTGGTTTATGGCTTGTGGGGCCTCGCCGAGGCGGCCGACTTAGGAGGCCGACTCTCAGAGGGCCGTCTTCGACTCTCCGGCCGTCTTCTTCTATCTCACCAGCGGGGGCTCGGCGATCTCCGGCCGACGCGCCGCCGTCGTGGGCAAATGCCTTGTGCACTCGTGGGTCGAGGTCAGGAGGCATGGCACAAAGGCTGCGCCCACGGAGATCTCCGGTGATGCGGCTCCCTGTAGCCATGCCTTCTTCCCGTGGGTCCGAGGGGACAGCCACGATGGGGCTGTACCCCGCATCGGTCTTCGTGAAAGGTCGTGGGCCGACTCTCACAGTCGGCCCCTTGGGAAGTCGCAAGCCCGGAGTCGGCTTGTTTCAGAGTCGCCATCTGAGGACTCTGCTTCTTCGGAGGTCGCCAGCTGGGACTCGGCCTTCTTCGGAGGTCGCCAGCTGGGACTCGGCCTTCTCGAAGGTCACCCGCTGGGACTCGGCTTTCTCGAAGGTCGCCCGCTGGGACTCGGCCTTCTTGAAGATCGCCTAGCTGGGACTCGGGTGAGGGGCGCGGCCTGCCCCGATGTCTTGAAAGATCTTGGGTCCTGGGTCAGCCTACCCAGGGCCCATTACTCCGACAGTTAGTTTAGCACGATGATCGTTTAGTTTGTTGCTATTGCTTTCTTCATAACTTGTACATGTTTCTATGACTATGAGATTATACAACTCCCGAATACCGAAGGAACACTTAGGACCAGTTCTTTTGGTGGCTTCTAGAATAAGCTGCAAAAAGATGCCCCCTACCTAGCTTATTCTAGAAGCCCAACCAAATTTATTTTTTTAGAAGCCTAGTAGTCGAGACTTGACTAGTAGGCTTCTAAAAAGAAAATTTTGGTTGGGCTTCAAGAATAAGCTTGGTAGGGGGCAGCTTATTCTGGAAGCCCAAAAAAGCTAGCAAAAGAAATCGTCCTTAGTGTGCTATCAAACGTCACAACGTAACTGGGTGATTATAAAGATGCTCTACAGGTGTCTCTGATGGTGTTTGTTGAGTTGGCATAGATCGAGATTATGATTTGTCACTCCAAGTATCGGAGAGGTATCTTTGGGCCCTCTCGGTAATGCACATCACTATAAGCCTTGCAAGCATTGTGACTAATGAGTTAGTTGCGGGATGATGCATTACGAAACGAGTAAAGAGACTTGTCGGTAACTATATTGAACTAGGTATTGAGATACCGACGATCGAATCTTGGGCAAGTAACATACCGATGACAAAGGGAACTACGTATGTTGTTGTGCGATTTGACCGATAAATATCTTCGTAGAATATGTAGGAACCAATATGAGCATCCAGGTTCCGCTATTGGTTATTGACCGGAGATGAGTCTCGGTCATGTCTTCATAGTTCTGGAACCCGTAGGGTCCGCACGCTTAACGTTCGGTGATGATCGGTATTATGAGTTTATGTGTTTTGATGTACCGAAGGTTGTTCGAAGTCCCAGATATGATCACGGACATGACGAAGAGTCTCGAAATGGTCGATACATAAAGATCGATATATTGGATGACTATGTTTGGACATCGGAATGGTTCCAGGTGAGTTCGGGCATTTACCGGAGTACCGGTGGGTTACCAGAACCCCCCGGGGAGTATATGGGCCCTAGCTAATGAGCTTTAGTGGAGAGAGAGAGGGGCGGCCAGGGCAGGCCGCGCGCCCCCTCCCCCTTGGGTCAGAATTGGACTAGGGAAGGGGGGGGGGGGGCGGCGCGCCCCTTTCCTTCTCCCTCTCTCCTCCTTCCTTCTCTCCTACTCCAACTAGGGAAAGGGGGGAATCCTACTCCCGGTGGGAGTTGGACTCCTCCCAGGGTGCGCCATAGAGGGCCGACCCTCCCCCTCCTCCACTCCTTTATATACGGGGGAGGGGGCACCCCATAGACACACAAGTTGATAGTTGTCTTAGCCGTGCGCGGTGCCCCCCTCCACAGATTCCACCTCGGTCATATCGTTGTAGTGCTTAGGCGAAGCCCTGCGTCGGTAACTTCATCATCACCGTCATCACGCCGTTGTGCTGACGAAGCTCTCCCTCGACACTCAGTTGGATCGAGAGTTCGTGGGACACACCGATCTGAACGTGTACAGATCGCGGAGGTGCCGTACTTTCGGTGCTAGGATCGATCGGATCGTGAAGATGTACGAGTACATCAACCGTGTTGTCATAACGCTTCCGCTTACGGTCTACGAGGGTACGTGGACTACACTCTCCCTTCTCATTGCTATGCATCTACATGATAGATCTTGCGTGTGCGTAGGAGTTTTTTTTGAAACTACTGCGTTCCCCAACAGTTGGGCCACCCTGTTGGCTCGGGTAAAGGCCATGTCCACCCTCTCGGTCTTCCCGACCAGTATCCCCAAGCTAGCAGCAACCCAAGCATCCTGAAGCGGCTTCGAGGGAGCCCCCGAGAAACATAACCAGACCTGAGTGAGAGGCTTGCCCTGTGTCTCAACCCTCTTCCACTCATGGAACTCGAGGATGCACTCAGTGCCAGGTACTCTGCACAACCCAAAACTTAGAAGACGCTCGAAGTCCTCTATTGTAGGGAAATCAACCTTATACATATTGGCCTGAGTCGAATAAGCTCCCACTGAAAATTACCAGGAGCTAACTCACTGAGCCTCCGCATAATCTGAGCCTCAGACACATCACTTTTTGTGACTTTGAAAATCCCCGTGGTGGTGCTCTGGGGCTCTTCTAGGATCTCCCTCGCACTAGGATACTCAAAAAACATCAAATCGGCACAATAAACTCCATAAATGGTAATACTCGGCATCTGATCACGCAGTATCGGACACTCCCCCGTGTCATGTGCTGGCTTGAGGCAAGTATCACATAACTCAGTCACACATTCAGCTATAAAGTGCCCCCTCTCACCACATCGATAACACAACATCTTCTCCTGTTTACGAGCTCACTTTGAAGCTCTATGTGCATCTGTCTTGTCGGCGGCACTGACAGCACCCGTCACCAAGGGCTCAATCACGGGCACCGGCACCACAGCATTAGCCAGCGTCGTCACCGCGTCGACAACCTGACCGGGCAACTGCGGGCACCTCTGAAGATGTCGTCGGATCCACCACGACAGGCGGTGGAGGTTGGCGGTAGCGGTTCCTACCACCACGACCCCCACGATGACCTCGGTAGCCACCTCTCTGCCGGTGATCTGGGCCAGATGCCCCTTCAACGAAACCTCCCAGGGGGTATAAAAAGGTCGTTCTGTAGTACCATCACTCTGCCAAGCATAGACACGCACACCGCCCGCCGCTGACGAGCCAGGATGTTGGCCATCACCATAAGCATCGTAGCCATCGTCACCCCATTGTCCCGGAGGTGGTCCATTACCCCCGCGGTTAACCAATAGATGAGCATGTCTCGCGCCTCCATCGCCCGCATGCACAGGTTGAGGCGGAGGTGCGTGCGCCTGCACCGGCCCTGCCCGTTTTTGCGGCGGCTTTTCAACGAAGTGTGGTGGCGGTGCAGCCCGCGGCTGCTGCCCATGCACCTGCGCCTGTTTGCGGGGAGTCGCCACGGCAGCTCCGAGCGGTGGAGGCCTCAGCCCCTGCGTGTTGACGTGGCCCGCAACGGCAAGTGCGGGCGCCGGAACGACCGGCCCAGACGCCGTCGGCCTAGGCCCCAGAGGACCACCTCCACGACCCGCAGCAGCCTGTACAGATCCCGCGGCCACAAGAGGCTTCAAAACCAGTTGAACGCCACCACCACGGCCAGCCGACACAGTCCCGGCGGCCACCGGCGGTTTCGGACCCGGCGGAGCAGCCCCACCGCGCCGAGCCATGACTGCTAGGGGAGGAATTCACGTCGCTCACCCGGGACCGCACGTAGCGAAGCCAGGTGCCGCACAGCGATGACGAACCCTAGGGAGCGGCGATAACGAGCAGTGCGATCGACGATCGATTGAACGCATGCACGGGCCGGTGTTCGCGACATATGTGGCGTCCGGTTTAGGCTGGGCCTCATACCCAGCTAACCCCGGCCCACTCTGTACCGGCAATTTCTTGGCCTCACACCCATCAGCAAACTGGCCCCCAGCCATAGCATCCACATCAGGTCCACCAGAGCCCAACAGGAAATTCAAACGCTGGATCCATGCTACACGGATCTGAACCGATCTGCCGCCGGCGCCGGCACCGCCGCTGCCGCCGCCAGCTTCTTCTTCTTCTTTCTCTGAACCAACCGCCTCAAAATAATCAGACAAGGTAGGTTTGGGGAGACTCACCTTGGGTAGAGGACCTCGCCAAGGCCTGATCGCCGAAGCCGTCGTACGACGACGGACGACCCGACGGACTATCTCGACGGTGTTTTCCTCCTTCAGTCCCTGCCTAGCCGGATCGTCGTGGGGGATTGCCAAGTCGACGAGCAGCGACACCTCCTTCTCGGAGTAACCAACCCGGAATGCCTCGCAAATCGTGTCCGACGGCGTCGGCGAACTCGCCGGCGACTCCTCGCCGTCTGAGTCACCGTCCTTGTCATCTACGTCTCCAGCGGCGTCGTAGAGCGCCCAGAATCGCCCTCCTACCCGCTGTTCCCCGGCGGGAGAGACCGCCCATGTCGTCGCCCGCGAAGTCGCCCCGTACCTCATTTGTTTTGTATACCTCACGGTGTAAAATGCTTAATGCTCTGTTTGCTTATTTAAGATCATGGTGATCATTTTTAATAGAAAATGTGTATTTAATTTTCTCCCCTTATTGTTGCAGGTTAGAGTGCAGCTTTCAAATAATTTTCTTCCCTCGGGATATTTGAAGACTGTTTGTTACCCATCAAGTTCAGGAAAACCAAGGGTATCATATGAATTGGATTACGTAGAAGACACAGAGATAAAAGGTACGTGGTTGCATTCATATAGACACTGATTTATCCTTACTAGGGCTTAATTAGGTCATGTATGGTTCATGAATCTGCTATTTCTTTACAATTTTTTTAGAAGTTTCTAGCACATAGGTCCAGCATGTTTAGGAGGTTTGCATTGCTCTGAATGTATGAATTAAGGATGCCCCGATGTTTTGAGTTTAGTGATAATTTAATTTCAAAAAGTTTCATACATTTGTGTAGTAGTAGCAGCATAGTTGTGACGCCTCTATAACAATTCTATAATTGAAGGGGTATTTTATTTACTATCTCCTCTAACTAAATTATTTTGTGGTTTGCCTGAAAAAATTATGGAGTTTTTTTTCCAGAATTATGTTATCTATCTTGCGCCAAATTAACCACTTCTTTCTGAACTGTAGAGACCACTATGGTTAATTTTATTATCATAGCAAAAGAAATCCAGTTTAATCATGATATCATGACCATGTGAACTAGGTATGCAAGGTTATTTCTCTGACTACTATGCTGTCAAACAGGAAGCTACACTGGTTGTTTCTTTGGCAATTACAAATCAACATCCATCATCTACAGACACCAGAGGAATATGTTGTTGGAGAAGGTGCGACGTTGTGGTGAGCAGCAGGTTGTGTCGTCATGGTGGTCACCCTCGGCTACGATGGTGTGCCGTCCTTGGCACCGAGAATCGGCCTGGGATGTCGTGGAGGGGAGAGGAGGGGGCGGGCGACGTCATGGAGAGGAGGGGGCGTGGCGCTGAGAGCAAGATGCGAGCTAAATGATGTGGCGCCGAGGGGAGGCGACAATGAGAAGCCGTGGTGGGCAGAGCACGCCAGGGAATTGAGATGTGAGTGTGACCGTTGGATCGTGCGATGAGTGAGAGGGTGAATTGTTTTTTTAAGGTAAGAAGAGAAGGATCGGTTGTTTGCTTTCAAGGGAAAATCAGTTGTTTGCTATGAGAGAAACGTCACATACTTCTGTATATAGAGAAAAATCTCACAAAGCCTAACAAGTCATTTCTAGCAGCTGCTAGTGAGGGAGTCCTGGACTAAGGGGTCCTCGGGCATCCGGCCTATTAGCCATGGGCCGGACTGATGGGCCGTGAAGATACGAAGACCGAAGACCGTACCTGTGTCCGGATGGGATTCTCCTTGGCGTGGAAGGCAAGCTTGGCGACCGGATATGTAGATTCCTTTCTCTGTAACCGACCTTGTGTAACCCTAGATCTCCCCAATGTCTATATAAACTGGAGGACTTAGTCCGAAAGGAGAGACTCATTACCATAGTCATACAGGCTAGACTTCTAGGATTTAGCCATTACAATCTCGTGGTAGATCAACTCTTGTAAAACTCATATTCATCAAGATCAATCAAGTAGGAAGTAGGGTATTACCTCCATAGAGAGGGCCCGAACCTGGGTAAACATCGTGTCCCCTGTCTCCTGTTAACATCGACCTTAGATGCACAGTTCGGGACCCCCTACCCGAGATCCGCCGGTTTTGACACCGACATTGGTGCTTTCATTGAGAGTTCCACTGTGCCGTCAACAACAGGATCAATGACTCACATTTTCTTTAAAGACAATATCACCATCGGAGGAGAATTGTCCCCAGGCCAAACACTCCGGCTGGGCGGCTTTACCATGACCGCCCGCTCGGTCGTTAAGCTAATGATGACTTCTCGGGCCATCGAAAATCCCCTTCGTATCGACTCCAAACACTCCAAGCAGATGGATTCGGCAGAGTTTTCATCTTTAAACGAGCTCCTTGATTGCATCACCACCCTGGGGATCGCCACAGGTTACGATCGGATCGGGCTTAAACCCGACCGAAGAGAAATCAAATCTCCACCGGTCACTCACCAAGTAGCAGTAGTCGAGGAGCAAGATGGTAATTCTTCCCCTATGCTAAAGAAGGACTTTGTCCGGATCGCCGACCCCGCAGGGCCGTACACCCACCAGCAAAAGGAGGTGACTGGCCTTCCGAACATAGAATCGGACAGCGGGCATAGACAACCAAAAGATACTTCGGAGCCCGGACTGTCGAGCCTGGAAAACCTTCAAACTGCGGATCATCGATCGGGTCAGGGTCCGAATTCAATTCCACCCACCTAGACATAAGCGCTCTTCATGAGCATACAATAGCAGTCTCAGGAAACGGTCCACCACTTCTGGGCCAGGTTCCTCCTTGTCAAGGATAAGGTTAAAGATTGTTGCGACGAGGACGCGATATTTGCGTTCTGCAACAATTGCACGAATGAAGGAATCCTCAACGCCATTAATCTCCACCCTACACTACACTTCGCTGAATTGGCAAATATCGTACAGAAGTACACCGCAATGGAAAGCGCTTGGAAGGATCAGGCAGCTTGTTGGGGGTCCATCGGTCCCAACTCAACCGCTGGTCAAGGCGAAAAGGACACATTCCCGTGACACACCCAGTCTAATAGCCAAGAAACGTAAATCCATTACGCGGCATGGAACCATTCTGGAGGGATGGCTTGATGGCCCATGCAAAATACACACAACACCGGACACCATACCAACCCACAGCCTTAGAGCATGTTGGACACTCCGGCAGGTAGCCAAGAGAGGCGAGGACATCCTTACCAAAAACGTCCCAGATCAAAACCCTCCAGAAGACGATGACCCCAGAGTATTGACGGTCTTAGAGACATTCACTTCAAACAGTAAGCACAAAAGGGCACTCCGTTACCTTGCTGAAGTCTGTCAAATCACCGCGATAAACCCTTGGAACAACACGGCTATAACCATTAATGCCGGGGACGAACCGAAATACAAGACAGTCCGAGCACCAACCGCATTAGTCCTCAGTCTCATCATGGACAACTTTAGACTTACCAAGGTCCTCATGGACGGCGGCAGCGGACTAAGCCTCAGCTATGAGGATACACTCCACAAAATGGAAATAGACAAGAGCCGCATCAAGCAAAGCAGCACGACTTTCCGAGGAATCATTCCTAGTCGGGAGGCGCGGTGTGCGGGAAAAATCACACTTGACGTGGTATTCGGCACGCCGGAGAATTATCGGTCTGAAGAGATCACCTTCCAAGTGGCTCCTTTAAACAGCGGATACCACGCCCTACTGGGGCGGGACGCTTTTACACGCTTCCAAGCTATACCTCATTACGGGTACATGAAGCTCAAAATGCCCGGACCAAACGGCATAATCACACTTGTTAGTGATCCGGACATAGCACGCCGCGCCGAAAACAAAACCGCATCCCTGGCTCTTGAGGCATTATCTGAAGCCCTCGCGGCCAAAGAATTAACCGCGCTGCGCTCTACGGTGGATAAAAACGATGTGATCTTAGACAAACGACCCAAATCCACCTCCTTCAAGCTGGCAGAAGAAATAGTCAAATTCCAGGTCCACCCAACGGACCCCAAGAAGACAACATCTATTGGAGAACAACTAGACCCAACGGTCAACACCGCGCTACGGGATTTCCTTCGCGAAAACTGGGATATATTCGCCTGGCACCCTTCCGATATGCACTACAAAAAAATACACTTCCGTGATGATACGTGTTTGTCACAGTAGGTCGCGCTTTTTGTCATGCATGTACATCCATGACGATTTTATGACAGAATCAAGATAGTCATACCTGTGCTATCGTAGAAGTGTTCCCTGACATTACCAAAATTATCATCACGGAAGTGTCCACTTCCATGACGATAAATCGCGCGTCACAGAAGTGCTTTCGTCAAGGGTGACCGACACGTGGCATCCACCGTAACGGAACGCCGTTAAGCTATCAGGTCGGGTTTTGGATCCGGTAACCCGTTAACAGCCCCGACCAATGGGGATTTTCCACGTGTAAAATCATCATTGGCTGGAGGAAACACGTGTCGGCTCATCATTGGGACAGATGTCATCCACTCATTGGACATAAGGCGCCTATGATACGTCGACACGTGGCACGGCCCAACAGAGGCCCATTCCTGTGAAAAGGTTAGCCCTTTTGACTTGGTCAAAAGGTGGAGGGATGGCCCATGGAAAGCCTGTTAACGGCCTGTTCTCATATAGCCCATTTACAGCCCGCTAACCCAAGGCCCGTTACGCCCTATCTGAATTAGGCCCAGTTGCGTCATCTGGGCCATCCAATATGATTCCAACCCGTTTTCACTTCTGGCCCATGTATGGCCCATGACATCTTTCGGCCCATATGAGGCCCTATGTAACTCTTGGCCTATTAACGGCCCGTGGTGAAACTCGCCCGTAATGAACAGTATATTACTTTACACCCATTAACGGCCCATGGTGAAACTGGCCTGTAATGAACAGTGTATGACTTTATACCCATTAACGGCCCGTTATTCCGTTGGGCCGTTTACAGCCCATGTTATCTTTCGGCCTTCTCAGAGCCCATTTATTCTTGGGCTCATTTCTAGCATTTGTTTACTTACGGCCCATTACTGTCATTTTCTGCTTGTGGGCCAAATTCAGCCCGTGGTTACAGTCGGCCCGTTTGTGGTCCATTAATACGTTGGGCCGTTTTCATAGCGTCATCAAATACGTCCTATTAACGATGGCCCGTTATGGTCGGCCCATGAACGGACGATTCCAACTCTAGCCCGTTTACGGCCATAATGCAGCCTGTTATTGGCCCATGTTTGGCCAATCAATCATACGGCCCGTATAAGGCCCATTGATGATACGACCCATAGAAGGCCCATTGTTTCTACGGCCCGTAGAAGGCCCATTGTTTCCACGGCCCGTAGAAGGCCTACTGTTTCTACGGCCCGTAGAAGGCCCACTGTTTCTACGGCCCGTAGGAGGCCAAGTGTCACTATAGTAAATATTAGCCCATGGTTATTGTGGCCTAGTTTTAAAAAATAGGTTATTGCAGCCACTAGCAAACCGCGGAAAAAGAACTGCACTGACTACAAGCAAACAAATAAACAAGATAACAAGGAAATAAATAAGCAAGCAACTTATGCTAGGCTATCACGGCTATTACACATATTACATCCACTGGGCATCAAGGTCGCCACCAGTGCAAATATAGGGAACAAAGCAGCGTATAAATGCCGCAGCAAAACAAGTCAAGAACTGAAACCACTTCAGAAGAGTTCAAGAAACAATATCCTGGGTACCCATAATGCTGGCAAGATGCTTAGAAAGCTTATTAACTTTCTCTTGTTTGGCGCTTAAATCCTCCAGCGCTTGCTGTTGCACAAGAAAGTACGCATCTGAATTCTACCGGGACTTCCTCAGTCCTTCCGCTTCTTGCCGCAACACAACTGACTGATGGCTTTCAGCTTGTAGCTGAGACTAAAGAAGCCGAAGTGATTCAGCAATGAGTTGAAGCACTTGTGCCGGTGATCTGCCAAGAACTTCGAACACTACATCAATGCAGGACTGTGGGGTTTTCTCACTGTCTACAAGATCGTTTTTATCACCTTTCTTGGAGACCAACAGGGTTGCCTCACTATCTTGAACCTTATATGCATTACTTTCTCTACCATTGCATAGTGGGGTGCTCTTCTCCAATATTCCGTTTGCATACTACAAGAGAAACAAGCAGACACATCACAGGTTTAGCTTGTAGTGTACGAAACTCATTTTGGTAAACCGGTTCAGTAGTAAGGTGGACAGGATAACAACATGAAACAAACATATATCTATGTACTATGGTCACTATATTGTCCATATCATTCTAGTTTATGTTCCCTAATCAAGATAGAGACACAGTTCAACTCATATATTTTTAAGACACAGCAGCATAGATAGAATATAAGTGTGAGAAACTACACAGCATTGGCAACACTTGTAATGTGCATCACATGAGAACATAACTGTTTATACAACTTAAACTGAAATCAACATACAGCGAGAAGTTAGAGTAGCAATCCAGTTAAAGAAATGGGTTTAAAACATACCTGTTGTGCCATTGGAGTTTCAATTGGATCCTTCAAATTCGAAAGTAGTTGGTATGAGTAAATATAGTGATGCAATAGCAAAGGAGTATGGACCATAGCTATGGAATCTGACCTGAGAACAGTTGCTCTTCTGCTTTAAACGTGGAGTTTGGGTTAGCTGTGGTGGTCTTCGTGCTTTGGGCACTGCAGTAGCTTTACAAACTGCTCGTGTGGGGGTACTCTGTGGTGGACATGGTGCTTTGTCAACTATAAGTGGATTACTATCCCTTTGGGGTTGCGATTAGATGGGTTGTAGCTGGTTCTCTGCCCAACGGTGTAAGTGTGTAATCTAGAAGAGTCTCGATTATGTGTGGTGGGGCTAGTTTGTGGGCCAGTACAACCGTGGTTCTATCTCCATCGACGGGTAGCACTGTCTTTTGTGAAGAACGGGTTTTTGCTCCCTTAGATACTGCCATCACCCCTCCAATTCAAATGGCTGACAAACAAGAAAAGAAATTGAACGTATAGACATTGTATGATAGACAGATGTGGTAATTCACATATATGTTGTCTAACCAAACAGGACAGCATGACACAATTTCACATATATGATGCCTAAATAAATAGGATAGCATGACACAGTTTCAGATATATGATGGATAACTTAACAGGATATAATGGCATAATTCAACATATGATGAGTACCTAAACAGGATGACATGACAAAACTATATGATGTGTTTCTAAAATAGGTTGGGATGAAATAGTTCACATACATGTTGTCTAAGTATACATGATGGCATGATATAATTGACACAATTGATTCATATACTAAGCAGCTGGCACTCGCATGTATGATCTCTAAACTAAGCAGATAGAATTCAATATTGTGCATATGATGTCTAAACTAAGCAATGCAAGACACCATATGCATCATATGAGAAATATAAACATTGCAACTTAGAGCATACACCTCAGGTGGGATATAGGATTGGTCATCTGTCTCTGAATCCTCCTCTGAGGAGCTCCCTGTAACCATCGACATATATGCTTCAATAGGTACCATTGCCTGCTCTGAAGACCTTGTTTTCACTCCAGATTTTTCCATAACTGGCTCAAATGGCTGATACACATGAAGAGTAGTTCAATATACAAAGATTGTCGATAAATGGAATACGTAATAAAAAAAAGATGGCATGAGATAATCCACATATATGATGCCTGGCTCCATGGTGGTGCATAATTCACATATATGATAACTGGCTGAAAAACATGGCATTGCATAATTCACATATCTGATATAGAAAGCAAACAGGAGGCATTCACACAAAGCATGTCTAATCTAAGCAGATGGCATGCCAATGCAAGACACCATATGCATGATATGAGCAATATAACCCAGCCAAGTTAGAGCATGCACCTCGGGGAGATACGTTGGTCATCTCTCTTTGAATCTTCCTCCGAGGAGCTATTCAGAACCAACAAGAAATCTGCATCGACGATGTAGCACCGATCGCTCGAAGACCTTGTTTTCACTCTAGATTTTCCCATGACTGACTCAAATGGCTGATGCACAGGAAGAGTAGATGAATGTATAAACATTGTTGACAAATGGAATACATTATGGAAAAAAATATGGCACAATACAATTCACATATACGATGACTGACTAAACAGGATGGCATTGCATGATTCACGTTTATGATGCCTGGCTAAAGAAGATGGCATTGCATAATTCCCATATACTCCCTCCATTCCTAAATATTTGTCTTTTTAGAGATTTCAAATGGACTACCACATACGGATGTATATAGACATATTTTAGAGTGTAGATTCACTCATTTTGTTCCATATGTAGTCACTTGTTGAAATCTCTAAAAAGAAAAATATTTAGGAATGGTGGGAGTATGATATAGAAACCAAACAGGTGGCATTCACACAAAGCAAATCTAAACTAAGATGATGACATATAAGATGTATAATGTAAGCAATGCAAGGCGCCATATGCATGATATGACTAACATCAGCATGCCAGGTTAGAGCAAACACCTCAGGTGGTAAACGAGCGTGGTCGGCTCCTTCTGAATCTCCATATGAACAATTATCTTCCTCTGGAATACAATCTGGAAATGCAGGAGGGGGGGGGCACTTCGTCCACTATGGAGCGACGTCTGCATGACATTATATTTGCACACAACGGTCTTCTCTTTTTCTCTACATGTTCAGTACAATTGTGTACAATATCTGACATGCATAATAAAAAAATAGTTAGATTTTGTAAAGCCTAAGGGGTGCATGCAAAAATCAAGACTGATGGTAGCAAACGAGTGGATGGATCCAAAACTAATGATAGCAGGTAGATTATAGCTTCGGTTTAAAAAGATAGACAATGGATCATCTATTGTTTGTTGCCCACCCAACATGAACCACATAGAAGACCCCAGATGAACCAGATAATAGACAGATACTATTCGTTGCTGGCTCGATATGAGACCCATGGGCAATTCAAAACTCAAGATTGAACAATAAAGTAACAGGTAATAATAACCGATGTATAACATAAGCAAACACGAAAGACTGCGACCTCTCTTCCTGAACTGTGTAGTCCTCAGGTTCATCTGCTCAGTCGATGATGGTAATGCAGTTGGCCTAGCTGCCGACAACGGGGAAGATGATCCGAGGCCTTTGGAAACGACGCCGAGGGTACTGCTCTGCTATGATGGACGGTTCCGTCGTTAGAGCAGTTCCGCTAAGGTGTACGACGACGAGGCAGAAGCATGACAAGACAGACAATGTTAATCTGAAGTGGGACCCTAATATCATCTGCAATAGATGATGTAAAATACATCACCAAAAAGTGCTAGATGTAAAACGCATCAGCCGCGCCTAGGCCGCTCCGATAGATGCTATAAGTACTGTTCACTTTGAACTTAACTGAAGAAAATGAACTTCACAGTCGAAACTGAATTTTACTGTCGAAACTGATTGAACTAGTAACAGAGCATTGCAATAGATGTTTAGGGAGTTCGAGCACTAGTAGCAGAGAAGCAGTGATCTTAATCAACAGACACTCGAGCAGGAAACGCACTAGCAGAGAGAAAGTCGTGCAGTAGCACCGCGAGCAACTCCTGTAGCTGCCGGAGGTCGTGCAGCAGCAGCAGCGCAAGCGAGAGCAAGAGTAGGGCAACAACATGAACGAAAGCAGGAGCAGTGCAGCAGCGCGACCGACAGCAAGAACAGAGCCGCAACGCGAGCGAGAGCTGGAGCAGCTGCATCTAGCACCGTTGTGGAAGTCGCCGCCGAGGAAGCAACGACATGGGGGAGAGACGCCGTGGATGATGTGGCTGGCGACGACGCCATCGATGGAGACACGCCATGTCTGCTCGGTATCGAGCACCGGCAGCCCCTTGAGATCGAATAAAAGATAAAATGCAGCGGTGAGTGCAGAACCTCCTTGGTGGCGCCGAGTTGGCCTCGGCTTCATCAGAGGAATTGGTGAGGGTGCTGCGGTTCCGGTGGGGCAGGTCAAGACGGTGCTGTGGGGATTGAGGTGGCGCGATAGACGAGGCGAACATCGGGGCGGCTCCTTGGAGGTGGAGGACGAGGTGGCTGATCCGTCGGGACAACGAGATCGACAACGGATCCTCATACGGTGCGGTGGATGAGGGATGGCGAGCTGTTGTGGTGGACGACGTAGTCGGGGAAGAGTCTCCGGCTGGGCGGCAGTCGAGAGGCTGACGGAGGAGTGTGGGGTTTCACAGGTTTTGGCGGCCTTGGTGTACGAATGGGGGCGGGGCGAATGGGGAGGGGGAGCCAAGCTTAGGGACGCGCTTGTCCGAAATGTAGGGTAAGTTACCAGCGTACCCCCACCGGTTTGGACACCGCGACATGGAGCTTCATTTCCGGCTGAGGGGTAGAAGGGGGATTTCGCGTGTCTAGGCTGCGGGAGCGATTTTGGATGAGGGAGTTCTCGCACGCGTCCAAATTTCGGGATAACAAGGCACGGCGCGGGTTGAAGAAGCGGGAGTTTCAAAGCAGGTGAGACAAAAGATACTCGAGCTTGAAAATTTCGGGATAACAAGGTGCAGATTCCTTGTTCGGCAGAACAAACTTAACGTGTAAAAAAACAATTCATACAAGACACAAGAGAGTCATGTCCCCTTTTACTATATTGCTATAGATGCCATTGAAAAAACTATAAGAAAAATGTAAAAAAACCAGGAGAACAAGATCACCCTGCACAGTACCATATCGATTCGCACTTCCCTTAACAACAACAAAAAACAAATCAATTCCCACCAAAGAAGAGTAATGTCCTTTTTATATGATTACAGATGCCACGATCTCGAATTTCAATTTTTGAATCCACATTATGTTGAATTCGAATATATCGTTAGGTGACCTTGCGGTTTATAATTGATGTAGTCATACATTTTGATCTTCCATCATATATGAACATTTTACTCCACCATGTGAACATATATATTGTCGTCTACCATATGGACTAAATTTGAATCAATTTTCCTTATTTGAATATGATTGTTGTCAAGTTATACAATAATTTAAATATTATCTTGATAACAAAAAACATGCATGTAGCAGTAATCATATTTCACTATGAACTACATGTACCATACGCTCTCCAATTCAAATATTTGTATCCAATTTATGTTGAATTAAAATCATAGTACATTATTTTTCTAGGTAGCGAGATGTTCGGGATAATCTAAACCCTTTTTTCATACGTATAATTTTTGGCTGAATTGGGACAAGTTTTGGTATAAGCTTCTTGCAAAACCGGAGATTCTCTCAACAAGCCTCGTGGTTCCAAGAGGGAACGTGTCACCTTTGTGTGGGAAATGATATACGCTGCCTCCCCCCTGATTTTATTTACAAAGGCAACATAGAACTATACGAGTGCCCTGTTAAATTTTGGAATTATTTCAGGTTCATTTGGCCTTTTTATACATTAATTGAGTTTCTGGACTTTTAATGTGCATAATCTAAATATGAATTGCATGCACATGCTCCGGTGCACCAAAGTGGGTTGAAAAATCACATGTGTGTCCTTGGTTGAATTTCTAGGTCCCATGGAAGAAATGAGAATGAAATTCAAACATCTGGGCCTCATGACTCGGCCGAGAACATGGAGAAACTTAGATTTTAAATTCATGTGAATCCAAAACTCGCCTGGAAATCATGAAACTTGGCATGGTGTCATGTCATGGCAGTAACTGTTGTGGTAAAAAATTGGGATGATTTGGAAGCTTGTGGTTCTAAGAGGGAACGTGCCACCTTTGAGTGTGAAACGATATACGCTGCCCCCCCTTGAGTTTCTTAACAAAGGCAACATAGAACTACATTAGTGCCTTGTTAAATTTTGGAATTATTCCGGGTTCGTTTGTCGTTTTTATACATTAATTGAGTTTCTGGTCATTTAATGTGCATAAGTCAAATCTGAACTACAAGCATATGCTTTCGTGCGCCAAAGTTGGTTGAAAAATCACATTTTTGTGTCGTCGGGTGAATTTCTAGGTCCATGCAAGAAATGAGAATAAAATTAAAACATCTGGGCATCATGGCTCGGCCGAGAACATTGAGAAACTTGGTTTTAAAATTCTTGTAAATCCAAAACACGTCTAGAAGTCATGAAACTTGGCATGGATGTCATGTCATGGTACTACCATGTTGTGGTAAAAAAAATTGGCCGAATAGGAACAGATTTTGGTATAAGTTTCTTGCAAACCGAAGCTTCTCTCAAGAAGGCTCGTGGTTCTGAGAGGGAACGTGCCACCTTTGAGTGCGAAACGATATACGTTGTCCCCCTTGAGACAAAGGCAACATAGAACTGCATGAGTGCCCTGTTAAATTTTGGAATTATTCCGGCTTCGTTTGGCCTTATTTACACATTAATTGAGTTTTTGGTCATTTAGTGTGCATAATTCAAATTTGAACTACAAGCACATGCTCCCGTGCACCAAAGTTGGTTGAAAAATCACATTTCTGTCCTCGGGTGAATTTCTACTCGCTCCTTACATCTATATAGGGCCTAATGCGTTTTTCAAGCCTAACTTTGACCAAATGTTAGAGCAATAATATATGACATGCAAGTTACACAAAGCATACCTTCAAATTTGTATGTCAAAGGAGCTTCCAATAATACAATTTTCATAGTATACATCTCATGTGCTATTAATCTTGTCAATAGTCAAAGGCTGTCTTGAAAAACACATTAGGCCCTATATAGATGGAAGGAGGGAGTAGGTCCCATGCAAAAAATGAGAACAAAATTCAAACATCTGGGCATCGTGGCTCGGTCGAGAACATTGAGAAACGTGGTTTTAAAATCATGAAATTTGGCATGGTGTCATGTCATGGTAGTACCATGCCATGGTAAAAAAATTGGCCGAACATGAGCAAATTTTGGTATAAGCTTCTTGCGAATCGGAGCTTCTCTCAAGAAGGCTCGTGGTTCTAGGAGGGAACGTGTCACCTTTGTGTGCATAATTCAAATTTGAAATACAAGCACATGTTCCAGTGCACCAAAGTTGGTTGAAAAATCACATGTGTGTCCTCGGGTAAATTTCTAGGTTCCATGTAAGAAATGGGAATGAAATTCGAAATTCTAGGCGTCGTGGCTGGGTTGGAAACATTGAGAAACTTAGTTTTTTAATTCATGTAAATCCAAAACACGCATGAAAATAATGAAACTTGGCTTGGTGCATGACATTGCACCAACATGCTGTGGTAAATTTGCAGTCCGATTTGCGAAGGCGCACACATTAACAATCAACAAAGTCATTTTGGAACAAGTGCTGTCACGTTACAATCGGAAACACAAGTATTATTAAAACCGTGGGCGTTCAACTTACTAGTACCATTTACGTGCCGCCACGCGTCCCATTTTTTATTAGATAGGAGGCGTCGTGCAGGGTTGCTATTTGAGTACAAGAGTCGTGCAATCAGACCCCTGCGCGTGCTTATCGGGAGGAGAGCCCTTTGACCTCCATCTGCCGTCCACCTCTCTCCCAAGGTCTCCATTAATGGCGCCCGAGCCTCTGTTTAATGGCGTGGCTATGTCTCACTCAACTAAGATTTAAGAGAGAAAAAAGAAAATCTGAAAGCACGGATCTTGAGGTAAGATCCGACGGACCTATATAGCATCTACTGCGACTTATAACAAGACTGATGAATATATAAGGATGATTAATTTATTTTTTGATGAAAGAAGGTCTTGCCCCTTCCGATTTTCATTACTGAAAACCACCATAATTCACAAGAAGTTCAGCACAACTCCAGCCTAACACGAATGACTAAAAGCTACCAGATTGAAATCGCAACACCCCAAGAGGCCAACAAAGGCCAAACATCCACGCTAGAACCCAACATTTCACAACTGACGACACAATCCACATCATAAACTAATTATTACATCAAAAGAAACCAGGAAACTGAAGGAAGCCCAACAGCAACTAGAAGAACAGTAACACCAGGGTCGCCACAGCAAGAGTTTTCTTCATTCCAGCCTCGCAACATTGATCTTCCACAGAAAGATAAGGACGATTAATGGTCTTACATAATTAGAAAGATAATTAAAAAAGCCACATGCGGATACGCCCGACATACACAAGGGCAAAAGAAGAAGGAAGACAAGGATCTGGCTCGTTGATCTCTACTTTCTTGATGCGTTGCTGCAGGCTGCGGGAACTAGTCTACGCGGTGAGCGGTCATGAGCTCTTTCGTGTCCTCAAGACATTGCTTGAGAACATCCACGGATTCCTCCACCAGCCTTTGGCGCTCATTGCGGAGCATGTCATTATCGTCCATAAGTTTCTTGACGATGACGCCGGTCCTCTTCAACAAGGCACTGGTCTCCTCCTGCTGGTCTGCACTTTGGACGATCTTCTCCCTCAGCAGGTCGCACTCGGCCCGGAGCCTCTCATTGCCCTCCCTTAGTTGCTGGATGATGCCGGTAGCCTGTTCAAACGAGGCTTTCATGTCGTCCTGCAACCTCGCCCAGCCGGAGATCTGATCCATCTGGCTATGGACGATCGCATGCATGCACCTGTAACAGTTGTCGCCTGCCCGCGAGAAATTTTCCCAGGCCGCCGCGACGTGGCGGGACATCTTTGCTGCATTCGTGGCGCGGCAGGACATCTCTGCTGCTTCCGCGGCGCGGCCGGACTAGTCTACTGCATCGACGGTGCGGCGGGACCTCCGTGCTGCTTCAACGGCGTGGCGGGACCTCCGTGCTGCTACTTCCATGCGGCGGGACATGTCGGCTGCTCTCGTAGCGAGGCGGGACATCTCTCGTGCTTCCGCTTCCATGCTCGCATCTCTCGACCCAGAACTCACGCTGGCCATGGCAGACGCAAGGGAAGGATGCTGAATGACTTGTTTGTTTTTGTGGATGAGGAGTTGAGGAGGAATGTGCAGTCATCTTGGCATACTAGTATTTATAACCGAGTACTAATACGCTCCTAAGTGGGAAACCGTTTAGGTTGTGATCGGTGTGAACAGGTTTGCAATTCAATAGAGCGTGGTACTAATACGCTCCTAAGTGGGAAACCGTTTAGGTTGTGATCAGTGTGAACAGGTTTGCAATTCAATATAGCGTGGAGTAATTTGGAATGTGACGAGACGCAAGCTCAAAATTTATTGACGGTTCTAGTTTCGAAGTGCGTCACTATTCCCGGATGGAGTACTTCTTTTTCTACTCCCTCCTTTCCAGTTTTATAGGGCTTATCTCAAAATTTTAGTTTTTCCATTTTATAAGGCTCAATTTGGTTGTTCCCCAACACATGTTCAGATCCCAAGGTGCATTAAATCATTGCATGCAAGTATTAAGAGAAAATTGACCAATGCATGTACTTTATGCATGCATGCATTGCAATTAATGCATTTGTAAGGGCATATTTATCCCCAAGTTGTTTTGGTGATTGATGACAATGCTTTTGCGGACTAATCGTGTGCGTTAAGTTCTTTCAGAGATTCATCCATTGGCACGAGATGATTACCTCCCCTCGGTGTTTTATTCAAGACAGTGTAGCTCCTTCGTTTCGTTGTTGGTGGACTAGTTTCGTAGGAGTCACCATACTATCAAGAGGGGATCCGCTTTGGTAAGGCTAGGGTGGAATCAACAAGTACACATCCATATCACACCCGACATTTTCCTTCCGCTTCTTTGGAGCTGCCTCTCCCTCTGTGCCCGCTCCATCCTGCCCCAGCGGTAGTACCGCGGTCCTCAGCGGTAGTACCGCTGAAGCTCTCAAGCGGTAGTACTGCTCCGAGAGCGGTAGTACCGCTCCCCAAGCGGTAGTACCGCTCCTCGAGCGGTAGTACCACTTGTGGTCTTCGGCCGTTGAGGGAGTCCTGGACTAGGGGGTGTCCGGACAGCCGGACTATCATCGTCCGCCGGACTCCAAGACTACGAAGATACAAGATTGAAGACTCCGTCCCGTGTCCGGATGGGACTTTCCTTGGCGTGGAAGGCAAGCTTGGCAATACGGATATGTAGATCTCCTACCATTGTAACCGACTCTGTGTAACCCTAGCCTTCTCCGGTGTCTATATAAACTGGAGGGCTTTAGTCCATAGGACACAACATACATTACAACAATCATACCATAGGCTAGCTTTAGGGTTTAGCCTCCTTGATCTCGTGGTAGATCCACTCTTGTACTACCCATATCATCAATATTAATCAAGCAGGACGTAGGGTTTTACCTCCATCGAGAGGGCCCGAACTTGGGTAAAACATCGTGTCCCTTGTCTCCTGTTACCATCCGCCTAGACGCATAGTTCGGGACCCCCTACCCGAGATCCGCCGGTTTTGACACCGACATTGGTGCTTTCATTGAGAGTTCGTCTGTGTCGTCACCGATAGGCTCGATGGCATCTTCAAACAACAACGCTGTCCAGGGTGAGATTTTTCTCCCCGGACAGATCTTTGTATTCGGCGGCTTTGCACTGCGGGCTAATTCACTTGGCCATCTTGAGCAGATCGAAAGCTACGCCCCTGGCCATCAGGTCAGATTCGGAAGCTTAAACTTCACGCCCGACATCCGCGGGGACTTGATCTTCAACGGGCTCGAGCCACAGCCAAGCGCGCTGCACTATTCCGATGGGCATGATCTAGCTCTGCCGCCGAACAGTGCCTTGGTGGCCGCACACGAATCCGCTCTGGCCCTTAGTCCGGAGCCGATCGCCCAGATCGAGGGCCGGTGGTTGGACACCGCCTCGAGGGCTGCAACTTCTACGGCGATGGAGCCGAACACTAACCTTGTCCCTTGCGAAGCTCGTGACTCCGAGGTGCCGGACTCTTTGCCGGACTCCGGACCTCCCACGCCCTGCCAATCGAATCCGATCGGGCGCCGGTTATGGAATTCACCACCGCGGACATCTTCCAACACTCGCCCTTTGGCGACATCCTGAAGTCATTAAAACACCTCTCGCTATCTGGAGAGGCCCGGCCGGACTACAGCCAGGACGGTTGGGATTCGGGAGACGAAGAAATTCAAAACCCACCCACCACCTACTTTGTAGCCACTGTCGACGATCTAACCGGCATGCTAAACTATGACTCCGAAGACATTGACGGCATGGACGACGATGCCGGAGACAAACAAGAACCAGCGCCTACAGGGCACGTGAAGACCACCTCGTCATACGACGTATACATGGTGGATACCCCAAAAGGAAGCGACAACGAGGACCAACGGGGCGCGACAGAAGATAATCCCGCCGACAGACAACCAAAACGGCGACGCAGACGCCGCCCTAAGTCCCGCCTCGACAACAACAGCGCTCTTAATGACCCAGCAATACAGCAGGGCAAACCAGTGGACGACGAACACGCAGACAAGCAACCGCCCGAACAGGATGAGTCCGATAATTAGTCCAGGCCCGGCGAAAACAATAGTCCAGACGACCTCACGCCGGACACACCGTTGGAGAATAAAAACCTTCGGAAAAGACTCGTCGCCACCGCAAGAAGCTTAAAGAAAGAAAAACGGAAGCTCAAAACAGCGGAAGATACACTCAGAATGAGGTGGAGCAAAGTGCTCAAAACCGCAGACAAATACGGCAATGGCCGTCAATCAAAGAGCTACCCGAAGTGCAGGCTACTGCCAGAATTTGATGAGGAGGCCATAGAGCCCCCACAGTCAAAAAACAAATAGGCCGCCTGGTTGGATAGACGACCAGATGATAGGCCAAAATCTGAAAGCGGCGCCGCATATAAACCGACTAACGACCCTGGAAGGACAGATGGCCCTGCCAGGTCCATTTACGGGCCAAAGAAGAGCGCCCCAGGAAGCAATACAACACGCCAAGTGTCCGAAGACAGCGGTACACCCAAATACAGGGGCGCCGCACACCCACTATGTTTCACCGGCGAGTTCTTTGGATCATGAATTCCCAGCAGGATTTAAACCCATAAACATAGAGGCCTATGACGGAACCACAGACCCTGGAGTTTGGATAGAAGATTATATACTACACATACACATGGCTAGAGGAGATGATCTCCACGCCATAAAATACCTACCCCTCAAGCTCAAATGGCCAGCCCGTCATTGGCTCCAAAGCTTCCCAGAAAACACTGTTGGAAGTTGGGAAGAGCTCGAGGACGCGTTTAGAGCAAATTTTCAAGGAACTTATGTCTGCCCTCCGGATGCAGATGATCTAAGTCATATAACTCAACAGCCGGAGAGTCAGCAGAAATTCGAACAGGTTCCTCACCAAAAGAACCAAATAGTCGATCGTCCGGATGTCAAGCATTAGCAGCTTTTAAACACAACGTCCGAGACGAATGGCTCGCCAGACACCTCGGCCAAGAGAAGCCGAAGACAATGTCCGCGCTAACAAGCCTCATGACCCGCTTTTGTGCGGGAGAGGATAGCTGGCTAGCAAGATGCAGCACCATCGACCCAAGTACATCCGAGATCAGAGATGGAAACGGAAAATCACGCCGCAGAAAAGAGCAGCGCCGGAATAAAGAGAAAAGCCCAAAGAGCACGACAGTCAACGCCGGATTCAAAAGCTCGCGGCCACACAACAAAACACCGCCTCTTAAGGATAACAGCGATGAGCTATCCAACTTAAACAAGATTTTGGGTCGGATATGTCAAATCCACAGTACCCCCGGAAGGCCTACAAACCACACCCACCGAGATTGTTGGGTTTTCAAACAGTCCGGCCGACTAAACGCCGAACACAAGGGGCTCGATGCATCAAGCGAAGATGATAAACCCCACCAGCAGAGCACCGGAAAACAAAAGAATTTCCCACAAGAGGTCAAAGCAGTAAATTCACTTCATGTGATAATACGGAAAAACAGTGCGGCACCCGTTAAAATGGGTCTCGCACGGTCCAATCCAGCGGAACATAGAGATTGGACATCAAAACCAATCACTTTCGACCACCTGGATTATTCCAGAAGCGTTCGAAATGCAGGATGGACTGCCCTGATATTGGATGCTATAATCGACGGACTACAATTTACACAAGTCCTGATGGACGGAGGCAGTGACTTAAACCTGTTGTATTCAAACACAATCCGCAAGTTGGGGATAGACCTTACTAAAATTCGACACAGCCGCACTTCCTTTAAAGGAGTGACGCCAGGCCCTTACGCCAAGTGCACAGGCTCCTTATTACTAGAAGTTGTGTTCGGATCACCGAACAACTTTCGACGCGAAAAACTGATCTTTCATATCGTCCCATTTAAAAGTAGCTATCAAGCACTCTTGGGACGAGAAGCTTTTGTCCGCTTCAACGCCATACCACATTACGCGTCTCTTACACTTAAGATGCCCGTCCACGTGGCATCATTTGATCGAGGGTCATTTAAAGACCCGGACACGGTCGAACGAGTCGGCATAAATAAGCTAGGGGCTCCCTAGCCGCACATCCCTTCACAAGGGCTGCGCGCACAAGCAACAGTGAGCTCATACAGATTCCGCTTTACTTATTTATATTTCTTCTTTCGTATATATTCTTTTCGCACGAGTTCCTTTCAAACTAAGTTCCTCTCCTTTTTACAGATGAACAACGTGCACACCGGCCCGTGATAACGGCACAACGGAGACACAGCGCAGACGCGTGCGGGAGGGACCGTCGCGAGGATTCTTTTCAGATTAAGACCCTGCGTAAACCTTTTTTACTGTCTCTTGTTGTTATAATCCCTTGGTTTCTCATTATAACCAAAGCGGAGCCTGACGTTTTGGCATCGTCGCGTCGCTGAGGACCATGCCGCACACGGACACTAGGGCCTTAGGGCATTGTTACGCCATTATCATAAAGACCGAACACCTTAGGGAGTGTTGGCGTCTCGAGAGTTAGGCCTTATATGCATCAGCTCCGAATCATGTCTTTGGTCAAATGTTGGGTTTGCTCGGCTCTCGTGTTTTGCTGCCTTACGTTCAGATCATCGGCTAACGCGCACCGGAGAACTCTGCGATTGTGCCCGATTGCCGGGCGAGCACCTCGAGAGAAAGCCGGCCGATCATCATGATCTGCGAGAGACTGGTCAACCACTCGATCGACTACCAGAATGTTTAGAATTCCTCGCTTTGACGAAGGACCGTTTCTCGGTCAGGCACACACGCGCCCCGAATTCGGAGAAGCGCGGTGCCCCAAGGGGCTATATCGTAGCCCCACCCTCGAACTCCAATGGCTAAGTGAAAGTGATAAAGCATCATAGTCTGGATTGCCTCGTTTGCTACGCTACCACCTCCTTAACAGGACCGAGACGTTGGATTAAGTGTGAAAACGCGGTATTTTTTGCGAACACCCCTGCACCTTGTGCGTGGGGGCTGAAGCCGAAGACTGCAATCTTTCAGGTTATACAAATGTATGCATAAACGGCCGCATAAGAGATATTCTAATACTTGGAACGCACAAGTATAAAAAGCGGTTACAACATAATTATTGTTTTACAAGATAAAACGTTCATTTGAACGTGACATTTTTCGAGCACTGCGACTCTATTACACGAGCGCCACGCATAACTTCCCCAAAATAGTGCTCGGCGGGTAACCGGCTCTCATCCGAACCCTGGGCTGCAATAGTGGTGGCATCCATCTCTGTCCAATGTGTCTTCACACGGGCAAGGGCCATCCGCGCACCTTCTATGCAGGCCGATCGCTTCATCTCCTTGATATGCGGCACCGCGCCAAGAAATTGCTGCAATAAGCCGAAATAGCTCATCGCCTTGGGCCTCTCTGGCCAGACATGAGCCACGATATCAGTCATGGCGAGTCCGGAAAACCTGTTCAGCTCAGCCCATTCGGTCAACCGATCGGTCAACGGAAGTGAACGGTCCGGACTATGGAATTGAGACCAAAATAGCTCTTTCGTCTTGTGATCCTTTTGGCTCCGGAAGTGCACAACGACATCAGCCGCACTTGCCGCTAAGTCCATATATGGATCCTCCGGACCCCACAGCTGGCCAAGTTGAGCATACTTTGGATCCGTAAACCGGCGACGCAGCAGAAAGGGCCTGCCAGCCACAATATCTCTGGCCTGGCGCAGCTCCTCCTTCATAGCCCGCATTGCAGAACGGGCATCCTTGGCCTCGACGGTGGCCTTCCCCAGGTCTTCCCGCTCCGATAGGCGCTCCTTTTCAAGAGCCTCATTGCGGTCGGCAAGATCCTTCAATTTCATGGCCAATTCGCCATCTTTTCCCTCGCTTAGGGGTGTGCGACCTTCTCGGCTTTCGACTCCTCGGCCGCCCTCGAGGCAGCCGCATCACTCCTTCGGGCTTGCTCCTTAGCTTGAGCAAGCTCGGCCCGAAGGCTCTCCACAGCAGCAGCACCATCTGCGTCACAGCATAAATATTGTAAGAGGTAGGCTTTGGCTCCCTTAGATAGGTGATTGCGGAGAATTCATTTACCTTGCGACTCGTCAAGTCGCCGGTTGACAAGCGCGATGTCCGCATCCGCCACATCGAGTTGCCGCATTAACTCGACAACTCCAGTAGTCCGGCTAGCCCCCGGACTATCCGCCACCTGCATAGGAAAGGCGACACTCAATACCTGCGATTTTGATCCTCGACACGCTGTCGTTTTCGACAACCTACCGAGTCTCAGGGGCTACTATCTATACAGGGCGCACTTCTATGTGCCAAACTGTCAAAAAGGTGCATCGTTCTTGCGTACCTCAAATCCCGCCAGCAAACTCCTGACGGCACTATGCAATCCGCTTTCGGCGGACAAAATCCTTTCAACCACCATACTCATCAAAGCACGGTGATCTTCTGAGATGGACGCCCTCTCAAGCAGATCCTTCAGCTCCCCCGGCCGGACACTAGTTGGCGCCGCACTCTCCGACCCCACCGGACTCTGGGATACCCTCCGTGATGATACTTTAGGCTCATCTGCCCTGTCCGACGGTGCAGCAGACGGAGGCGTTTCGCTCTCCATCATCTCCGGATGAAAATCCCCCGAAGACGATCTCATCTGAGAAGGCCGCAGATCCGAACTGTAAGGTAAAAATTTCGGTTATCCACAGAAGCACAAATAGGGGTATTTTCTTATTAATGAACCCCCCTTTTTTCCTACTCACGGCTCGCTGGAGGGCTGATCCTTTAGAAACGATTGTACGTTCGGGCCCTCCCCGGACGCAGGACCCTCCGGTAAAGATTTCTTCCCCCGCTTAGGGGCTTTGGCCTCCGGGTCTTCGGCTCCCCCTGGAAGGAGGGATTTTTTATGATAGTCCCCTCTTCTTCAGGCGCCCTCTTGGGCAAGGTGATAGCTCTTCTATTCTCCCTATCGCCCCCTTCTACGGGCGCGACCTCCAACATTCTGACCAGCACGGGCTCCGGTGCGGTCTTTGGGAGGGGGGCCGGACACCTTATCAGCTTCGATCACGCTACCCACTCCTGATGAAGAATAATGGGTTAGAAGGCGAATTTCAGAAAAGCAAACAAAGCGTAACGTCCGGACTCGAGCTACTTACTGTATCCGGGCGATCGCAGCTTAGGCTGCGTCCTCGGTCGATTCGGACACGCCGCTGCGGTCCAAGAACAACTTGTACATCTCCACAGGCGCCATACCCATGAAGTGTTGGAGAGTTCGTGGTCCTCCGGATTGAACCCCATAACCGGAGAGGACGGCGTTCTTTGGGCGAAGACGCTCGATTAGCATGACTCGCATCACCACCACCAGATTGATCTCCCTCGCTGGAGGTCTCGAACCGCCCTGCAATAAAGGCACGTCTTGGACGTCCCCCAATTGAGCCCTTGGTTGACCCACGACATCAATCGGCGTGGAGGTCCCGGGCGGAATGAAGGCGGCGGCTTTTGCTTGCTGCCCTTCGGAGCGGTGATATAGAACCACTCCTGCTGCCACAAGCCGAGCTCCATTTGGAAGGAGCCCTCGGGCCAAGGGGCATCGACCCTCCTGCTTATGGCCGCCCCGCCGCACTCCTCTTGACGCCCCCCCCAATCATCTTCGGCTCCACATTAAAGGTCTTCAGCTACAGGCCGAAGTGGGGGGTGACACGGAGGAAGGCTTCGCAGACAATAATGAATGCGGAAATATGGAGGATGTACTCTGGAGCCAAGTCGTGAAAATCCAGCCCGTAGTAGAAGATGAGCCCTCTCACGAAGGGGTCCGTCGAGAAGCCTAAACCCCGACGGAGGTGGGATACGAAGACGACGTACTCACTGGGCTCGGGGAGTGGGTACGGCCTGCCCTTGGCGGGCAACTGTCGCGAAAATCGTGGGGATGTACTTGGCCTCACGCAGCTTTAGCACGTCCTCCTCCGTGACGGAGGAGGGCATCCACCGACCCGAAGGTCGGAGCGGACATTGTTGAAGATCCGGCGCTCAACTGGGGCTCTGGGTGTTGGAACTTGGAGCAAGGAGAAGATTCGATGGAGGATTGAAGAAAAGAAACGAGCCTTCGTCCTCTTATAAAGGGGAAAATACCAAGAGCCGTCTCCGTGACCGCTCGATTCACCTTCGATAGAGGAGGCGTGGCGGCGGGCACGGTTGGGTTACCCACGCTTCGTATTGATGAGAATCTCGGAATAAGGGGAGCACGATCTCGCTCGACAAGACGCGTGCCAAAACCGCCGCTAAACGTCCGAGGTGGTATAATAAAAACGATTCAAGAAAAGGCTTGGTAGTGGTGTGACGTCATGCCGCAAAATACGCCGCCAGATTGAACTTATGTGCATTTTATTCTCTCTACGGTAGAATGTGGAATTTATTTTGCGAGCGGACACTATCCGGTGTTCATGATCTTCTCCGGATTATTCAAGGAGGAACCCGCTTGCAATGCCGAACATTATCGCTACCGGACTTATTGTCATTGAAGCCTGGTTCGAGGCTACCGAGGAGTCTCGACTAGGGGTGTCCGGACAGCCGGACTATCATCGTCCACGGACTCCAAGACTACGAAGATACAAGATTGAAGACTCCGTCCCGTGTCCGGATGGGACTTTCCTTGGCGTGGAAGGCAAGCTTGGCGATACGGATATGTAGATCTCCTACCATTGTAACCGACTCTGTGTAACCCTAGCCTTCTCCGGTGTCTATATAAACTGGAGGGCTTTAGTCCGTAGGATACAACATACATTACAACAATCATACCACAGGCTAGCTTTAGGGTTTAGCCTCCTTGATCTCGTGGTAGATCCACTCTTGTACTACCCATATCATCAATATTAATCAAGCAGGACGTAGGGTTTTACCTCCATCGAGAGGGCCCGAACCTGGGTAAAACATCGTGTCCCTTGTCTCCTGTTACCATCTGCCTAGACACACAGTTCGGGACCCCCTACCCGAGATCCGCCGGTTTTGACACCCACAGCCGTAGTACCGCAGTGGTTCCGGGCTACTACCGCCTCGATTCGAGACCAATGTTTTTCATGTCGGGTTTTGAGGTACTATGAGCGGTAGTAGTGGCGGTAGTACCGCTCTTACTCCCGCGGTAGTACCGCTCTGGGGCCAGGACCCTGTCTTCCTCGTCAGCGTGGTACTACCGCTGGGTGGGAGCAGTAGTACCGCTCTTAGCGGTAGTACCGCCCTGCCCTAGCGGTAGTACCACTCTGTGCGTGGATGTTCAGTGGGGTAACGGTTGGATTGGTTCCCCCACTATATAAAGGTATCTTCTTCCCCAAAGTTGACCTACCTCTTTCCCCCAAAGCTCCATTGTTGCTCCAAGCTCCATTTTCACCCGATCTCTCTCCCTAGCCAATCAAACTTGTTGATTTGCTCGGGATTGGTTAAGAAGGCCCCGATCTACACTTCCACCAAGAGAAATTTGATTCCCTCTCTTATCCCTAGCGGATCTTGTTACTCTTGGGTGTTTGAGCACCATAGACGGTTGAGGTCACCTCGAAGCCATATTCCATTGTGGTGAAGCTTCGTGGTGTTGTTGGGAGCCTCCAAGTGTTGTGGAGATAGCCACAACCTTGTTTGTAAAGGTTCGGTCGCCGCCTTCTAGGGCACCAATAGTGGAATCACAGCATCTCGCATTGTGTGAGGGCGTGAGGAGAATACGGTGGCCCTAGTGGCTTCTTGGGGAGCATTGTGCCTCCACACCTCTCTAACGGAGACGTACTTCCCCTTAAAAGGAAGGAACTTCGGTAACACATCCTCGTCTCTACCGGCTCCACTCTTGGTTATTTCGTGTCTTTACTCTTGCAAGCCTACTTGTGTTGTATCCATTGCTTGCTTTTGTGCTAGCTGTTTTTGCATCATATAGGTTGCTCACATAGTTGCATATCTAGACAACCTATTTTGTTGCCAAGTTTAAATTGGTAAAGAAAAGCTTAAAAATTGTTAGTTTCCTATTCACCCCCCTCTAGTCAACCATATCGATCCTTTCAATTGGTATCAGAGCCTCATCTCTTTTTAAGGACTTTACCGCCTGAAGAGTATGGTTGACGTCGTAGATGATGTGGGAGAGCACTCCGGTGCGAATCCGATATCATCTACGGGAGACGGGGGTAACTCGATCTCACGTGAGGAATTCAATGTGGCGTTGGACACATTGAAAACCTCCATGAAGACCGAGGTCAAGGACATGTTTAAGGATTTCTTAGAAGGGCTTAAACTTTCCACCGCGCCCGTGAAAGTGGGTGATCCCGCCAACACGGTGGCGAATGCTAACCCCGAAAAGGGGGAAGCTACTAGTGAGAAAACTCCTATGTCTAGTGGTAAAAATTGCACCGACATCTTTGCCCATGTGGAACCTCCAATTTATGGAGGGCCGATTCCCTCTACTCATTTAAATCATGCTGGTCCTCCTCCCAAGTATGAGAAACGTGAAGATTTTGATTCTTGGGTTTATTGCTTCAACCGTCATTTAAAACATGTGAATACTAAACTTTGGAGAATCATTGAAGAAGGTTTCTATCCTCATGACCCAAGCAACTTCACCCCTCGAGAAGCCGTGGATAATCAATTCAATGAGAGTGCTCTCTTCATCATCCAAGATGCAACCCTTCCGAAGATCTCCCTCATCTTCGACCTCATGCCATGGCTAAGGACGCATGGAAATGTGTTGTGTCTCTCTACCGAGGAAGTGCTAGCATTCAACGCTCCAACTATGAAGTGGTGCAAGATGAAGCCGATGAGTTTGCAATGAAAGAAGATGAAGAACCTCGTGAGCTCTTTCGAAGAGTGACCAAACTCGCGGTCTCGCTCCGAGATCATGGAAGCAAGGACACGGATGACAATTGGATCAAGCGCAAATTCCTCAAGGCCATGATGCCCTACAACAAGGCCATGTCGTCCGTCATTCGTCAAAGACCGGACTTCCACTCCATGACCTCAAGAGAAGTGTTGGATGAGTTCGTTGCAATGAGCATCTTGGACAAGACCGCCGACAATGCGGTGCTCCCCTCTCAAAGGGCTAAGAAGCCCAACCTTGCTTTGAAGGCCAAGGTTATTATGGAAGAAGAGGAAGAAGTGGAAGATGAGGAGAGCAACCCCGAAGACACCAAGTATGATTATCATGAGCACATGGCCCTTGCTTCAAGACAATTTTGGAGCAAGAAGAATACAAGACCCAACTTCAACAAGAACAACTCAAGTGGCGTCAAGGGCAAGCAACGAGTTAGAACTTGCTTCAACTGTGGCAATGTGAGCCATTTCGTTGCGGATTGTCCTTATGAGAAGCGGGAAGACAATGGTGGCAAATTCATCCGAAAAGACAAAGCCAAGTCCTTCCCCAACAAGAACAACTTAGCCAAGAAGACTCCCACTCGAGGGTTGGTGGTTCAAGAAGAATACCAAGAGGATGACGATGATGATGAAAATGGAGAAGCAATTGCCATGTCATCCGTTGCCATTTCTACTATTCCCCCGGTGTCTCTCTTTGATTCACCCAACGAAAACATCACCGCCAAGTGCCTCATGGCTAAAGCTTCAAACAAGGTAACCCCCAACATCACAACCACCATCATTACTAATCCCTCCTTGGAGGATTGCATTGATGAACATGATGGGTCTAATGAGGCAGTGAATGAATTTGAGTCTTTTATGAGTAAGCTCAAGGGCAAGTCCAAGAAGCATTTTGTTGCTCTCTTGGAACAACTTGGTGAGGCCAATTACATGATCGAGGCTCACGAAGAAACCATCTCTAAGATGGAAGGTCATAGTCGTGACTATGCCGATGAGATATCGGATCTCTCTAATGCTGTTGAGGAAGAGCATGTTCATCATTTGACTTTTGAGGAGTCACACAATGATGACCATGCTAAGTTAAAGAAAGATCTTGATCATGCTCTTGTCGTGTCCCGTGTGCTAACTTCCGAGAAGGCTAAACTTGGGTTTGATCATGCTAGACTCAAAGAGGAGTTTGGGATACTTGACAAGGCCCACAAGGTCTTGAAGGGTGATCACGCTAACCTCAAGGAGTCTCATGCTCAACTCCAAGTTGAGCTAACCAAGGAAAAGGCCACCTTCCCTCATATGGTATTAATTGATAATGCATCTGCTACTAACCCATGTTGTGAGCATGTGCATCTTGTGGAGGAGAATGCCAAATTGAAGGACCAACTTGAGAAAGGCCTTGTGACATGCATTCAAGGTGAGAAGAACCTCAACGACCTTTTGAGCAATCAAAAGGAAGTTGTGGCCAAGGAATGAATTGGGTTTGCACCCAAGTCCAAGAGCAAGAATAAGAAGAATGACAAGACCAAACGTCCTCCTCCTCTCAAGCAAAATTTTGTGAAAGAGGGAGAGGGTGCTCCTAAGGAGAAGAAAGAAAAAGTGAAGGGAATTGACGTCCAAAAGGGCAAAAGCATGTCCTCCAACAAAGCCGGCGACTTTAACCCGTCATATGTGTTGTGCCGTGCGAGTGATGGTCATGTTTATGCTAAATTTGTCGGTTCTCCTTATGAGTACATTGAATGAGTTGGTCTATGTCAAGCAACCCCCCGGGTTCAAGGATCCCTACTTCCCAGATCATGTGTATCAACTCGATAAGGCACTCTATGGCCTTAAACAAGCCCCACGTGCGTGGTATGACCACCTTACCAAGTTGTTACAAGATCGTGGATTTGAGGTGGGGCTAATCGATCCCACTCTTTTTACTAAGAAGGTCAAAGGGGAGTTGTTTGTATGCCAACTATATGTTGATGATATTATCTTTTTTTTTCCTAACAAAGCTTTCAATGAGGAATTTGCCGCTCTCATGACCTCCAAGTTCAAGATGTCTTCGATGGGAGAGTTGAAGTTCTTCCTTGGTTTTGACATCAAACAAAGAAGAGAAGGAACCTTCATCAACCAAGCCAAATACACTCAAGACATGCTAAAAAGATTCAAGCTAAGTGATGTCAAGCCGGCTACTACTCCAATGCCCACCAAGTGCCAACTTGACATTGATCCCAATGGTAAATCGGTGGATCAAAAGGTATATTGCTCCATGATTGGCTCCTTGCTTTACCTTTGTGCATCTAGACCGGATATCATGTTGAGTGTGGGGATGTGTGCACGGTTTCAAGCCGCACCGAAGGAAAGTCACTATGTGGCGGTCAAGCGAATCTTTCGATATTTGGCTCATACCCCAAACTTTGGCTTATGGTACCCAAGAGGGGCAAACTTCAAACTTGAAGGATTTACGGATTCCGATTGGGTGGGAGACAAAGTGGATAGGAAGTCCACTTAGGAGGGTGCCGATTTCTTGGGTGCTCTTTGGTGAGTTGGTCTTCCAAGAAGCAAAGTTGTGTGTCTCTCTCGTCCACCGAAGCGGAGTATGTGGCGGCCAGTAGTTGTTGTGCACAACTCTTATGGATGAGGCAAACTTTAAAGGAATACGGTGTCATTTGTGACAAAGTGCCTCTTTGGTGTGACAACAAAAGTGCCATCAAGATTTCTCTCAACCCGGTGCAACACTTCAAGACGAAGCATATTGTGATTCAGTATCATTTCATCCGGGATCACATTAGGCGAGGGGAGATCGAGCTCAAGTATGTCAACACTCATGATAACCTTGCAGATATTTTCACGAAGCCCTTGGATGAAGTTAGATTTCGCGAGTTAAGGCATGAGCTAAATATCGTTGATTCGAGCAATGTGACTTGAACCCTTGCACCCCCCACCACACTCAACTTGTTGTCTAGTTTAGGTGTAGGCATGGACATAGGGGGAGTGTTGTTCTCTCAATGAACTCTCCCTCCCCCCATTATGCATAAAACGATCAACTCTTTCACATTAGCAATTTTTGATGGTACTTGTGCTTCAAAGACAAGTTTTGGTCATGGGCCCAAGGATAATTCTTCACGGTGCCATACCAATTGACTCAAACATAGGTGGCTCCGGCCACTGCCCTCTCTTGAGAGAGGCCAGAGCTCGCTCTTGTTTCGTGTGGTTGTCTTGAAGGAGTGGGTTCTGGACCAGTGTTAGTGTGTGTGTTGCCTTGTTGGTCTTTCTTTTTCTTGGCCTTGCTTTCTCATTTTCTTTTTGTGCTTGAGCCGTTTGCTTAGAGGCCTTTTTGTTGCTGAGCGGTACTACCGCTGGTGGCGAGCGGTACTACCGCTCCGAGCGGTACTACCACTGTGAGGCGCGGGCAGGGGGTTATATCGGGGTATGGGGAGTTTTCTTCTCTCCCATACCCATTCGCACGCCCCCTCGCTCTGTTCCTCTCTCTCCAGCAACCGGCGCCGCGGGAGGGATCCCCCTCTCCGGGGCGTTCCTCTCCATTTCCTTCGGTGGTGTCGATCCCCACCTTGTCCTCTTGCCATGGATGCCGGTATTGCCCCTGCTCCCTCTTTCTTCTTGTCTAGATTTCCAATCTAGCATCTTAGGGGCAGTAGCAGTTGCATCTCTAGATTTTTGGCCAAATCTAGGCCCGAGTAGGATGGAGAAAGCTTCTAGGCAGTTTGGATTGATGCTTGGTTGGAGTATTTTTGAATTTGGTAGGACGGTAGTGCCGGATCTGACCACGGTAGTAGGAAACGGCTGTTTCCCCGTCTCGAGCGGTACTACCGCTCTCTCCAGAGTGGTACTATCGCTTGGAGCGGTACTACCGCTCTCTATGGAGCGGTACTACCGCTTGGGGCGGTACTACCGCTCGCAGGTCGCGGTACTACCGCCCTCTACCAGTTTCCATCATGCTCTTACCTATCAGTGATCTTTTTGCTCGTGTTTTGTGGCTTATGCTCGTTCTTTACGGTTGTTTGCGTGTTCTTGTGTGTGGTTCCGGTGATGAGCTTCACGAGCATCCGCTTGTCGTGTCAACCCCGGTCGTGCCACGCCCAAGCGTTACCGACCATCTGAGTCCGCGGAGGTTCCTCAAGTGCTCCACCTCCACCTCAACTCCAAAAGAAGGCGGTGTCAAGCGTCAAGCACTCGCAAAACCCGATGTAAATGCAACCCAAGGAGTTCTGGGCAAGGCGTCGCCGCAACCCCTATTAGGCAGACCAAGATCCCACTTTGGTCAACCGTTCGTTTTGGAACAGGTTCCAGTTTGCCATCTTCTTTGATGTTCTCAAAGCCAAGAAGAACCTCTTTGTCAACGTGCACTCCATCGACACCGACCATATGGAGAAGGATCCTGAATACTTTGGTGAAGCTCTTCAGATGTGCACTCAACTGAACATTCTTGGGGTCATGTGTGACGCCCCCGATTCAATCGTACACTAATCATGCATGCAAATGTGTACGATCAAGATCAGGGACTCACGGGAAGATATCACAACACAACTCTAAAACATAAATAAGTCATACAAGCATCATAATACAAGCCAGGGGCCTCGAGGGCTCGAATACAAGTGCTCGATCATAGGCGAAGTCGTGGAAGCAACAATATCTGAGTACAGACATAAGTTAAACAAGTTTGCCTTAAGAAGGCTAGCACAAAGCGGGATCAGATCGAAGAGGCGCAGCCTCTGCCAGGATCCTCCTAAACTACTCACAGTGGTCGTCGCCGAACATGCACGTAGTAGTAGGCACCTCCGATGTAGTAGTAGTCGCGTCGACGGTGGCGTCGCTCTGGCTCCAACATCTGGTTGCGACAACTAGAAAGAAAGGAAAGGGGGAAAAGAGGGAGAAAGCAACCGTGAGTACTCATCCAAAGTACTAAGCAAGGAGATACACTACATATGCATGTGTATATGTGTAAAGGGCCATATCGGTGGGTCGAAGCTGCAGAATGCCGAATAAGAGGGGATAGCTAATCTGTCAAAGACTACGCTCGGCAGCCTCCGTCTTGCGGCAGTAGAAGAGAGTAGTGAAGTCCTCCAAGTAGCATCGCCAAGTAGCATCTCCAGGTAGCATCGCATAGCATAATCCTACCCGGCGATCCTCTCCTCGTCGCCCTGTTAGAGAGCGATCACCGGGTTGTATCGGGCACTTGGAAGGGTGTGTTTTATTAAGTATCCAGTTCTAGTTGTCATAAGGTCAAGGTACAACTCCGGGTCGTCCTTTTACCGAGGGACACGGCTATTGAATAGATTAACTTCCTGCAGGGTGCACCACATAACCCAACACGCTCGATCCCATTTGGCGGACACACTTTCTGGGTCATGCCCGCCTCGGAAGATCAACACGCCGCAGCCCCACCTAGGCACAATAGGCGGTCGACGCGGTCTAAACCTAAGCGCGCAGGGTGCGGGCCCATCATACGAAAGCACACACAAGACGTTAAACGCGCCGGAAGCGCAGACCTAGCCTAGTGGCGTTCCACCAATCCGGCGCGCACCACTCGATCGGCGGCGTCAAGAAGGCTTCGGTGATACCACGACATCGGGATACCCATAACTACTCCAGCGTAGATGGTTAGTGCGTATAGACCAAATGGCGGACTCGGATCAAATACCCAGATCTCATTAAGCGTGTTAAGTATCCATGAACGCCGAGCAGGCCCGCCCACCTCTCTCCTAGGTGGTCTCAACCTGCCTGCCGCTCCGCCACAAAGTATCGATCGGGGCCGTCGGGAACCCAGGCCCACCTTTACCGGGATGGAGCCACTGTCCTTTCGGCCCCCTCATCGAGAATCGCTGCGGGTACTCAATGAGTGACCGACTTTAGTCACCATCGTATAGTATGTATGTATGTATAGTATATACCGTGATCACCTCCCAAGTGATCACGGCCCGATAGTATAGCAAGGCGATCGACAAGAATGTAGGGCCAATGATGATAAACTAGCATCCTATACTAAGTATTTAGGATTGCGGTAAGGTATCAGCAGATGTAGCAACAATGTCGCTATGCATCGAGAATAGGATTAAGAAAGCGGTAACATGCTACACTACTCTAATGCAAGCAAGTATAGAGGAGAATAGGCGATATCCGGTGATCAAGGGGGGCTTGCTGGTTGCTCGAGACAAGAAGGAGAGGTCGTCGGTGGCGAGTCGACCACGAAGCATCAAAGATAAATCACGGGTTCACTAGGAAAGAAGTAACGGAGGAACACAATAAATAACAGAGCAATCAAAGCATCACAAAGCGTAACATGGCAATACGCGGTGCTAGGTGTGCCCTAACGCGGCGATGGGTGGTATGCGGCGAAGGGGAAACATCCGGAAAGTATCCCGGTGTTTCGTGTTTTGAGGAGGAGCCGGAGGGGGAAGTTGCGAGTTTGATATGTTAGGGGTGCGTGGCGGATGAACGGGCTGCGTATCCGGGATCGTCTCGTCGTTCTGAGCAACTTTCATGTACAAAGTTTTTTCATCCGAGTTATGATTTATTTTATATTAATTTTTAAAGTTTTAATTTATTTTCTGAATGTTCTGGAATTGTTTAAATCGAATTGAAGACAGAATGTGCATTGTTACCTAGTGTTACCCTAGCCTATGTGTATGAGAGTGGGACCCGAGGGGCTGGTCAACCATTTTACTTTGAATGGTCAAAAGGTGAGGTATGGCCCACATGTCATAGGCATCTAAATTAAATTAGTGTCTAGATTAGAATGGGGCCACATGTCATAGGCTATTAGGCTAATCTAGCACTAAACTGATACTACCTAAATAGCAGAATTAATCCTAGGATTAATCTAGCTAATTAAATTAGACCTAACTAGTTTGGGCCGGCCGCGCAAACACGTGCACTCACGCGGCGCACTCACACACACCACGCTGCATACACACACATCACACAACACACAATGCTAGAGGTTAAATCTGTTTTCTGTTATCAGGAGATAGCATTTTGTGATTTTCATGGGACTTAAACCATGCATCAAATGTATTTGGTCCAGTGCGATAAAATGGAGTTTGTCAAGTGTACTACCTTCCCATATTTTTCTTAGTCCTGTTAACAATTGTTTTGCCGGAGTTTAGGGGCTGTCTAGAGGGTTACTCATCTTAGAATTAGATAAGCTAGCTACCGCTACAGTAACTGAATGTTACTGTAGCAGCAGCAGCACACACAGAGCAGCAGCTGTAGGCAGCGAGCAGCAACGGCAATGGGGCAGCAGCGGCTGCGGGCGGCGAGGCCGGCCGGCCGTGGCTGCGCAGGCAGAGGCGGGCGACGGCGGCGGCAGCAGTGGCAGCCGGCACCAGTTACAGACGGCGGCAGCAGGCGAGAAGCAGCAGCAGAGCAGCCGCGGTGAGCGCAGCAGCACAACGGCAGTAGCAGCTCGTAGGGACGCGCGTGTGCGGCAGCGGGTGGACGGGCGTTGCGAGGTGAGTGCGGTGGCGCGCGCGGTTCGATCAAAAGTGACCGGAGTTGGCCACAACGACGGTGTTGGGCGGCGGCGGTTGCGGGCTCGCGACGGGGACGGTGCTGCAGTGCGCGCGTGAGTAAACGCGGAGGCTAGGCGAGGCCTAAGCGGTGCGGGGAAGCAGATGAGCAGCAGCACGGGGCCGTTTGGTCGCCGGAACGAGGCCGGCGATGAGCTACGCCGCGGCGAGCTCGGGCAAGTTGAGGACGGCGCGTACAGCTAGCGAACGGCGACGAGAGAGAGAGGGGAGGAAGCGGGGCTCACCGAGCGGCACACACGGTGGCCCTTGGAGGATTAGTAGCAGCAGAAGGTGTCGCCGCAGTTGACGAAGTTCGCCGGCGAGGCAGAGGAAGAAGACGGCGTCGTGGACGACGCAGCGGTAGCTCCCGGCTCGGCCCGGTGGCGCAGACGACGTAGCCGAGCACGGCGGGGGCGTGGACGGACTAGCTGGGCTCGGGGGCGACGGGGAGCGCGAGGGCGATGGCGGCCATGGCGCTGCTGCGTTGGGGAGGCTCCGACGCGTCCAAGACAGAGAGAGAGGCGCGAGGGGATAGGTAGGAGAGGATGAGGGTTAGGGTTAGCAGGGACGAGGGGGGCGACGCCAGCTTTATAGGCTAGCTGGGAACCGGCGGGCACCGCCGGATGGTTGCCACGGTGATGTCCGTGACCGTGGCGGCCATCGGGCGCGGCCACGACTTCGCCCCTGTAGCTGGCGAGTGGGGAGGGATGGCTGGGCCGGCCTGGTCGGCTGAGCCGACTGGCCCAAGAGGCCCAGTGAGGAAGGGGTGGCGTTTTGGTTCTATACGTTTTTTAATCTATCTTTTCTGTTGATTTGTTTTTAAATTTATTTTCTATTTACTTTAGTTCTATTATTATGAATCCATCTCCTAAGATAGAATTTCAATTTAGTACACTGCAAAAAAAAAGTTTGGTGCAATAATAAAATACTTTGCTTATTTTTATTATTTAAAAGATATTTAAATATTTGTTTTAGCTGCTGTTTTATTTATCTTTGAGCATTTAAACCTTTTATAAAAATGTGGTTTCATCACCATAATTACCTATGCATTATATGTCATTTCTCGAACATTTTAGTTTTAACTTTTGAAAACCTTTGTTGTTTGCCTTTAAATTTAAATTCGAATTAGAATCGTTTGACCTAACCCGAGATTAGCAACAGTAATCATGGTGACATGACATCATTAGCAGGGGATTACTGTAGCTTGATTATCCGGGCGTTACATCATGCTATTCAACAAAGATTACGATGCTGATATTGTGGCTCAATTCTATGCCACGGTTCATCTCGGGACTGATGAGGACAGGACACTGACTTGGATAACCAATGGCAAGTTGCTTTCAGTCAAGTGGAAAGCTTTCATGGAGTTGATTGGGGTGGAAGATCTAGGACTTGAGTCTCCTGTCGGCTTTCGCCCACACCGTAACACCAACACCACTCACAAGCAAGCTCTATGGCCCTACTGCACTTTAAGGATCAACCCTGAAACAAAGAAGGAAACTTATGAGCTGCCTGCCTATCTAGATATCCTTCACCGTGTCTTCAGAGAGACTCTTTTCCCTCGTATCGAGAATCTGGATCAGGTTCACTCCTATCTCGTGGACATGCTTCTCTTCCTTGCGTCGGAAGGAGCAACAATCAAGAGTCCTGGATATTTCTCATGTTATGTGGTGCGAGCTGTTATCCGCTATCTCCGGCGCAAGTGCCCGATTTACGGTCCGTTCATCATGCTACTTATTGAGAAGGCCTGGGCTCGTGTATATCCCAAGGTGATGTTGGAGACTGGAGAGTTGGTTTCTCACGACATCAAGCGTCTGAGGAAGAAGGATAACTGGGGCACTCAGGCCCCTAAGACTGGAGTTCCTTCGTCTGCTACTGCCATGGAGACCGAGGAGGAGACTGGGCTGAGGCTGAGGATGATGATGATGACTACGTGCCTTCTGAGGCAGAGCCCTCTTGGGCAAAGAAGCTCAAGCTCAAGATGAAGAAGCTGTTCTGCATGGAGTCTCGTGGTCAGTACATGACTCATGTGGCTGAGAAGAAGGCCCGCAGTCGCCACAAGAAGCTCATGTGTCAGTTGGGTGCTACAGTTAACAGTGGATCTGAGGACTAGCTTACTGAGGAGGAGGAGTGGATTCAGCAGCACTACCCATGGACCGATTCTGATGCCGAGCACTTCTCGACCGATGACAGTGGCGCAGATGATCCCGCTGAGATCTGATGTGTGTGTGTCCCTCTATTGCTATCACCTGGAGCCGTAGCAACACTCCCTCTCCTTTTTGGTGTCTCGATGCCAAATGGGGAGAGAGTTTAGGGATTTGTGCTGTGTGTCTTCCCGTCTTCTGTGTTTGTGTTTTCCTCGCTAGTTGCTTTGGTTGGTTTGTGTCAGTGAGACCTAAGTTCCCGTCATATGGTGTGAGACATATGCTACCTTATCTTTCCAGTATCATTATCTATGTCACTATCTAGCTTATGAGTTGCATGCTTATCCTGTTAAGTTATCTATGCTCCTCTCATATACCCGGCTTAGGTGATTGGTCGGTCTCTAAAATGTAGGGGGAGTGTTGATCCTAGTATGTGTGCCGTGCAGTCCAAAGCACTCATCTAGATAGCACACATCTAGGGGGAGCCCATCTTCATTTTAGGACGGTGGGGGTTTTTGCTCTTGTCCTATATCTCTCATGTTTGTACAAATCCCGTATTGTCATCAATCCAACAAAAAGGGGGAGATTGTAAGGGCATATTTATCCCCAAGTTGTTTTGGTGATTGACGACAATGCTTTTGCGGACTAATCGTGTGCGTTAAGTTCTTTCAGAGATTCATCCATTGACATGAGGCGATTACCTCCCCTCGGTGTTTTATTCAAGACGATGTAGCTCCTTCGTTTTGTTGTTGGTGGACTAGTTTTGTAGGAGTCACCGTACTATCAAGATGGGATCCGCTTTGGTAAGGCTAGGGTGGAATCAACACGTACACATCCATATCACACCCGACATTTTCCTTCCGCTTCTTTGGAGCTGCCTCTCCCTCTGTGTGCCTCCGTCACCTTGCCCAGTAGTAGTATCATGGTCCTCGTGGTAGTACCGCTTAAAGATCTCAAGCGGTAGTACCGCTCGAGAGCGGTAGTACCGCCCCGAGCGATAGTACCGCTTGTGGTCTTGGCCGTAGTACCGCAGATGGTTCCGGCTACTACCGCCTCGATTCGAGCAGATGTTTTTAAATGTCGGGTTTGGCGGTACTAGGAGCGGTAGTAGTGGCGGTAGTACCGCCCAAGCAGCAAGATACCGCTCTTACTCCTTGCTGTAGTACCGCTCTGGGGCCAGGACCCTTTCTTCCTCGTCAGCGCGGTATTACCGCTGGGTGGGAGCGGTAGTACCGCTCTCAGCGGTAGTACCGCCCTGCCCTAGCGGTAGTACCGCTCTGTGCGTGGATGTTCAGTGGGGTAACGGTTGGATTGGTTCCCCCACTATATAAAGGTTTCTTCTTCCCCAAAGTTGACCTACCTCTTTCCCCCAAAGCTCCATTGTTGCTCCGAGCTCCATTTTCGCCCAATCTCTCTCCCTAGCCAATCAAACTTGTTGATTTGCTCGGGATTGGTTGAGAAGGCCCCGATCTACACTTCCACCAAGAGAAATTTGATTCCCTCTCTTATCCCTAGCGGATCTTGTTACTCTTGGGTGTTTGAGCACCCTATACGGTTGAGGTCACCTCGAAGCCATATTCCATTGTGGTGAAGCTTCGTGGTGTTGTTGGGAGCCTCCAAGTGTTGTGGAGATAGCCCCAACCTTGTTTGTAAAGGTTTGGTCGCCGCCTTCAATGGCACCAATAGTGGAATCACGGCATCTCGCATTGTGTGAGGGCGTGAGGAGAATACGGTGGCCCTAGTGGCTTCTTGGGGAGCATTGTGCCACCACACCGCTCTAACGGAGACGTACTTCCCCTTAAAAGGAAGGAACTTCGGTAACACATCCTCATTTCCACCGGCTCTACTCTTGGTTATTTCGTGCCTTTACTCTTGCAAGCCTACTTGTGTTGTATCCATTGCTTGCTTTTGTGCTAGTTGTTTTTGCATCATATAGGTTGCTCACATAGTTGCATATCTAGACAACCTATTTTGTTGCCAAGTTTAAATTGGTAAAGAAAAGCTTAAAATTGTTAGTTGCCTATTCACCCCCCCACTCTAGTCAACCATATCGATCCTTTCAGCATTGATAAACATAATTTTTTGAGAAAAACAAGAGCATTAATTAGGTGCTTTTGCAAACTACAAAAAATATTCCACCACTCACCATCTTGCTTGGTGAGATTTTTGAATTAAGCCCTATAAACCGGAAAGGAGGGAGTACTGCTGTGTACGTGCAATAACTGGCACCGTCGTATACATATCTTACGATTAATAGGGCGTTTGACAGGAATAGCCACGTGGCGAGCTCTAGTCTAGTCTTTTTTCCAGACGCATTAAACCTATCTCTCGGGACTTCTCGCACGCACCATCGTGCCACCCACAAAAACTTCTACTCTGAGTTTAGTATTACGTTATACAGGAAGAGAAGAGGTGCATGCACGCACTCGTCCTCTCACACACGCGTCTGTTTTTTCTCAAAAAGGAGGATGATGACCCCCGGCCTCTACATCTGGGAGTCACACATGCATCTGTAGCTACGAATTGTAGTGTTCTCAACAATCCGATTGGCTCTATCATGGATGTATCTATATACTAAAACATGTCTAGATACATCTATATTTTGACAAATGGAAGGCATGTATTGTGGAACGGAGTGCTTGTCATCCAAATGGATAAAAAGGGACATATATAGAACTAAAATACGTCTACATACATCTCCTTTTATCCATTTTAATGACAAGTAGTACTTCTTACCCAAAGGAACTTTATATCCAACAGACACAAAATATCCGTTCGACTGTTGGAAATTACTGATCTGATGTCGAAGTAATTGATGCATCACCACCAAAACCCACCATTTCTTCAGCTAAAGTAGACCAAGGTAATCCCTATATTAGCATATTACTAAGATAAACAGAAGGCACTGTAGAAACATTTAGTACGTGAGCTTGTCAATCTGAATGTGGAGGGACACAAGCTTAGCCCCGGCCAGCAGCTTTGGCGGAACTGTCAAGATGGTCAGCTCCTGCATGTCGACGTCGCCAGGATCCTTGCTGCTTGTCACCTCCATTTCCACCTTGACAGTGTCGGTCGTGCCTTTGGGCTCCCCCGGCGGGCTGTTCACCCACAGCTTGGCCATGTAGTGCGGTAGTGGGGACGCCCCCACTCTGATGCAGACGACCGACACGGCGATAGGCGCGCCGATGTCGAGCACGTCACCGACCAAGAAAAATGTGCGGCGGTCCTCCTCCGCGAACAACAAGAGTCGTGGCTCCGATAGTGGCACTTGCAACTGGAGCACCTTGCTGTACTGGATCCTGTGCACGGGCATGGGATGCGCGGTGCTGATGTGGTGGTAGAGCACCGGCGGCGGGCCTTCGTAGAGCTGAGCACGGGCACGGGCATTTGCGAGGCGGCGAGACACGCTCTGGTGATCGGCGAGCTTGTGGTAAGTGACGTTGAGCCCACATCCTTCGTGCGGGCACTCCACCCTCACCGACGAAAGGACGGAGTCCACCGCTGTGTTCGCGACGAAGGCCACCGCGCTCGCACTTCTGGCACTGCCGCTGGTTCCCGGGGCACTCGATGCGGCAGTCCGCGCAGGCCAGGTGCCCTCCCTTGCACTGCAGAAATCAATCAAACATCACATCAATCAAGAAACCCGCACCTTGCTCAATCAGCCGAACGGACGAGGTGTATTCGAACCTCATACACTGGAGGCGTCAAGGGGCGGAGGCACAAGGGGCAGTGGAGCACGGTGAGGTCCATCGAGACCTTAGAGAGCTCCATCGTCCGGTCCTGTTCGGTCTGCATGATCTCGCCCTCCTCGTGCACAACCATCTCTCGACTTGGGCCGAGGTATTACAAAGCTTTACCATCACATATTTTATACTACTTGAAGGTGCGTTAAATCAGCACATGCAAGTATCAAAAGGCGAGTCACGGCATGCATGCATGCGTTATAATTAATGCATCAGTAAACGCAAATTATTGAAATATATTGAGTGCAGTGCTTTGATGTGTCGTGTCAATTCGTACATCTACGAGATGTTTGATTATCCTCTCCCTCGCGGACTTAAATCACCTGCCTTTGCCTGTATGACCGGTTGGCCACACACCTGTCGGGCCCACCTATCATACATGCAAAGGCAGGAGCGTCCCTCCCTTGCCCATGAGCGTGGTGGCTGGCAAGACTAGGAAAAGCTTTCGCTACACGCTCTCCCTCCCGCACGCGGTGGACATGCAGCAGTTCAATCGGTGTCGATGGCGAGCGCTGATGAGTACTCCTCGGGCAGTAGTACTCCATCATTATTTGACTTCCCGAAGAGGCGAAGAGCCAAGCGCAGCCCAGACGCTCATGTGGCAGTTTCATGTGTAGAGTAGTCTAGGATAGCGTGTATCGTGCCTGTATCGAAGTTGAAAATCGTTGGGGTCGGCTCCATGCTATGTGGTCGTCTCGAAGTTTTTTTAAAAAAATTAAAATAGTCTTTTGGCCCTACCTGTCACCCTGGTGATTGTAGTTTGCACGCTCATCTGGTCAAGACAGGAATATATATTTTAATTTGTTTTTTTCGAAAAGGGGGGACTCCCCGGCCTCTTCTGCATCAGAACGATGCATACGGCCACATATATTTTAATTTGTGGTGGGTAAATGTTAGAGGTTGCAGCAAATATATTGTACACTGCGGGTCTTTCAGCCAATTTTAGAGGCAAGCATGTGGGGCCAGTGCTATGATGTGTCGTGTCAACTCATACAACGAGGAGAAGCTTGATTTTACTACACGCCTTCTCCCTCGCCGATGCACGCGGTTGCTTGCAAACGAGGACAGGCTTTTGCTTATTAGTACTTCTACAACAAGCTATCCGTCTCGCTCGCGGTGGACGGACATGCAGCAGTGGATTCGACACTGTAGGAGCAGTAGTAGTAACATCATTGTTCGTCTTCTCGAAGATGCGAAGAGCCAAGCGCAAACCAAAGGTTGCAGTTGCGAACATTGGAGCACGCATATAGCTAGGCTCTTGCATGAGACAAAATTGCTATGTGAGCCCACTATTGTACTAGTACGTACAACTACTTGCTAGTATAATACGTAAACCGTAAGCGGAGTATTTGCCCTTCTAGAGATTTCAACAAGTGACTAGACTACACCGAGATGGAGTACATATGGAGCAAAATGAGTGAATCTGCACCACAAATAAATACGTACTAGTTCTATCGTTTTCCTCTCCGAGGTGCACAATATTGAGTATACTGACTAGTCTCTTTTTGACATGCGTTTATGTTTTTTTGACACAGTATAAACGCAAGCGCAGATATACACGTGCATACACTCACCCCTATGAATGCACACACGCACGACACTATCATCTTGAAATTTACGAAGTCAATAGGCACCTCGTCGTCGACAGGTCCATAGGTGCTTGAATTCCAAGGAGGGAGAGGGTAGCGGTTCCCGAGATGTTGAACGGTCAATGATGCATCCTCAATTATATGCAGAGAGAATTAATTGGAGAAGCAGAATAGAGCCAGCACGATGTGAATGAAACAGAGTTTGGACTCTCATATAATAAAGGCGCCCCACCACTCCAATCCATCTACTCCCAAGTCTCTACACAACACTGCTCACTCCAATCCAAGACCAAGTGACCAGAAGCCACAAGCACCTATGGAGGCGATGGACACGAGTGGCAGTCGGCTGTGCCAAATCATCATCCAAGACGCCGGCCTGCGGCCCCGCACCGCGCAGTGTTTCCAGACGGTGCTAGCGACCACAGGCATCGTAGCCCTCGCCGATGCCGGCTTCGCCTCTCGCATGGACGACACAATGGTCAACTCCGTTCGCAAGTTCACCGCCGTCAAGAAGCGCGCGGACGACCTTGCCGTACTGCTCTAGCCCGCGTGCCCAGGCTCCTCATTGCCTTCCACCCTCATCGGCCTCCATGGTGATGAACTCTTTCAAGCCCTGGTGGCCCTGCAGGTGCCGGAGGTCGCGACGAAGAATGTGCACCTCGAGGCCGCGCTTGCCGCGCAGCGCCTCGCCATGCAAGAAACCGTCGACCTACACATCCACGTCTACGAGGAAATCGTCTACATAGGCCACTACAAGGCAAGCGAGGATAGAAAGACGTTGGCCTTCTTCCAGCGGCTGGAATCTTTGGACGCCATTTTTCAGAAGCACGTCGACCTGGCCATGAAAGCCGCTGCTACTTAGGGGCCGTTTGGTGGGCCGGCGCCCTGAGTCGAGGAGGCGGGCGTCGTCGATGGATGCATCTCTTCTTCTTGCCTCCTATAACTAGCACTACATCGCCTCGTGGCCTTAATGTTTTATTAGTATATTACTCCCTCCGTTCCCAAATATAAGTCTTTCTAAAGATTCCAGCAAGTGACTACTACATACGGAGCAAAATGAGTGAATCTACACTCTAAACTATGTCTACATGCATCTGTATGATGTATTCCATTTGAAATAGTATCTAAAAAGGCTTATATTTATGAACGGAGGGAGTATATGGCCTTTTTATTCCAGTTGTAACATTTTCACTGTGAGGTGGGGCCGCAGTTGAGCAAACCCACCCCGCCCACCGGGCGTCGTCCGAGTTTAGAATTAGAAGAGAGAAACAAGGAAGGAGAGCTAGCTGTAGCACGGACGCTGTTGTCAGATGGGACTCGTGTTTATAGAATAGGAGTACTGAGCACTCATGCCTCTTTTTTTTGAGGGAAAAATTAGTCATATGTCTAGTACCACTAGTGGGTGCGTGCGACCTATAGCTGTCATCACTTTAGGTCTCCTTTTTGAACCGCGGCTACGCTTCACAATACATATTTTTTCATGCATTTATCCTCCTATATGTACTCCTAGGCTATTTCCACGTGCTCCCATTCGCCGACATGTGGGACATAGAGCATCTGCGTCGTAGTGCATGCACGACTCGGAGCATATGCCGGGGTACTTAACATTTCAGACCTCATGAATTACATGCAAACCCCCCACAGAAGAATAAATAAATGAATGAATTACTACATGAAACCGGATTATTTTCGTGGAAACCGGAGCACGTTCATTAAATTTTGGACATAACATGTTTATAAAAAATGACTGGACCTAAACCAGTCTAAGGGCCTCTTTGATTTTTCCCGCAAAAAAGGGCCTCTTTGATTCGCAGGATACTGAAAACACAGGAATGGGGAAAGTATGATGGCGATGAACCGAGACGAGGATAACTCTAACTCAATTAGAGGTTAGAGTTAGATTCTAACCCTGAACTAACTCTAAACCAAAGAGGTGTATGGATGGCAGGGTTAGATTGACAATAAATGCTCTATCTCAATCATTTGACTACTTTGGACCCTATTTCCTGCCGGATTTGGAGGGTGCTTGGATAAGTTTTAGTTCCATGACTAAAAGTAGTGGGACTAAAACTTGCTAGCCTCACCCATGCTTGGATCCAAATACTAAAGAGACTAAAATCAAGTTAATGAGAATTTATTATCCTCCAAACCCTCCAATCCAGAACTCGCCTGTGTTAAGGAGAGAGAGGACTAATCCACATTTTAGTAGGGGTACCCCTAAGTAAAATTTTTTAGTCTCAAGACTAGTTTTAGCCCCTCTTTAGTCAGGGGTGCTTGGAACTTTAGCCTCTTAAAGAGACTATTTTAATCAGACTAAAATAAGTCCCTTGGATCCAAGCACCCTCTTGGTGTGGCCGGCTCTTCTGTGGCCTCCTCCCGCTCACAATTGACATAAACGAACCATCTATACAAATCAAGCATGCAAAACATGATAATTTTTACTTTGTCCATAGAAATGAGATATCCCACTTAAACATACAAGTCGTCAATCAAGCTTCACAAAATAAAAAAACACTTCATGAAACAAAGAATGAGCTAACTCATCACGAAAGTCATTCACGATAGGGAGGGAGCCCGGAGCCCCTCACGCACCAAGGGAGGAGCTCGCCATCGTTGCTCTGGAGGAAGGCTCTGTATAGCCCAAGCCCCGGGAACCCCTCCGACGCTGGCCCTTGCGAGAGGTCGACACCGGCATGGGTAGCAAGGCCGCTTGCCGCCGACTGGGAACTTAACCTTTGGGCCTCTAGAAATAATGCAAGCCTGTAACTAAAATACCTAGAAAGGTGAACTGAATCTTTGGGCCTCTAGAAATAATGCAAGCCTGAAACTGAAATACCTAAAAAGGTGAACTGAATCTTTGGGCCTCTAGAAATAATGCAAGCCTGAAATTAAAATACCTAGAAAGGTGAACTCAATCTTTGGGCCTCTAGAAATAATGAAAGTCTGAAATTGAAATACCTAGAAAGGTGAACTGAATCTTTGGGCCTCAAGAAATAATGCAAGCCTGAAATTGAAATACCTAGAAAGGTGAATTGAATCTTTGGGCCTCTAGAAATAATGCAAGCCTGAAATTGAAATACCTAGAAAGGTGACCTGAATCTTTGGGCCTCTAGAAAGATTTATTACCTCCTCAAGTAGCATCAAACAATTCCATGCATGCACCACAAATCTATACGAAGTTTGATCAGGATCTACTTTTCCAAATCAGAATTAGCGCTAGAGCAAGCAAGATCAATGGTATGGCCATGAGACAGAGAAGGAACAAACAAACTCACCCCTCTCGCGACCTCCCTGGTAGATGCGCCGCAGCCGCACACGATAGAGGGAGAAAAACGACTGGTGAAGGGGGAGCGGGGAGACCTTCGAAGGCCAGAGGGAGAGGGCGGCCAGAGTAGGGCGGTGGAGGCTGGAAGGAGAGGGCGGCTGGAGGAGAGAGGGCGAGCGGCACTTGGGCGGGCGGCCCTATGGGGAACAGAAGGAGTCGTGTGAGAGGGGGCTGGGGAGCGATCTGGTGCGGGCAGGGGAGATTTTTTTAGTTCTCTTTTAGTGGGCCCGAGGATAACTAACCCAATTAGAACCTCTCCACCGGGCTAGTTTTTTTAGCTAGGTTAGAGCAAACTAGCTCAAACTAACCCCTCTTATTTTGATAATTTGAGGCTATTTCAACCCAAACTAGCTCTAACTCAGGGATCCAAACAAAGAGGAGTGTTACTGTACATGCTACAGTGTGGACCGTAGCACATTGTTTTTTATGGCCATATCACCACATTGTTTTCTACTGCTGGTTCACTGGTCTACCGTGCTTCGCACTGCTGGTTCACTAGGCTGTCGTGGTTCGCACTCCTCCGACCTGAGTAGTACTCCCTCCGTTCCTAAATATAAGTCTTCGTAGATATTTCACTGTGGACCACATATGGATGTATGTAGATGCATTTTATGTGTAGATTAACTCATTTTTCTCCGTATGTGGTCCATAGTGAAATCTGACATGTGGGAGAGCCAACATCCGGGTTGACGTGTCATGCACCAGATTAGAGCGCAGAACGGAAGGGGGGCATCACCCCGGTCGGAGCACCAGTAATTCATGACTATAGTGAGTGGTCATATCACAAGTCTTTCCAGCAGTAACACGCCATCAAATCGCACAGCCCCACTCGCTCACCCTCCTCGCCTTGATGTCAAACCGCCTACCCAAAAACTGCCGCGCGTACTGCCCGGGAAAAGCCCCGCCCTCAACTTTTAACTACACGAAAAATAGTTCGAGCTTGTTCGTTCTATATAAATACAGTACTTACTGTATGTTTATTCACCCGTGGGGTTGTTCAATGAATGGAGGGCGGGGAGCACAAGTGAACAATACTATAGTACTTGTATTTCGTGCCAAATTTTGACCATAGAGTAAACTAACAAAATGTTCACGAATGTCACCAAACATTATATTTTTGAAAACTATGTTTAAATACGAATCCAATGAGATAATTTTTCTTGACATGCATTAGCATTTTGGTAGTTAAATCTTTAGTCAAAATTTGGCACAAACTAGAAAGGTGACCTATAAACCAGGACGGAGGTAGTAGTAAGTAGGAGTCGTACAGTAGTCACCTTAAATAGAGAGTTTCTTTTCTTTAATGCCATGTACACAAATTGAAACACTTGTTGTGGAGAGAAAAAAGATAATCACTCCACTATATATGGACGCAGGGGCCTGAGCGCTTGCTTTTCTAGGGTTGCTCTCTTCATTCTCTCATCCTCTCCAGATATAAACAAGACAACGGTAGCAACATTTTCTCTCTGCTCACCGCTGGTCACAGATCCGGCCGAATCCCTTCGGCCGGTGTGTGTAGAGGACTAAAAGGTGCATCATTCACGCGGTCATCACCGCCGAGGGAGGAAACCCACAACTGTCGGAGGGGCCCGATCCTCTGCCCGTGCCGTTCTCTCCAACACAACCACGACTGGAGGTCCTCCGACCCTTCTTCCTCCCCGCCAGATTGTCCACAGATCCGACCTGCCTGCCGACATCTGGCGACCCTCGGTATAAGTTCTTGAAGCGGCCTTGCTCTACTGCCCCAGCTCCCCACGTGTCTGCATGTGCATCTTTTTCTACTCCCATCAGCTCTTCCAAAGCCACCTAAATTTTTAGTATTATTAGAGGTAAAGCTACTTCATGCATTCGAATCTAGGGCTTTGTTCAAACAACGAAGAAAGGGGGGAAAGTTGTAGCATGAATCTAGGACTTCATTCAAAGAGGAAATAATATGGTGAAAGTAGTAGAGACCGGATACCCAACAGGTCTCTTGGTTGAAAAGGGAAATAATGGGAAAACGTAGTACAAACTGGATAAGGAACAGATCTATTATTGGTTGAAAAAAGGATAGAAAGTGGCGGCTGGTGGACAAGTCAACAGAGTATGTCCAGGATTAGATTTGCTGCCATCACATAGTAAAAGGTCTCCAGTATTAGATTTGCTGCCCTCACATAGTAAAAGGTCTCGGGATTAGATTTTTTGCCCTCACATAGTAAAAGGTCTCAGGATTAGATTTGCTGCCCTCACATAGTAAAAGGTCTCCAGGATTAGATTTGCTGCCCTCACATAGTAAAAGGTCTCCAGGATTAGATTTGCTGCCCTCACAGAGTAAAAGGTCTCTTGGATTAGATTTGCTGCCCTCACATAGTACAAGGTCTCCAGGATTATGTTTGCTGCCCTCACATAGCGTGAACAAACTCGGCATCACCACTTTATGCCTCCTTGTAGGTACATTGTGCTGATGCGTCCACTGTCGCATGTCCTTATACCAACCTTTTGCTGTTGTTAATGTAAGGGCGCATGCAAAATGAAGCGATCACACTGTTACCTTAGGGACATGCCTAACCAGTGTTATTGTTAATCTAATGCCTCTAGTGATAAGATGCAATTAAACTATGTTACAAATGGCACTCCTGCTGTTTTCCCCAGTATGATAAGTAAGTTGCTCCTTTACGCTACTGAGAGTCCTGGTGTCCCCACGGTCCCATGCCCTTAAGCCAACTCTTTAGCTGCTGTTGATTTACTATTTCTGGTAAACAAGCAATGCCACCATTAAAGTAATCCCATATTTGAGGAATCTCATTGTTGATCGTAATGCTTCTGGTAACATGAAGCATTGCTGACGTTTTAAAATTTCTACTGTCCTTGCATGATTGCCATGAACATAATTAAGATGCTTCTTTTCATTTTGTATATGTTTCGTATATTCTTATTGACCAACAACTGTTTACTTTCTATCTTTTTGTGCAGATAGGGATATCCATTTCACCTTGTTGCTATTGTGACCTTTTGGTGAACTGCACAAAACACTTTTCACGTGGGCAACATCTCTCAATTTTGGTGGAATTGCACAAATTGGTGATTGGAGTTTCCAAAATCTCCGTCAAGTTCTGCTGGTAATCTTGTGCAACATTTTATTAGCCTTTGCAAGATGGAGCCGTCACTGTCACCACAATGGCACTTTATTTTAGTGGAACTACACAAAAGGATAAGAAAATTATAGTTGCACCTTACATGAGCCGGACAACCAACCTTAATGTTCCTCAATTTTAGTGGAACTACTAAAGAACCTGCCACCTCACAAGAGCAACTACTTCTTGCTAGCTGAATGATGCAATCTTTGCTTCATTTCAGGTGAACTGCAGAAAAAGGCGCATGAATTGAATCATGGAACTCCAGGCAGACCTCATCCAAGTAGAGCTGGAGGTTGAGTTCAAGGAGGCCGCTATTAAAGTGAAATCATGCTCTCCTGTCTCCTTGTTTGTGCTGTGCAAACATGTTGTGCAAACAGGAATACTCAACTACAGGTGTTGTGACAATCAAGAGGATTCGCCAAGTTCTTCGATTGTTATGACATGGCTAGCCAAGATAGATTTAATCCCGATATTCACTTTATCAAAAGGCTCTAATGGGTTGGTTCTGAATCTTGCAAGCTGGGAATCAGTGAGATGTGTAGGCATCTTTGTTGTACTTTTTATTTGAATCTTATTTGTTGGTTCTGAATCTTGCAAGCTGGGAATCAATGAGATGTGTAGGCATTTTGTTGTACTTATTATTTGGATCTTATTTGTTGGTTCTGAATCTTGCAAGCTGGGAATCAATGAGATGTGTAGGCATCTTTGTTGTACTTATTATTTTGATCTTATTTGTTGGTTCTGAATCTTGCAAGCTGGGAAACACGGCATGATGATGCAGAGGACAACAACCATAACAAACAGTTCAAACTTGGTAGTATTATCTTTGTGAAAGTGCGACAAATGTGCTGATTGTGTGCGTCCTGAGAATAATAATTCTAATTGTTGTGCATGTTGATCCTGTGGCACTGATAGAACGAGCGAATGCATTGCTTGTTTTAAGTATAAATTTCTATTAAAGCTAATTAAATTTAAGTAAAGTGACCACTAACTCCTGTTATTACAGTACCAATACAGACCCGCTCGTGAACCGACATGTGGCCAGAGTAGGTTTCTTAATGGAGGCGTTTGAATGCGCCGAGGGTGCATCCAGTCCCCCAAGAGCTGAAAAACGAACTGCTGCCGCCGCCTACACACTCGTTCACTCGAAGAGACTCCAATGGCGATCCGAAGGGTGAGCTTGCTGGATATGGACTTCAGCAAGGAGTTCCCCTTTGAGTTTGCCGTTCAGTCCTATGGCTGCACCAAGTTGAATGTGATTTACACCAACGATACGGACTCGGTGAAGCTCTGCCTCGCCTCAGTCCTATGGCTGCACCAGGTTCTGGAGGATTCGCCCGTTTCATCGGCAGCGCCGACTGCACCTTCACTACGGTGGAGAGAAGGAAGAATGTGACGTTTCGGCCATCTGGTGCAACAAGCTTGTCGACATCCGTATAATACAAGATCATCAGCAACGGGCAGGAGAAGGACTCCGTGGTTGACCTTGCTGAGACCATCATCGACCCCTGATATGCCAACATGAAAGAAGACGACCTGAACACGTGGGAGGTACCTCTCAATCAAGCCTACATAACCTACACGGCCAAGGACGCATACGCATGCTACGACATGTACAGGCAGATCTTGGACATGAGGGCGTGTCTGCTTCCCGTAACCGACGAGTACAAAGACAGCCGCAACGTCATGATCAAGTGTGCCAGGAAGGTCTAGATGTTGTACTTTATCTGTTTATAAGCACCTTTATCATCTGAGTGTTTCATGCATTAGCCTATGTGTCGTAATTATTTGTTTTGTCCGAAATATTTCTTTTAACAACCCATTAACCTGATTGCTTTTTTTAGTGGCTATTTGCTTATGTATGTAAACTAGTTCACTTGTCCGTAAAAAAACTAGTTCACTCGGCTGCCGTGCTTTGAATCTCCTTCCTCCCAACATATTCCCCTCCTCAGGTGGACCCAGTAGGTCTCTGAATTTTCTCCCACTTTCTTTTTCGATGTAAACTGAGTTTTCTCCCAGTAATTTCCCCTAGAACCTACTCAATTGTCCCACGTCTAGCCTAAAAAGTAATAATACCCCACGTACTATTAACTCATCAAATTAAATTTGTAAGTTGAAAGTTCTTACAAAATAATATTAATAATTTATTATATATAACTTGGCAAGTTAACTCCTAGTGATTGCGTACATAAGCTTCCAAAGATTTTACTGACGTGCAATCATGTGTTTATGTTTTTATAACATTTCTCCGTCTAGCCCAACATGATATTTTCACCCAGCCCATCAAGTCCGCGGATTTTGAGAAAAATGCAAATGGGATTTAAACGGGCTGCATAGATGCTACATCATTGTTTCACCCAGCCCACCAAATGAACTAAAAAACAAATGGACTGGCTGACATGTGGGCCAGTAGGTCGAAGCCTAAGAAGGCATTGGATTTACATCCAACGGCCGTCATTCTTCTTCAATCTCTCGTCTTCTTCCCCCAGCGCTGACGGAACCGCCTGCTCCAGCCTTCAGCGTCCAGCGGCGTTGTTTTGCGCTCCTCCTGTTATTCTCTGCCAAGTGTAGGCCCACCCCGCACCTGAACCAGTCAAGTTTCCCACTCCTCTCTGTCTGCGACTCCACTGCCGCGTCTTCCCCATCTCCGGGTCGTTCCAGTCTGGGGCCTCGCCGTCGTCCATCGCCTAAGTGCGCTTGGCGCGGCGTGGTCAACATACAAGAGTCATTGAAAGAGGACTGTACGTGGCGAGCCTGACGGCTGGGACCCACGAGGTCCATGGTCGCACGCAAGGAAAGTTCCTCCTTATTACGAACTGTACGTGCACTGTACGTGGGAAGGGCTTCTGTATTTCGTGAAAAAAATGTTCCCCCCGCTGACATGTCGGACCCACCAGCTATATCTTCGCACGCAAGGAAGTGCCTCCTTATTACGCGCCAAAAAATGAATACCCCCTGCTAGCTGGGACCCACCATAGTGGGTGGCTGAGTTATGGGCCTACTAAGTTGACGAGGATGGAGGGCTTTGTCAACTTAGTCAATATGAACGATTCTAGCTCCAGTGACCGTACGATGTCCATCCAACGGCCATAGTGCTTGTTCAACCTCTGGGCTTCTTGCTCCAGCCGCCCAAAGCAGCGCCGGTCGTGCCACGTGCTCCTACCTCTCGTGGCAGGCTGTGATGCCGCGGAGGCCTCACCACCCCCTACTACTCCCACCGCTGGCACAGGGTATCCCTCTACTCACCCACACCCCCTGTTATTCCGCGGCGACGGCAGACTCACGCCGCAGCCGAACCAGTGAACACTCGTACTCTTCTCCGCGTGGGCATCCACGGCCGCGTCTTCCCCGGCTCCGCGTCGTCCCCTTCCTAGGCCTCGCCGTCGTCCACCGCCGTGGTGCTCTCCACGCGGCGTGGTCAACATAGTCAAGGAACGACTTCCATCGAAAGAGTACTGTACGTGGAAAGGCTGACAGCTGGGTCCATGGCCACATCCCAGTTTTTTTGTGATTTGTCAAGTTAGTCGCTTTGTCAGGCCTGTTGGGCTGCAAATCTTTCAAGACGAGGAGAGCTTCATTCGGCTGGCCGAGAAAATGGCCCACCAGTAATGAGAAATGGGTTGTACATTTTTAAAACACATCAAACTCGCAATTAGTTTCAAATATCTTTTTTTCATTTCGAGATTTTAAATTACATTAATTTTTATGCGTGGAGAATTTGTTGGATTTTATATTGATATACATTTATTTTTAAAATCAGTTTGAATGTGAGTCAAAATTTTGGGATTAAAAACAGTTCAGACCGCACCGAAATATGCAAAATTTCATATAATTTTTTAACCATGGCCACAATATGGGCTGTAATGCTAACAAAAAGAATATGGGCTAAAAACCTTAAGAATTAGCAAATGGGCTCTAAATTATTAGAAATAATGGCAGATGGGATGTATGCTGTTTTCCACAGATTTGAGGCTTTCGTAAAAAAAGGTTGACGCACAAGCAGTGACTGTTGATGGCCATCCAACGGCTGTCGTGCTTCTTCAATCTCTGCTCTTCCTCCTCCAGCCGCTCAAACAAGCGCCGGCAGGACTGCCTGCTCCCTCCTCCCAGCATGTCGGTTTGTCTTTGCCACGCAGCCTCACCGCCCACCGTCATCGCCATCGCTGGCCTAGCCATCCCTCTACTCATCCACACCTGCTGTTATTCTCCGGCGACGGCAGACGAACCAGTAAACCCTCATACAATCGTACTCCCCTCCGCGTGGGAAACAACTGCCGAGTCTTCCCTGCCTCCATGTCCTTTCCTTCCTAGGCCTCGCCGTCGTCCACCACCCTGGTGCTCTCGGCGCGACCTGGTCAACGTGGTCAACGACCGACATGCATCTGAAGTGGACTGTATGTGGAGACGCCGACAGCTGGGTCCACGGCCGCACGCAAGGAAATGCCTCCTTATTATGTGCAAAATAATGATTCCTCCACCTAACATCTGGGACCCACCGAAAGGGCCTCTCTATTTTGCGAAAAAAAACATTACCGCCGCTGACAGCTTGGACCCACCAGCTATATCTTCGCACGCAAGGAAGTGCCTCCTTATTACGCAAAAAATGAATACTCCCCCTGCTAGCTGGGACCCAGTATAGTGGCAGGCTGACTTGTGGGCCTACTAAGTTGACGGGGACGGAGAGCTTTGTCAACTTAGTCAATACTCGAGTGACCGTACGATGTCCATCCAACGGCCGTAGTGCTTCTTCAACCTCTGGTCTTCGTTCTCCAGCCGCACAAAGCAGCGCCGGTCGTGCCGGATGCTCCTGCCTCCCATGGCCAGTTGTGATACCGCGGAGGCCTCACCGCCCCCTACTACTCCCACCGCTAGCCAGGCCATCCCTCTATTCACCCACACCCCCTGTTATTCCGCAGCGATGGTAGCCTCACACCGCAGCCGAACCAGTGAACCCTCGTACTCCTCTTCGCGTGGGCATCCACTGCTACGTCTTCCCCGGCTCCGCGTCGTCCCCTTCCTAGGCCTTGCAGTCGTCCACCTCCGTGGTGCAATCAGCGCGGCGTGGTCAATGTGGTCAACGACCGACTTCCATCGGAAGAGTACTGTGCGTGGAGAGGCTGACAGCCGGGTCCACAGCGGCCGCAAGGAAGTGCCTCCTTATTACGCGCAAAATAATTATTCCTCCACCTGACAGCTGGGACCCACCGGACGGGCCACCGTATTTCGCAAAAAAATGTTTCCCTCCTGACTGCTGGGACCCACCAGCTACACCTTCGCACGAAAGGAAGTGCGTCCAGGCAAAAAAAAACCAGAACGATTTGCCCCCCTGACTGCTGGGACCCACCAGCTACATCTTCGTAGGCAAGGAAGTGCCTGACAGTTGGGACCCACCTGGTCGAAGCGTACGTAGCGTTGTCGTTCTGGTCGCGAATGTGTACGTACATACTGGTTGATCTAGAGGCGTGCACGTGTCGTAGTAGAGGCGCGCAACGTGTCGTAGTAGAGGCGCGCACGTAGCATGTACACGTACGTACAGCGGCCAGGGTGCAAGACGGGGTCTCAAACGCCTACTCGCGCATACGTACGGCCAGGGCTCGTGCATATGGCTGGGTCGGAATAGAGAAACAGCGTCATCGTCGTGTTCATGGGAAGGCAATGGAATGCGTCGTGTTCATGGGGAGGCAATGGAATGCGTCGTGTTCATCGGGAGGAAACGGAACGCGTGGGACCCAACCGGCTGGGTCAGAACGAAATGCGTGGTTGTGTTCATCGGGAGGGCTTGGACGGAACAGGCGATGGAAACGAGGCCTAGCGTACCGCACAACGGAGGAAACAGACCTCCTACGTTCAAAACGGGGTCCTGTTGATCGGGAGGGGTGTGGCATACCGCAAAACGGAGGAAACGGACCTCCTACGGTTGATCTGGGTCTGTTGATCGGGAGGGTGTGGCGCATCGCAAAATGGGCCAACAGACCTCCCACGGTCATAACGGGGTCTGTTGATCGGGAGGGTGTGGCGTGCCGCAAAACGGATTTAAACGGACTTGTGTTGGAGCGCTACTACAAACGGGGTCTGTTCATCGGGAGGGTGTGGCGTATCGCAAAATGGGACTCCACGGGATACTGTTCATCTCCACCGTCGACCTCCTCCAGCCTCCACGGGCTACCATCGACCTCCTCCGGCCTCCACGGGCTCCTGTTCATCCATCCTTCACCGCGCGCTACTCCACCGGCTACTGTTCAACCACCCCTCCACCGTCTATTGTTCATCCAGCCCTCCACACCACGGGGTCCTGTTCAACCACCCCTCCACAGGCACCCCCTCCACCGTCTACTGTTCATCTAGCCCTCCACACCATGGGGTCCTGTTCATCCAGGCAACGCCTACCGCCATCGTTCATCCAACCCCTCCCCCAAGCGCTCACTTTTCATCAATCGACCGGCTTGATTAGCAGCAAGATGGCGAATCGCTCGATCGAGTTCGATTAACGACCATCGATCGATCGCTCCGGTTCAGTAATGCATAGCCTGCAGTGCAATCGCTCGGGTTCCATTAGAGCCCAACACCTCGCTCGGGTTCAGTTAGAGCCAACGCCTTGCACACACGCGCGTACCTGTACAAGAGAAACGCGCATCGCTCGGCCCCCGACTTTCACCGTAACCGGCAACTCCCCAAAATTTTCCTCCCTCTCGCTTCTACCAAGGTTTTTTCCGTCATGGACGGACCAAAGAATGTCATGCAGCTGCGTCTCCAGCCCGCCTAGGACAAAAAGCCCATTTTCTGTCATGATTTTTTGTCATAGAAGTAGGAGCCCACCACATCTATGATGATACCGGGTTTTGTCACAATTATCGTCATAGAAGTGTCATATGTATGACAAAAAAAATTTCCGTTCGGCCCAAAATGTCACGGATGTGTCTTTTTTTTGTAGTGATGCCTGGAATCCCACGTAAACTGGCCGAGCATAGTCTCAATATATTAAAGGGATATAAACCAGTCAAACAAGCACTACGGCGCTTTCCCAAACCCAAACGGCAAGCCATGGGAGAGGAGTTAGCCAAGCTAATTGAGGCTGGATTCATTAGAGAAATAGAACATCCGAACTGGCTAGCAAACTTGGTGATGGTACCAAAGAAGGACAAATCCTGGCGCCTGTGCGTCGATTTCAAAGACCTCAACAAGGCTTGCCCTAAAGATCCCTTCCCTCTCCCCCGCCTCGATCAAATCATCGATGCTACCGCAGGACACGACTCACTGTGTTTCCTTGACGCATATTCCGAATACCATCAAATAAAAATGAAGGAGTATGATCAAGCTGCAACAACATTCATTACACCATATGGGCCATTCTGCTTCAACACCATGCCGTTCGGGCTTAAGAACGCCGACACCACATACCAACGCATGATTCAAACATGCCTGGATAAACAGATCGGCAAGACAGTTGAAGCTTATGTCGACGACGTCGTCATCAAAACCAGGCACGTCGAGACATTAGTAGACGATTTACGTCTCACATTCGACAACCTCCGCGCGTATGACATTAAACTCAATCCGGAAATATGCGTTTTTGGCGTCCCCGCTGGAAAACTGTTGGGCTTCATCGTTTCCAACAGAGGAATTGATGCAAATCCAGCCAAAATCCGAGCTCTGTCACAATTGGCTACGCCAACAGACCTTAAACAAGTCCAAAAACTTGCGGGTTGCATGGCAGCTCTAAGCCGCTTTATCTCCAGATTGGGAGAAAAGGCACTGCCACTCTATCGCCTTCTACGGCGAACCGATCACTTCAAGTGGACGGACACAGTGACAGCCGGACTGGAAGAAATAAAAAACCATATGGCGAGCAACCCAATCCTCGCCGCACCAGAAGTCGGTGAACCGATGTTATTATACATATTGGCAAGACATCAAGTGGTGAGTGCCGTGCTCGTCGTTGAACGAGAACCGGTCGGACACAAATTCCAGCTTCAGAAGCCAGTATACTACGTATCCACTGTCCTTACACCATGCAAACCCCGGTACCCCCATTATCAAAAGATAGCATACGCGGTCTTCATGGCATTCCGAAAGCTCTGTCACTACTTCCAGGAGTGCTCGATTACAGTGGCTTCCGAAGTACCACTCAACGACATAACAAACAACCGCGATGCCACAAGATGGATTGCCAAATGGGCCATTGAGCTCCTTCTAGCTGATATTACATACAAACCACATCGAGCTATCAAATCCCGAGTACTGGCTGACTTCCTCCCCGAATGGACAGAGGCCGAACTCCCTAAAGAGTACAACACGTATTCCAATTGGGTTATGTACTTTGTGAAGGAAATATGCCCTAGAGGCAATAATAAAGTTATTATTTATTTCCTTATATCATGATAAATGTTTATTATTCATGCTAGAATTGTATTAACCGGAAACATAATACATGTGTGAATATATAGACAAACAGAATGTCACTAGTATGCTTCTACTTGACTAGCTTGTTAATCAAAGATGGTTATGTTTCCTAACCATGGACAAAGAGTTGTTATTTGATTAACGGGATCACATCATGAGTTGAATGATCTGATTGACATGACCCATTTCGTTAGCTTAGCACCCGATCGTTTAGTATGTTGCTATTGCTTTCTTCATGACTTATACATGTTCCTATGACTATGAGATTATGCAACTCCGTTTACGGAGGAACACTTTGTGTGCTACCAAACGTCCAGCAATGAATCGGGTGATTATAAAGGTGCTCTACAGGTGTCTCCAAAGGTACTTGTTGGGTTGGCGTATTTCGAGATTAGGATTTGTCACTCAATGTCGGAGAGGTATCTCTGGGCCCTCTCGGTAATGAACATCACTTAAGCCTTGCAAGCATTGCAACTAATGAGTTAGTTTGAGATGATGAATTACGGAACGAGTAAAGAGACTTGCCGGTAACGAGATTGAACTAGGTATTGGATACCGACGATCGAATCTCGGGCAAGTAACATACCGATGACAAAGGGAAAAACGTATGTTGTTATGCGGTCTGACCGATAAAGATCTTCATAGAATATGTAGGAACCAATATGGGCATCCGGGTCCCGCTATTGGTTATTGACCAGAGACATGTCTTGGTCATGTCTACATTGTTCTCGAACCGTAGGGTCCGCACGCTTAAAGTTATGATGACAGTTTCTTTATGAGTTTATGTATTTTGATATACCGAAGGTTGTTCGTAGTCCCGGATGTGATCACGGACATGACGAGGTGTCTCGAAATGGTCGAGACATAAAGATTGATATATTGGACGACTATATTCGGACACCGGAATTGTTCCTGGTGATTTCGGAGAAAACCGGAGTGCCGGGGGGGTTACCGGAACCCCCCGGGAGAGTTAATGGGCCACATGGGCCTTGGTGGGAAGAGAGAGGGGCGGCTAGGGTGGGCTGCGCGCCCCCTCTCCCTCTGGTCCAAATTGGACTAGGAGGGGGGCGGCGCCCCCCTTTCCTTCCCCCCTCTCCCCCTTCCTTCCCCCTCCTAGTAGGAGTAGGAAAGGAGGAATCCTACTCCTACTAGGAGGAGGATTCCTCCTCCTTGGCGCGCCCAAGGGGCCGGCCGGCCTCCCCCCTTGCTCCTTTATATACGGGGACGGGGGGGGGCACCCCGTAGAAACACAAGTTGATCTTCGTGATTGTTCCTTAGCCGTGTGCGGTGCCCCCCTCCACGATATTACACCTCGGTCATATTGTAGCGGTGCTTAGGCGAAGCCCTGCGACGGTTGAACATCAAGATCGTCACCACGCCGTCGTGCTGACTGAACTCCACCCCGAAGCTTTGTTGGATTGGAGCCCGGGGTGCGCCATCGAGCTGTACGTGTGTCAAGAACTCGGAGGTGCCGGAGTAACGGTGCTTGGATCGGTTGGACCAGGAAGACGTACGACTACTTCCTCTACGTTGCGTCAACGCTTCCGCTTCGGTCTACGAGGGTACGTAGACAAGACTCTCCCCTCTCGTTGCTATGCATCACCATGATCTTGCGTGTGCATAGGAATTTTTTTGAAATTACTACGTTCCCCAACGGTGGCATCCGAGCCAGGTTTTATGCGTTGATGTTATATGCACGAGTAGAACACAAGTGAGTTGTGGGCGATACAAGTCATACTACTTACCAGCATGTCATACTTTGGTTAGGCGGTATTGTTGGATGAAGTGGCCCGGACCGACATTACGCGTACGCTTACGCGAGACTGGTTTTACCGCCGTGCTTTGCACACAGGTGACTAGCGGGTGTCAGTTTCTCCAACTTTAGTTGAACCGAGTGTGGCTACGCCCGGTCCTTGTGAAGGTTAAAACAGCACCAACTTGACGAACTATCGTTGTGGTTTTGATGCGTAGGTAAGAACGGTTCTTGCTCAGCCCGTAGCAGCCACGTAAAACTTGCAACAACAAAGTGGAGGACGTCTAACTTGCTTTTGCAGGGCATGTTGTGATGTGATATGGCCAAGACATGATGCAATATTTTATTGTATGAGATGATCATGTTTTGTAACCGAAGTTATCGGCAACAGGCTGGAGCCATATGGTTGTCGCTTTATTGAATGAAATGCAAATGCCCTGTAATTGCTTTACTTTATCACTAAGTGGTAGCGATAGTCGTAGAAGCAATAGATGGTGTAAACGACAATGATGCTACGATGGAGATCAAGGTGTCGCGCCGGTGACGATGGTGATCATGATGGTGCTTCGGAGATGGAGATCACAAGCATAAGATGATGATGGCCATATCATACCACTTATATTTATTGCATGTGATGTTTATCCTTTAGGCATCTTATCTTGCTTTGATTGATGGTAGTATTTTAAGATGATCTCTCACTAAAAATTATCAAGAAGTGTTCTCCCTGAGTATGCACCGTTGCCAAAGTTCGTCGTGCCCAGACACCACGTGATGATCGGGTGTGATAAGCTCTACGTCCATCTACAATGGGTGCAAACCAGTTTTGCACACGCAGAATACTCAGGTTAAACTTGACGAGCCTAGCATATGCAGATATGGCCTCGGAACATGGAGACCGAAAGGTCGAGCGTGAATCATATAGTAGATATGATCAACATAAGATGTTCACCATTGAAAACTACTCCATCTCACGTGATGATCAGTTATGGTTTAGTTGATTTGGATCACATGATCACTTAGATGACTAGAGAGATGTCTGTCTAAGTGGGAGTTCTTAAGTAATATGATTAATTGAACTTAAATTTATCATGAACTTAGTACCTGATAGTATCTTGCTTGTCTATGTTGATTGTAGATAGATGGCCCGTGCTGTTGTTCCGTTGTATTTTAATGCGTTCCTTGAGAAAGCAAAGTTGAAAGATGATGGTAGCAACTATGAGGACTGGGTCCGTAACTTGAGGATTATCCTCATTGCTGCACAGAAAAGTTACGTCCTGGAAGCACCGCTGGGTGCCAGGCCTGCTTCTGATGCAACTGACGACGTTAAGAACGTTTGGCAGAGCAAAGCTGATGACTACTCGATAGTTCAATGTGCCATGCTTTACGGCTTAGAACCGGGACTTCAACGATGTTTTGAACGTCATGGAGCATATGAGATGTTCCAGGAGTTGAAGTTACTATTCCAGAAGAATGCCCGGATTGAGAGATATGAAGTCTCCAATAAGTTCTATAGCTGCAAGATGGAGGAGAATAGTTTTGTCGGTGAGCATATACTCAAGATGTCCGGGTATTGTAATCACTTGATTCAAGCTGGGAGTTACTCTTCCGGATGATAGCGTCATTGATGAATTCTCCAATCACTTCCACCAAGCTACAAGAGCTTCGTGATGAACTATAATATGCAAGGGATGGATAAGACAACCCCGAGCTCTTCGCAATGCTAAAGGCTGCGGAGGTAGAAATCAAGAAGGAGCATCAAGTGTTGATGGTCAACAAGACCACTAGTTTCAAGAAAAGGGCAAAGGGAAGAAGAAGGGAACTTCAAGAAGAACAACAATCAAGTTCTTTGCTCAAGAGAAGAAACCCAAGTCCGGACCTAAGCACAAATGAGTGCTTCTCTCGCAAGCGATCGTCACCGGAAGCGGAACTGCCCAAAGTATTTGACGGATAAGAAGGATGGCAAGGTGAACAAAGGTATATGTGATATACATGTTATTGATGTGTACCTTACTAGAGCTCGCATAGCACACTGGTATTTGATCTCGGGTTCATTGCTAATATTTGCAACTCAAACAGAACTACTGATTAAGTGAACACTAGCAAAGGATGAGGTGACGATCGCGTGGGAAATGGTTCCAAAGTCGATGTGATCGCGATCAGCACGCTACCTCTACATCTACCTTCGGATTAGTATTAGACCTAAATAATTGTTATTTGGTGCGGCGTTGAGCATGAACATTATATCTGGATCTTGTTTGATGCGAGACGGTTATTCATTTAAATCGAGATAATAATGGTTGTTCTATTTATATGAGTAATATCTTTATGGTCATGCACCCTTTGAAGAGTGGTCTATTTTGATGAATCTCGATAGTAGTGATACACATATTCATAATGTTGAAGCGAAAAGATGCAGAGTTGATAATGATAGTGCAACTTATTTGTGGCACTGCCATTTAGGTCATATCGGTATAAGGCGCATGAAGAAACTCCATACTGATGGACTTTTGGAACCACTTGATTATGAATCACTTGGCACTTGCGAACCGTGCCTCATGGGAAAGATGACTAAAACACCGTTCTCCGGTACTATGGAGAGAGCAACAGATTTCACTACTAGGGAAAAGCCTATACACAGAATCTTACCAGCAGCGCTCTTCAAAATACCACGCTATCGCTATTTAGCAAAGAAAGGCGTGTCCGCCAAACGCGCCATCGACTTGGAAGTAGCGATGGCGCGTGTGTAGCATACAACGCTATGCTATAGTTGCCATGACCTTGGCCCCCGCTAGCTATAGCAGTAGCACACTTCTATGTGAGAGTGCTATTGCTACTTAGGTTAGTCAGAGCGCATTTTGGCAAACGCGCTACAACTATCCCTACCTTATCCCCACGCACGACCGGCCCTCTCACTCACACTCTCACTCTACTGCGTCAGCCGGTAGTAAATCTGTCGTCCGTCGCCGCCGCCGCCTTCGTCGTCCGTCCGCCGAGGTACTCCCCTCCTTCCGTCCCTCCTCCATCCTCCTCGCACATCCTCCCTCGCTTCTGGCCGCCCTTCCTCCTCCTTGCCGCCTCCTCCTCGCCTGCGACCGCCCTCCTCCTCCTCCGCCGGCAGCCTCCTCCCACCGCCTCGACCTCGCCGCCCCTAGCTACCTCTCCGTCGCCCCCCACCCCCTGCCACTAGTTAGTACTAGATTTAGTAGTAGTAGATGTTAATTTAGGGTTAGCTAGTACTAGATGTTGCTTAGTTAGTACTAGATTTTTAGTAGTAGTAGTGGTAGTTGAACTACTTTAGTTGTAGTTGAACTAGTTTAGTAAGTAAATTAATAAACTAGTTGAACTAGTTGAATTAATAGAACTAATCGATTTTTAGTAAGATAATTAATATAACTAGTTGAACTACTTTATTTTTAGAAAGAACTAGTTTTTTTCTATTTATAGTAGTAAGAACTAGTTGAATTAATAAAACTAGTTGAACATGTCATGTTTGTTGTTAGTGATAACTTATATGGTTTCAGGTGACCTCCGTCGTCCCCGTCACCGACCACCTCCGACATCCCCGCCGTCGTCCCAGTCACCGACCCCCTCCGACATCGAGGTGAGACCAGCCAAATATCCTTGTATATCTTGTGTTGTTGCTCAAATTGGATATGTGGTTGCCCAAGTGGCCGTTCATGTTCAGTTTACATCTCCGAGTGGCCTATGTTTTCCCGGAGTGTTGATTAATTTTCGTTCCGGCAAATTTCAGGCGCTCGATATGTCCTTTTTTAGCAAAGGTCATGCCGGATTTTGTCGTGAATTCTGGCATGACTTGTGCTAGAATATGTACAAATTTAATCTTTGAATTATGATTGTAGGAAATGTCGTACTCGGACGACGACGGTCTCCCGAGGGAGTGCAGCTAGTGCCACGACGATCGAGGTATGTGCGACAGGTTCGTTCGGCTGGACGACGATCGGCGCTTTAGCATTAAGCTCGAGGAGACCTTCGATTGTGAAATGGTACGCAACAATGACAAGTGTTTTTTTCTCCATTAAGCATGACTTCAACTATTTCAACGTCTAATTTTCATATTTTACAATTCGACTAGCTTATTCCATGCCATGCAAGACGCTATGTCTTGGAGAGGATGGGTTTTGAAGACCATGAAAATTTTGAAACAAAGAAAATACACCTAAGGACCCATCATGATATGGATTTTGAAGTAAATCTGTACAATGCTCAGAGCGTAACCCATTTTGGTTGCCAAAATTTGAAGCACTTTGCAAAATGTATGGTTTTTATGAGGGTATGATTGTCACCATGGATCTTGGTGATCCTGACAGCGAGGAAGACAATATGGACATTTAGGTCCTTGTTGATACGCTTCCGATTGTACCGCTATGTGAGTTTCTCAAACATACTTATTAACTAATTTATATTGTTTATTTTAAAATAGTTGATAGCTTATTTCCATTGACAGCTTATTTTGATTCTTCAAAGACTATGCGGAAGATGGTAGATAAATCCCACTACACCGAAGGCACCCAATTAACGTATAAGGAGAAAAATCATGTGATCGCATTTTGTACTCTTCTTGAGAATTACAATGACTATTATCGAACTCCTCCAAATTATGGTGAATACGTGCCACTAGTGCATGTGTTGAACAACGATAACTTCTCTGGAGATACCCTGGTAAGATTTTTTAATATTACAACATCCGTGCATTTTTTGCATACTTCTAAAACTAGTACATCATTGCTAAGAACGAAGTTATTATTATGTTTTTCAACAGAAACTCCCGATGGATTGTGTGCCTCATCTGATGTCTCTGCATGGTCGCCTCTCGATTCGATCATACCGCCAGTAAATCTACTGAGCTCACTGTGCATATCGGATTTCTGAAACCCGTGAACACATGATCATTAGAGAATGGAAGAAATGTATGGACATTCGCAAGGAGGTTCTTGGAAGTAACATTCAGCGAAAGGCAAGAATGGGAGACAGGCTAATCTCCATTCTCAATAATGGAGAGTCAGGGGCTATCTTGTTTTTTGTTATTTTACCTTAGAAAATGTAGTAGGTCTTAATCGAATGTAATAGGTCCTACGAGGTACAATATGTTTATTATGTGGTAATGTGTTAGAGTTGATAATGATGATCTTGAGGAGGTGTTATGTGATGTCAATGAGGAAAAAGATGATATTGAGGAGGTGTTATATGACAATGATGTATTATGATGCTAAGTTGTTAATGATATGATGATGATGATGATATTATTATATCATTGGGTGAAAGAACCACGGATTAGTTTCAAGTGGATGGACATCCACTTGAAACTAGTCCACGGTTCTTTCACCCCATGATGTAATAACTCATTATGATGTAAAAACAATCTCTAAATTCCTGTTGTATGAAAATGTAGGATCAAAAGTATGTCTAGAGGGGGGGGGGTGATTAGACTGCTTGACAATATAAAAGTTCTGCCTTTTGATAAAGAACAGTTTTTGGCAGATTCACAATTATGATCAAGTCAAGCATCACCCTACACATGCAATTCTAGAGTATAGGCAGCGGAAAGTAAATTGCACATGTAGTAAAGAGAGGTGGAGAAGAGCAAACGCAATTTTGGAGACGCGGTGATTTTTCTCGTGGTTCCGATAGGTGGTGCTATCGTACTTCCACGTTGATGGAGACTTCAACCCACGGAGGGTAACGGCTGCGAGAGTCCACGGAGGGCTCCACCCACGAAGGGTCCACGAAGAAGCAACCTTGTCTATTCCATCATGGCTCACGCCCACGGAGGGCTAGCCTTACTCGGGGTAGATCTTCACGAAGTAGGCGATCTCCTTGCCCTTACAAACTTCTTGGTTCAACTCCACATCTTGACGGAGGCTCCCAAGCGACACCTAACCAATCTAGGAGGCACCACCTCCAAAAGGTAATAGATGGTGTTGATGATGATGAACTCCTTGCTCTTGTGCTTCAAATGATAATCTCCCCAACACTCAACTCTCCTCACCGATTTGGTTGTGGTGGAAGAAAGGATTGAGTGGAAGGCAACTTGGGAAGGCTAGAGATCAAGCTTCATATGGTGGGAGTGGAGCAACTTGATCTCAACACAAGGGTAGGTAGTTCTCTTCTCGAAATGTAAGGTAGGAGTGGTAGTTCTTTCGATGGCTCTCTCCACTAATGAAGAGGGGTGGAGGGGTATTTATAGCCTCCACACAAAATCCAACCATTACACACATTTGAGCAATCTCGGTGGGACCGAAGTTGACAACTCGGTGAGACCGATAGTTCAAATAATGTGAACGTTGGGATTTTCGGTGGGACCGAAAATACAATCTCGGTTAGTCCGATTCGTGCAAAGACAAGAGATTGCCAATTTCGGTGGGACCGACTTCATCATCTCGGTGACACCGATTTGATGATAGAAGGTTACAGAAGCTTGGCAACTCATTTTTCGGTGAGACCGAGTTCAGAATCGGAAAATCCGAGTTTTCTAGGGTTTGGCTTTATGGCTGAGGTGGTTCATCTCGGTGTGACTGAGTTTGGAAAATCGGTGGGACCGAGATTACTTATGAGTGTATATGGCAGTGAAAGTTGCTGATAGTTTAGGAGATGTATCACTAAGCACTTGAGCAACCAGATCATCATCATAACCTCATCCCCTTTTAATAGTATTGGCTTTCCTATGGACTCAATGTGATCTTGGATCACTAAACCAAAAATAGAGTCTTGAGCTTTTGCCAATGCTTGCCTTAGCATTTTGAGGGGTCCACTTCTTCAGTCCTTGCCATACCCATATCACTGAACTCTCTGAAATGATTCTCAAATAACTATTAGTTCAATGATATATATGTTGTTATTAATTATCAAAACCACCCGGGGATTAGTTGCACTTTCAATCTCCCCCTTTTTGGTAATTGATGACAACATATAGATCAAAGATTCGACAAAGGATATAATCAATGAATAATATCGTCGCTTTGAGAAGTATGTGATAAGCAAGAGCTCCCCCTAAATTTGTTCATTATTTAAGATTTGCGTTTGAATGCAAATGCACAATCGATTAGGATCATGGGTCACTCTTCCATGTCACATACATCTTGGTGGAGCGCACAAAATGATAAGAATGAACAGCATGCACCCAATCACCAAGACATGAGTAAATGGTCATACAAGATAGGAATAGCATATGGTAAGCATTAAGCACACATTAAAGCATAGTACGACCAAGCACTCATTAAGGTAGAATCGAACGTAGTATCAAACACACTGAATGTCTCGAAAACCAAAAGTATCTCAAAGAAACTGCAAAAGAACGAAAGAGCAAAAGCGCAAAAACAACAACACTCTCTCTCGAAGTCCTATGATCTATACAATTTCTCCCCTTTGGCATGATTACCAAAAAGTTCGAAAAGGCATAGAGCTAAGCGCCTTTGGGGACTCACTGGCGGCTCCCGTGCAGGTTGATGTTGGAGTTGATATGACAACATTGGCGAAAACTTCAGCTGATGTCTGTCTTTGGAGGAGTGGTCACCGAGCTGGAGCTGGAGTAGGAGTAACTTCGAACTGTGGGAGGTGCTAAAGCTGTAGTCCGGTGTCATCCCATCGAATAGCAATGATCGGGTCTGTGGGAACCGAGAGAGTCTGTTGATAAGCATCTGGACTAAGTCATCCTGCATCTCACGCATAAGCTCTTCCTTCTCCCTCTTTGCTTCCTCAATGTCTGCCTCAAGCTTATTGACAGTCACTTGCACTTCAGTCAGCTTCACATCCAAAGCGTGGATCTTGTCCTCAACAATCCTCTCTAGGCTCTCCTGAGACTGTACAATGCTGGCCAGGCGTTGTTCAATCCTTTTGGTAGCTTCAAGAATCTTCTCTCCGAAGCTCTTTGGTTTAGCTGCTGCTGCTGCTGCTTCCTTGTCAGCTTTGGCTTTCTTGGCAGCTTCAATCTTGGCTTGACCTTCAAGAGATGTTGGGTCCTCCTCATCCATCACAACATCATTGTCTTCATGCTCTGGCTGCAGTGGTAAATGTTCTCTATCCAACAAGAATGTGCCCGTGCCAAACTTGGCATTGATAAGCATCTGAATATGCGGGCAAATCCACATGACCTTTTCTCGTCATTGCAGTCCTCTTAATGGTTTCTACCATCAAGTCCATCACCTTGAAAGGTGCTTTTCATCAAGTATGTGCAGCATGTTGATAGAGTATCCTCCGATCATGCGATGATCTCGGACTTGGGCATCAGGGTATGCCTCAGAATAGTATTAGTGGTAGGTAGGCCTGCCTGGAGATAGTAAACTGAGCCGAGCTTCCAGATTCCCAAATCCTTAGCTGGAACCTCTTTGTACATGTTCTTCATGGATTCATGATTCTTCTTTGGAATCCCATATACATCAACATCATCTTCTCTTTGCACTGGAGCATTCAGAAGTTCTGCCCATTCTTCAACAGATGAAGAAAATCTTTGGCCTTCAGTCATCCACACAATCTTTCCATCAGGGTAGAAGTGGGCTGTGGCATAGAATTGCATTATCATTTCATCATTCCAACTGGTCAATTTCTGACCTACAAAGTCTGCAACGCCACATGTAGTGAAGCTTTCATGCACATGTGGAAAGAAATCTCTGTGCTCTTCGCTGTCAATGTATTTCCAGTCAACATATCTTGTGTCTGCGACTATGGGCTTCTTATCCATCAGCACGGTCTCATAGAAGTCCTGCTGCTCTCTGGTGTGAAATCTGGGATCAACAACAGTTCTTCTCCTCATGGCATATGGGTCAGCTTGTCTCCATAGCCTGAGACCTCTATCTTTCCTTTCCTTCATATTTTCAGCTTGAGGATGAGCATCATTGTGAAATGGCAGTTTCGGACGAAGTTTCAGCAAATTTGGTCCTTCATCATCTGACACAGCTGGTGGCACATCATCCTTGTTCTTCTCGAATATTTGGAATGTTCTCGTTGTCTTCTTGGGCTTGGCAGCAGGCTTTCTTTGGAGCTGCCTTAGCTGGAGCAGATTGCTTGGGCTTTGATGTGGCTCCAGCCTTAATGGCATCACCCATGAACTTAGGCTTCTGAGGAGGAGGCTGGGGTGCTTCCTCATCCTCATCTTCTGCTGCTGCATCATCATGCACTAATCTCTTTCTCTTGGATGTTTTCTTCACTTTGCTTGCAGCTGCCTCTTCCAAATTCAGCTTCTTGGCAACAGTTGACTGCTTGACTTTCCTGGTGCCCTTCTTAGTTTGTTGACCTTGAGGCTCTTTGGCAACAACCTTCCTCTTGGGCTTTGAGGTTACCTCTTCCTCAACAACAAAATCAGAATCTTCATCATCTGAGTTCCTCTTCTTTCTGGCTCTGGTGGCTGCAGGAGGCAAACCACTTGGTGTACTCCTCTCACCATCATTTGATGAGCTGCTAGGATCAGGACTAGTGCCTGCCCCTGCAATATCTGCAATGGGTGTCTCTGACCTGTTCGATCGCCACCGGCATCCGACATGGCCGACAACTTTGTGAATAGATAAGGTGTAGGCAGAGAAGAAGAGTTATCACAAACTGCAGAAGTTTTTGCAAACAAATGAGTTCAAATTCTAGTATTAGGTTTTCACAGAAGACATTTCGGTCAGACCGAGTTTAAGATTCGGTGAATCCGAAGTGTTCAACAGGAGTGTGGCACACCACTTTCGGTTTGACCGAAGTGGGTTTCGGTCCTGCCGAAAACACTAGGGTTTCACAGAATCGCCATTTCGGTCACACCGATTTGCACAACTCGGTTGGACCGAAAAGTGCAGTGCAATGGGCATATGCCAAATCGGTCCTACCAAAAATGTAAAATCGGTCTCACCGAGATGTGTTCGGCAGAAGCCTAACCCTAAAACTTTTACTCGAATCTAGTTCAAAAGAACTAATCTGGTGTATAGGAAGATTTCAATCGTGGCAAGATTCTAGGCAAACCAAACGTGCATTGAATCGGAGATGGGAGCGCGAGTGGGATCAAAACTCACCCTAACTTGGTGGAGTTTTTCTACGGCGGCAACGGCGCGGAGGAGATGTCCGTTGACGGCGACGGAGACCTGAGGCGAGGGCGCATAGGCGACGACGGCGACGATCCGGAGACCAAGGCGACGGCAAAGAAGGGGTGTGGGGCTAAACGTTTGAAGTAGGAATCAGCGTCGCGGCCCTCGAGTATATATACCCTTTGTTGTCGGTGGGACCGAGTTGTAAAACTCGGTGGCACCGAGATGGATAATCGGCAGGCGTTATGCACTTCGTCACGCCGAAAATCACAACTCGGTTTCACCGAGGTGAAAACCTAGATTAGTCTAAATTCTTTCGGTTTGACCGAGTTTGAGTGAGTTGGTCCGACGAAATCAATTAGAAGGTTTTGGAAGTTAGCCCTTGACGGATCGGTGGCTCGAGTGCTCCTCACCCGAGGGTCCAAAATGACTTGTTCAAAGTTTGTGATGTAAGCATGAATAGAATTTTGAGACAAGAAAGCATAGATAGCTAGGGAGGTACTTAGGCATTCTTGTCCATCCATTTGGTCAGAAAAATCAAAACGACCAAAACAACAAATGGATGTCCTCGAATGGATAAAATCATGCATCCAACATGCTCACACAATAAGATAGCAAATGAAATATGTGTCAAACATGCACAATCAAAACTCTAGCAATTAACACACAATTTGTCGATGACTAGGTCATCTATATATGAGTATATTGACTTAGGAGCCAAATGAGAACATTTGATCATAGGTCATACTCATCGTTTAAGCACAAGTGGGGTTACCACTTTTACATAAAGCATTGATGTGTTCACATCATTTGAAGATGCTTTAGCTCAATTCTTTAGAGCAAAGCTCCCCTAGATGTGAGAACCCCTTTAAAGGGTCAAACTAACCTTGGGTTGTCGAGAAGACTTCATGTAGATGTTGAAGATGTGGATGCTCAATGTTGATGAAGATCACCAAGAGTTTGGAGCTATCCTTTGGATTCGGGCACTTTCAATACCTACATGGGTTAGTCCCACAAGGAACAAACAAGGATATCCATGGACATAGATTGAAATTCACAATAGATGATGTCCATGAAAGCAATGATTACCTTGTCCCTTGACTTACCAACAAGAGGGTTTGTGACTCCATGAACTAGTGCACGATGCGGAAGTTGATTGCACAAGTTTTTGCCAAAATGAATGTGAGTGAAGTATGTTGGCGGAGTCACCCTCAAGAACTTTCTAGTTCTTCATCTTCGGGATCCACATCATCTTGATGGGAATCCTTGGGGTTGTAGTTGAGCTTGACGAAGTAGAACTTGACGTTTCCTTGGGAACCCACTTGACCATGGCTTGAGGTGCTTCAATGAATGCATCAATCTCCTCTTGAAGCTTGTCCTTGCCTTTTAGCTTGTGGTCTTGTGGTGGAAGGTCATCTTGAGTTTGTTCCACATTGGAAGAAGTAGGATCGTACTTCTCCTTTTGAGAAACAAACTTTGGAGTAGGATATTGACCTTCTTCCCACTCAACACCTTCGGCGTTGAACTTTCGCTCAAAACCAATTCCTTGATTCTTCCGATGCCTTCCTTGCTTGCGAACAATTTCCTCAAAGTTCTTGCTTCCGGCAAGGCTCTTGTAGACACCTTTCTCTATAATCCCTTTCAATAAACTATTTTCTTGCTCAAGTGTAACTTGGCTTGAAACATTGTTAGTGGAATCAAGAGAACTACTAGAAGCAACAAAATTGGATTTAGCATGGTTATTGTTACTACTAGAGAAAGAATTTTTCTTATGCTTGTCATGCTTAGTTTTAATGGGAGGCAAGAAATTAGACAAGAGAAGTCGTTTGGCAAGATATGAAGAACTCTTCTTTCGAAGATCGTCATTGATTGCTTTTAGAAACTCATGTTCTTGCTCTAGAGTGAGCTTCTCGAAGCGTAGCTTCTCATGAGATCTTAGGAGCTCTCTATGATCTTCTTGAGTTGTTTCATGAGCTAACTTAAGAGTGTTTAGTTCTTTAGTTAGACGCTCAATCTCCTTCATAGCATTGTCATTCGACTCTTCTCGATTATAAAGACTACTAGCATGTTCATCATTACTAGGCTCACTGGTTTTATCATGTAAAAGCTCATCTTCACCAAGCAAGTCATCCTCATCACTATCGAAGTCAAAGAATTCAGGGTGTGATACCTTGGGGCCTTTAGCCATGAAGCATCTTCCAATTCCCTCATTTGGTGAATCAAATAAGTCGTAGGAGTTGGAGTTGGAGGATACGAGAGCAAGACCGGCAACACCTTCATCTTGATCTGTAGTCGGAGTTGGAGTGATAGCTTCCTTCGGATTGATTGTCTGAGTCGGAGCGGAGACCCATTCACCTACATGAGCTTGATGTTTTCTTCTTGTGTAGCTCCTTGATGACTTGTCTTTCCTCTCCGAATCCTTGCTTCTCCGAGAGGGTCTTCGCTCATAACGATCATCTCTGCTCCTTCTCTCTTTCCGAGGTGACTCATCTCTTGAGCTTCTTCTTCTTGGAGATTCTTCTCTTCTCTTGTGGGGAGCCGTACACTCATTTGAATAGTGTCCGGTCTTCCACAATTGTAGCAGATTCGATCACGACTAGAAGATCTCTTTTCATCATATGATCTAGACTTTGAGCTTCTCTCTTTGCTTCTATTCTTGTAGAATTTGTTGAAGTTCTTGACCATTAGGCTTATCTCTTCATTGGAAACTAACTTGTCACTTGAGGTTGTGGGAGCATCACTTGTAGCTTTGTAAGCACCACTTGACTTGTTGTGAAGCTCTTCCTTATCCTTAAGTGTCATCTCATGAGCAACAATTCTTCCAATGACTTGGTTGGCTTGAGATTCTTGTAGTTTGGCATCATTTGGATCAAAGTGCACACGGTGTCATACTTTCCATCCAAAGCTCTGAGAATCTTCTTGATGATGAATCGGTCGGTCATTTCTTCGCTTCCTAAGCCGGCAATCTCATTTGTGATGAGAGCAAGCCTAGAGTACATTTCAGCGACTCCTTCACCATCCTTCATCTTGAACTTGTCAAGTCGACCTTGAAGAATGTCTAGCTTTGATTCCTTCACGGACTCGGTACCTTCGTGCATTTCAACCAAAGTATCCCAAATCACTTTTGCATTCTCAAGACGGCTGATTTTGTTGAACTCCTCGGGACACAAGGCATTGAAGAGAATGTCACAAGCTTGAGCATTGTTTTGCAACATCCGCAATTCTTCGCTAGTAGCCGCGATCCGAACTTTTCCTTCCTCAAGAATTCACCTTGCATACCAACACAAATAATGCCCCATGCGGCTGGGTTATGGCCAAGAATATGCATTTTCATTTTATGCTTCCAACTAGCAAAATTTGTACCATCAAAGTAAGGACCTCTACATAAAATTACCCTCACTAGACGCCATACTCTCCTAGGTTGTGAAACCAAGCTTATGGAGTCCAATGCAATGGAAACCAATACAAAGGAGACCAAAGCTCGATACCACTTGTAGGATCGAAGTATGTCTAGAGGGGGTGATTAGACTACTTGACAATATAAAAGTTCGCCTTTTGATAAAGAACAGTTTTTGGCAGATTCACAATTATGATCAAGTCAAGCATCACCCTACACATGCAATTCTAGAGTATAGGCAGCGGAAAGTAAATTGCACATGTAGTAAAGAGAGGTGGAGAAGAGCAAACGCAATTTTGGAGACGCGGTGATTTTGCTCGTGGTTCCGATAGGTGGTGCTATCGTACTTCCACGTTGATGGAGACTTCAACCCACGGAGGGTAACGGCTGCGAGAGTCCACGGAGGGCTCCACCCATGAAGCGTCCATGAAGAAGCAACCTTGTCTATTCCATCATGGCCTACGCCCATGGAGGGCTAGCCTTACTCGGGGTAGATCTTCACGAAGTAGGCGATCTCCTTGCCCTTACAAACTTCTTGGTTCAACTCCACATCTTGACGGAGGCTCCCAAGCGACACCTAACCAATCTAGGAGGCACCACCCTCCAAAAGGTAATAGATGGTGTTGATGATGATGAACTCCTTGCTCTTGTGCTTCAAATGATAATCTCCCCAACACTCAACTCTCCTCACTGATTTGGCTGTGGTGGAAGAAAGGATTGAGTGGAAGGCAACTTGGGAAGGCTAGAGATCAAGCTTCATATGGTGGGAGTGGAGCAACTTGATCTCAACACAAGGGTAGGTAGTTCTCTTCTCAGAAATGTAAGGTAGGAGTGGTAGTTCTTTCGATGGCTCTCTCCACGAATGAAGAGGGGTGGAGGGTATTTATAGCCTCCACACAAAATCCAACCGCTACACACATTTGAGCAATCTCGGTGGGACGAAGTTGACAACTCGGTGAGACCGATAGTTCAAATAATGTGAACGTTGGGATTTTCAGTGGGACCGAAAATACAATCTCGCTTAGTCCGATTCGTGCAAAGACAAGAGATTGCCAATTTCGGTGGGACCGACTTCATCATCTCGGTGACACCGATTTGATGATGAAGGTTCTGAAGCTTGGCAACTCATTTTTCGTGAGACCGATTTGAATCGGAAAATCCGAGTTTTCTAGGGTTTGGCTTTATGGCTGAGGTGGTTCATCTCGGTGTGGTGAGTTTGGAAAATCGGTGGGACCGAGATTACTTATGAGTGTATATGGCAGTGAAAGTTGCTGATAGTTTAGGAGATGTATCACTAAGCACTTGAGCAACCAGATCATCATCATAACCTCATCCCCTTTTAATAGTATTGGCTTTCCTATGGACTCAATGTGATCTTGGATCACTAAACCAAAAATAGAGTCTTGAGCTTTTGCCAATGCTTGCCTTAGCATTTTGAGGGGTCCACTTCTTCAGTCCTTGCCATACCCATATCACTGAACTCTCTGAAATGATTCTCAAATAACTATTAGTTCAATGATATATATGTTGTTATTAATTATCAAAACCACCCGGGGATTAGTTGCACTTTCAGAAAACTTGTGTAAAGGTGTATGAATACAACATGAAAAAGAAAAGAAATAAAATACTAAATAATAGTAGTAGCGCGGGTAAAGAGAAGCACTACTACTAATTACCAGTAGCGATGTTCTAGAGAACCGCTGCTACTAAGTCAACTTAGCAGTAGCGCCTATCAAGACGTGCTATTGCTAAGCATTAGCTGTAGCGCCTTATCAGTAGCGCTCCTGCCTGCACTACTGATAGGCCCAAAACCCACGCTGCTGCTAGGCTTTTCCCTAGTAGTGTTTGTTGGAAATCATACATACAGATGTATGTGGTCCGATGAATGTTGAGGCTCATGGCGGATATCGTTATTTTCTCACCTTCACAGATGATTTAAGCAGATATGGGAATATCTACTTAATGAAGCATAAGTCTGAAACATTTGAAAAGTTCAAAGAATTTCAGAGTGAAGTTGAAAATCATCGTAATAAGAAAATAAAGTTTCTACGATCTGATCGTGGAGGAGAATATTTGAGTTACGAGTTTGGTCTACACTTGAAACAATGCGGAATAGTTTCGCAACTCACGCCACCCGGAACACCACAGCGTAATGGTGTGTCCGAACGTCGTAATCGTACTTTACTTGATATGGTGCGATCTATGATGTCTCTTACAGATTTACCGCTATCGTTTTGGGGTTATGCTTTAGAGACGGCCACATTCACATTAAATAGGGCACCGTCAAAATCCGTTGAGACGACACCTTATGAACTATGGTTTGGCAAGAAACCAAAGTTGTCGTTTCTTAAAGTTTGGGGCTGCGATGCTTATGTGAAAAAGCTTCAACCTGATAAGCTCGAACCCAAATCGGAGAAATGTGTCTTCATAGGATACCCAAAGGAGACAGTTGGGTACGCCTTCTATCACAGATCCGAAGGCAAGACATTCATTTCTAAGAATGGATCCTTTCTAGAGAAGGAGTTTCTCTCGAAAGAAGTGAGTGGGAGGAAAGTAGAACTTGATGAGGTAATTATACCTGATCCCTTGTTGGAAAATAGTACATCACAGGAACCGGTTTCTGTGACGTCAAAACCAACTAGTGAGGAAGTTGATGGTGATGATCATAGAACTTCAGATCAAGTTGCTATAGAACCCCGTAGGACAAACAAAGTAAGATCCGCACCAGAGTGGTATGGTAATCCTATTCTGGAAGTCATGCTACTAGATCATGATGAACCTACGAACTATGAAGAAGCGATGGTGAGCCCAGATTCCGCAAAATGGCTTGAAGACATGAAATCTGAGATGGGATCCATGTATGAGAACAAAGTATGGACTTTGGTTGACTTGCCCGATGGTCGGCAAGCAATTGAGAATAAATGGATCTTCAAGAAGAAGACTGACGCTGACGGTAATGTTACTGTCTACAAAGCACGACTTGTTGCAAAAGGTTTTCGACAAGTTCAAGGGATTGACTATGATGAGACCTTCTCACCCGTAGCGATGCTTAAGTCTGTCCGAATCATGTTAGCAATTGCCGCATTTTATGATTATGAAATTTGGCAAATGGATGTAAAAACTGCATTCCTGAATGGGTTTCTGGAGGAAGAATTGTATATGATGCAACCAGAAGGTTTTATCGATCCTAAGGGAGCTAACAAAGTGTGCAAGCTCCAGTGATCCATTTATGGACTGGTGCAAGCCTCTCGGAGTTGGAATAAACGCTATGATAGTGTGATCAAAGCATTTGGGTTTATACAGACTTTTGGAGAAGCCTGTATTTACAAGAAAGTGAGTGGGAGCTCTGTAGCATTTCTAATATTATACGTGGATGACATATTATTGATTGGAAATGATATAGAATTTCTGGATAGCATAAAGGGATACTTGAATAAAAGTTTTTCAATGAAAGACCTCGGTGAACCTGCTTACATATTGGGCATTAAGATCTATAGAGATAGATCAAAACGCTTAATTGGACTTTCACAAAGCACATACCTTGACAAGGTTTTGAAGAAGTTCAAAATGGATCAAGCAAAGAAAGGGTTCTTGCCTGTATTGCAAGGTGTGAAGTTGAGTAAGACTCAATGCCCGACCACTGCAGAAGATAGAGAGAAAATGAAAGATGTTCCCTATGCTTCAGCCATAGGCTCTATCATGTATGCAATGCTATGTACCAGACCTGATGTGTGCCTTGCTATAAGTTTAGCAGGGAGGTCAAAGTAATCCAGGAGTGGATCACTGGACAGCGGTCAAGAACATCCTGAAGTACCTGAAAAGGACTAAGGATATGTTTCTCGTATATGGAGGTGACAAAGAGCTCATCGTAAATGGTTACATTGATGCAAGATTTGACACTGATCTGGACGATTCTAAATCGCAAACCGGATACGTGTTTACATTAAACGGTTGATCTGCGTGATCGTTCCTTAGCCGTGTGCGGTGCCCCCCTCCACGATATTACACCTCGGTCATATTGTAGCGGTGCTTAGGCGAAGCCCTGCGACGGTTGAACATCAAGATCGTCACCACGCCGTCGTGCTGACGGAACTCCACCCCGAAGCTTTGCTGGATCGGAGCCCGGGGTGCGTCATCGAGCTGTACATGTGTCAAGAACTCGGAGGTGCCGGAGTAACGGTGCTTGGATCGGTCGGACCGGGAAGACGTACGACTACTTCCTCTATGTTGCGTCAACGCTTCCGCTTCGGTCTACGAGGGTACGTAGACAAGACTCTCCCCTATCGTTGCTATGCATCGCCATGATCTTGCGTGTGCGTATGAAAGTTTTTGAAATTACTACGTTCCCCAACACTTTGATGACTCCAAAATGCTGGCAGGGCTAGGAGCGGGCGTCGTTTTAACGTCCCCAACTGGAGACGCTGTTCAGTACGTACAACAAATACTATACAGAGACTCCAACAACACAGCCGAATACGAAGCCTTATTGCACGGTCTCCGAATGGCTGTCTCCATGGGCATACAACGCCGGGAAGTGCGCGAGGACTCAAACCTCAAAATATCTCAAATAAATGGAGACTTTGATGCCAAAGATCCTAAGATGGCAGCTTATCGTAATGCCGTCATAAAATTGTCGGCTCGGTTCGAGGGGCTCGAGTTCCATCATGTGGCTTGAGAGAGTAATCAAGCGGCGGACGTTCTTGCTCGTATCGGCGCTAAGCGTGACCCCGTCCCACCTAATATCTTTCTGGAAAGGCTTTTCGAGCCATCCGTGGTGTGGCAAGGGGAAAACGGCAACACTAGTCCGGACCCGAACATAACCCCAGGTTCCGAAAACACCGACATCATCGGAGGCTCAACCACCAAAATAAGACCGTCATCGCATCTCATCATGGCAATAATTGCCCCGTGGACCGAACCCTACCTGGCCTACCTCAACAGGAAGGAGCTTCCTGAGGACCAGAATGAGGCCCACCATATTGTCCGGCGTTCGAAGGCCTACAAGGTTCACGACAAAGAACTCTATAAGAAAAGCGCTACTGGAGTCCTTCAAAGATGTATCTCCGAGGAGGAGGGGCGGCAGCTACTGGCTGAGATTCATGCCGGTCTTGGCGGGCACCATGCCACAGCTTGGGCCCTTGTTAGCAAGGCCTTCCGTACAGGATTTTATTGGCCGACGGCCTGAGCGGATGCACAGGACCTTGTCCAACGTTGCGTTGGATGCCAACTCTTCACCAACCAAAGCCATATGCCCCCCACCGCCCTACAAACAATCCCCATTACTTGGCCTTTTGCGGTCTGGGGACTGGATATGGTCGGACCCCTTAAAGGAGGAAGCCATAAGAAGAAATATTTGCTAGTCATGGTGGACAAATTCACCAAGTGGATAGAGGCAAAACCAGTCAAAACGGCCGAGTCTAGGCCAGTAATAGACTTTATGTCCGGCGTTGTACACCGTTACGGTGTTTCGCACAGCATCATCACTAATAATGACTCCAATTTTACAGCCGACGAAGTGAAAACCTGGTGCGCTAATCTGGGCATCAAGCTCGATTATGCCTCTGTATATCATCCACAAACAAACGGTCAGGTCGAAAGACCCAGTGGTCTTATTATGAGCGGGATTAAGCCCAGACTGGTGCGGTCTTTGAAAGAGTCAGACAAGCACTGGGTTGAGGAGCTCGGCTCCGTACTCTGGGGGCTACGGACCACGCCCAATCGCACCACCAGATACACACCTTTCTTCATGGTGTATGGCGCAGAGGCAGTACTGCCATGCGATATTATTCATGACTCACCTCAGGTGCGCATGTACGAAGAGAGAGAGGCCGAGCTCGATCGACAGGACAGCTTAGATGCCCTGGAGGAGGAGAGCGACATTGCAAAAGCCCGTTCCACATTTTATCAACAGCAGGCTCGTAGGTATCAAAGTAGAGAGGTGCAGGCCAAAACATACAACATCGGCGAACTCGTTATACACCTGCCGGAGAAGAAAAAGGACAAACTCAAGCCCAAGTGGGAGGGTCCCTTCATCATCGACGAAGTTGTCACCGGAGGGGCATACCGCCTGCGTGATGCGTCAGACAGTCGATTAGAGCCGAACCCTTGGAACGCGGCCAGACTCCAAAGATTCTATGCCTAGCGCGGAAATCTTTGTTCGTTTCCTTCCCCCAACTTTTCCATTATTTTTTCTCTCTCTTTTCGTTTTTATTTCTAGCCTTATAAGCTTTCGTGCGGTTAGACTGTACACCCCCGATGCATACGTCTTGAAGTATGTACGTCTATTATACCTGGGGGCTTCTTGGACAGAAGCTTGCTATTCTTACCTTCCGAGCGTCAAACTCCTCACATATGCGTTTTTTCCCATATGTACCTTTTCTTCGCCATTATATGCATCGATATGACTTAAGTTTTGGCCAAGCTGGGTTGCTTGGCTCCTATGCTATGCCCTACGTTCCCGATAGTTTGGCTAGGGCATAAAGGGAGCACCTCTGTGATTGTTACTGCCGGGTCATCCGGATGTGTACCTCAGACTGGGTGAAGCCGAAAGCTAGCGTTCTTAAGGGAATATTCGGTCGGTGAACTAAAGATGTTTTTTGCATTCGTCCCATCGTGAACCCCCAGAAGCTATACACATTGTGATTTCTTCATCACAGTTCGGACATGCACATCGATGCATGCACACCCAGGGAAAGGAACCCTTAACGGTACTATTCTCTCTGGAAGATGTTTCTTACACTCTTAATGTAATATAACATAACTAGCCGGATAATTGTCTGTTCAAGCAACTATGACCCCTACGCCTGGTTTCCATGCATACCCGGTCTACTTGGCCGTTCTGGTATTCGGAAAGACTCCGCACCTTCGGGTCGAGAGGTTGAAGCGAAAAGGTCCGCCATGACAATCGTTTTCAGCTAGAGCTACATATGCAAAGGAAAGTACATAGTCACTTGGACTCAAAAACTTCCTCCTCTATGTCGTCCAGCAGGCTATCTAACTTACAATCCTGTTGGGAATACTTGGTGGCTACTTCTACATGGTTATATACCAAACTAACGGGAATTTCTTCCCCATTTGACCCTAGCGGTCCGACCCGGGCCATGTGATTCGGATCCAGTTTGGTATATCATGTTTTTACCATGGCCCAGGCTTCTCGCGCACCCTCTCGGCAAGCCGATATCTTCCATAGTCTGGTACGCCGCCGCGCTCCCTTGAACAGCTCTACAAGCTTCTCCATACTCCCTGGTGGGGAGTCAGATGGCCATAAGGCCTTAGCTACACTCCGCATTGCCTGCCGAGCTTGCTCGTGCCACTGCGACAGCTCTTGTAGGTGATCACCTGATGATCCGGACACCTCCTCTTTGGGGCGGCCCGTCAACATACGTGCAATCATAGCTATATCAGCTACTTTTACCCCCAAACTACTATAAGTTCAATCCGACCATGTACTAATATGCCGCCTCGCAGCTTTTTGTTCTCCTTCATGGTGTCAGCTAGCTGGGCTCGCACATCTTTCAGTTCTTCGCCCAGTTTGGTATTTGAATCTTGGAGTTTGTTTTTCTCCTGTCTGACTCGGGTCAACACCCGTTTGCCTGCAGCGTGTAGTCTTTTTGCCTCTTTCTCTCCTGCTTGAGCGATCTTCAACTTCTCTTCCAGTTGACCTGATGGTCCTATTATGAGATAAGCACTAGTATTAGCACAGCTATTGTATAACTGTTATTCCTCGATGGAGGGGAACTTTACCAGAAGATGGCTTCTTGGACTCTTTCAGTTCGGCGGTAGAAGCATTTAGTTGTGTCCGACATTGCTCCAGCTCTTGAGCTAGTAGGTTGTTCCTCTCCGTCAGAACCTGTTTATAGATCGATCCTTAAATCACTTGTGCCAACTGCTTTCAGTCTCGGGGACTACTAGCATGTGCTTATCCTTTTCGGACAAAATAAACCTTACCTGCACGTCCGTCAAATGCTGCTTTATGGCTTTGCCAAGCCCATCTCGAGCAGCTCAGATATATGCATCAGCCGAGCTAAAGGCATCAAACGCCTCTTTTGAACAGCAGGGGTCTCGTAAAATGTCCCTCAAGCACCGATGATTCATGGCGCTCTCCACTTCCGAGTTGGTGACGGACATATTTTCCGAGCCCTCGGCCGAAAGACAATCTGGCATCACCCCTAGAAATCCAGTTTAATCATGATGTCATGACCATGTGAACTAGGTTTGCAAGGTTATTTCTCTGACTACTATGGTGTCAAACAGGAAGCTACACAGGTTGTTTCTTTGGCAATTACAAATCAACATCCATCATCTACAGACACCAGAGGAATATGTTGATGGAGAAGGTGCGGCGTTGTGGTTAGCAGCAGGTTGTGTCGTCGTGGTGGTCACCCTCGGCTATAATGGTGTGTAGCCCTTGGCACCGGGAATCGGCCTGGGATGTCATGGATGGGAGAGGAGGGGGGGCGACATCATGGAGAGGAGGGGGCGTGGAACTGAGAGCAAGGTGCGAGCTAAATGACGTGGCATCGAGGGGAGGCGACAATGAGAAGCCGTGGTGGGCAGAGCACGCCAGGGAATTGAGATGTGAGTGTGACCGTTGCATCGTGCGATGAGTGAGAGGGTGAATTGTTTTTTTAGGTAAGGAGAGAAGGATCGGTTGTTTGCTTTCAAGGGAAAATCGGTTGTTTGCTATGAGAGAAACGTCACATACTTCTGTATATAGAGAAAAATCTCACAAAGCCTAACAAGGCATTTCTAGCAACTGCTAGTGAGGGAGTCCTGGACTAAGGGGTCCTCGGGCGTCCGACCTGTCAGCCATGGGCCGGACTGATGGGCCGTGAAGATACGAAGACCGATGACCATACCCGTGTCCGGATGAGATTCTCCTTGGCGTGGAAGGTAAGCTTGGCGACCGGATATGTAGATTCCTTTCTCTATAACCGACCTTGTGTAACCCTAGATCTCCCCGGTGTCTTTATAAACCGGAGGACTTAGTCCGCAAGGAGAGACTCATTACCATAGTCATACAGGCTAGACTTCTAGGATTTAGCCATTACGATCTCGTTGTAGATCAACTCTTGTAATACTCATATTTATCAAGATCAATCAAGGAGGAAGTAGGGTATTACCTTCATAGAGAGGGCCCGAACCTGGGTAAACATCTTGTCCCCTGTCTCCTATTACCATCGACCTTAGACGCACAGTTTGGGACCCCCTACCCGAGATCCACCGGTTTTGACACCGACGACTAGCAAGTCATTTAGGTAAACAACTATCTACCACATTGTTTAATCTGGGGTTTACCCGGTGCCAAGTGTACTATATTGCTAGATTTAATTTAACTGATGTTTTGCTCCGTATGTATCTCGACATAAATGGTTCATCAGGATTTAATATAGTGATCTTACTTCTGTTGCTTCTTGGTGAATATAAATTATATTGCCTTTTCATGGAAGCAGGAGCCCCGTAGTTGTGTAGAGGGTCGCGGAAGAGGCAGCCGGCGAGTGCGGGATGGAGGGAAAGGTGATGCCTGCGATGGCGACCATGCCGGCTGGCAGGGAAGGGTCTACGGTGGCCGTCATGGTGTTTTCGAGGGAGAGCAAGGCATGCACCACCGCATAGCCGAAGAAGACGAAGCCTGCGTCGAGGTTGGCCACCGTGGCCGGCGTGAAAGATGATGGACCTTAAGGACGGTGACGGGTCCGCCACTGCTGCACCGTCTTTGAACTTGGTGGAGACGTGGAAGGAGAGCGGTGGCGCCGTGAAGACCTCGGCATCTGCTGCCACGACCACGACCATGACCATTGCATCGGTAAGAAAGTTGCTAACTGTATACATATCCCTAGGTTCAGAAACATTAGATCTAGAAAAATTGCGAACCTACGTTGTACTTTGTCTGCAACCATGTACGTAGAGCGGTTACTGCTACACTTACCAAGCCAGCGATATTGAGAAGCACATTGAGAGATTTTTCTAGAAATCACAAGCCGTGATGAACACATATGAACACATCCTATCATAAGCTGTGATAAACACATATGAACTGAAGACTAGTGCATACTTGATTTTCATGAGATCTTTTTAGAGATCTCACGCAGTGTTGAGTATAATGTTTATTAGGAAAGACGAGATAGATTAGGATTAGTTCTGGCTTGTCTTGTACTCCAAGTAGATGATTGTACTCCTATATATATGCCCACGAGGCTCAAGCAATACAACAACTATTCCATCAAATCCCTCTCTCCCTTCTAACATGGTATCAGACGCAAGTCGATCCTAAACCCTAGCTGCCGCCGCTTCCGCACCTGCGCGCCGCCTCCGGGGCGCTCGGCCTCCATGACCGCCGCCTGGGGCCGCGCCGCCCGTACCTAGGGTTCGTCCGCCGGCCGTGTTGGCCGGCTGCCCTAGAGAGTCTTTTTCCCGATCCTTTGATCCGGGTTTTTCTCTCTCTCGCCGGTCGCTTTGATCGGCGCCTACTTTTTAGTTTTCCGGTCTATGTGATCTGGTCTGCGTCGCCCACCGCCGCCGTCGACCCAGTGCGCCTCTAGTCCCACACCGGTGCGATTGGCCGGCTTCTTCACCGACCCGGCGGCCTCGCGCGTTGTTCGCGCGTCTGCCCGCCGGTCGCCCCGACTCTGCGGCCTCGTCGTTGTCGCGCGTCGGCCTGCGGTCGCCCGACCAGCGACCTCGCGTCATGCGGCGACCCATCACCGCCGCCGTTCGCGCGAAGGCCCGCCCGTCGATCTACGCCGGCCGTCATCGCCTGCTCCGACCGGGACTCCTGCATCACCCCGACCCGGCGGCCTCGCGCCATGCGGCGGTCAATCATAGCCGCCCTGCCGCCGCCGGCTTCATCTCGGACTCCGCCACCACGCCTTCACCGAAGCGGCGCCCCGACCGCGCGCGATCGCTTGATCACCCGCCGCCGCGCGATCCGCCTCATCTACGCCGCGCGACCGACCTGGCCCGTCGGTTACGCGTTCGCAGGTCCCGTGAAGATCGTCCCCGAGTTCAGCGCGCCTCTCCACCGATCGAGCATCGGGCTGCCGCTGCGTCGCCCCGTCGGGCCGCAGCGCCTCCGCCCCGTGGTTCTTCTCCCGCTGCACCGACCCGTGTCACGCTGCGTCGCCCTTCGGTCGTAGTGCCGCTGCCCGCGTCCCCGCCGCCCGAGGGCGCCCGCTCTAAGGCCGCCCGTGGCTGCATCGACCCTCGCGCCGCCGCTGCGCCGCCCGTCGGGCCAGAACGAGCATGGCACGCGTCCACACCGCCGCCCCGAGGCCGTCCCGTGGTTGCACCGACTCGCGAATCGCCGTTAGGTCGCCCGCCGCCGCGATGTCGCGTCCGCGGTCCCCGCTGCTGCCCCGAGGTCTTCCCGTCGTCGCCCCGACCCGCCTACCGCCGCTGCGTCGCCCCTTCAGGCCGTAGCGCCGCGGCCCACGGTCCACTCCGCCGTCACCGCGCATCGACCTCCCGTGGTATGCGCCGCGCCGTCTCCCTTGGCGCGGGAATGCCACCGTCCACGCCGGTCTTCGTCACGCCGTCAGGGTTCTTTGCCTACTTCGAGCATCGCCGCCGCGCTCATAACCTAGCCGCCGCCGCTCTTCTTCAGCCGCCGCCGCCGCTACCCCCGTAGCCGCTGCCGCCGCCCGTCCACCCCGTTCTTCTTCATCCAGCACCAGCCCGTCGCCAGCGTCGCCGTCATCTACCCCGACCGCTTCATCTACTCCGACAACGCGGCGACATTGGCCCCGCGCCGATTGGCCAGAACCGTCGTCGAGTCCTTCTCTGCTGGCCTCTCGACTTCTTCGACATGGCGTACAGCTTGTGCAGTCCGATCACGATGCCGGTGCTGGCAACACCCGCGTGCCTTCGTCCACGACGTGTCCCGGGCTGGCAAGCGGGCGGCGTCATTAACTTCGTCTTCGTCCGTTTACGCATGCCCGTCTGGCAACACGGTGCGTGCCTTCGCCCACGATGTGTCCCGGGCTTGGCAAACCCGCGCGACGCGTCGTCAACAACATTTTCTTCCCGGCGCACCCTACTTCGACACCACTGCGCCCATGCTAACTCGGCGCCCTCTTGCGCCCGCGGCTCCACGACAACTTCCTCGACACCGGCCACCCCGACTCGACATCGACCCCGGCATTCTTCGCATGGCTACCTCGACCACGGCTCCACCACCCACGCTCTCGGCTACCTCGACAACGGCACAAAGGGCTACCGCCTGCTTGAGCAACCTCGTCGTTTCACTCCAGCCACGACTCGCGATCGTCGACCGTTCCGGATCAGGGGGTGTCCATCGGCTTGCCTTCGGATTCTTCTCCAGTCTCACCGTCTGCGTCGCTATCGTTGTGACTGCGGGGGGATGTTGAGTATAATGTTTATTAGGAAAGACGAGATAGACTAGGATTAGTTCTGGCTTGTCTTGTACTCCAAGTAGATGATTGTACTCCTATATATATGCCCACGAGGCTCAAGCAATACAACAACTATTCCATCAAATCTATCTCTCCCTTCTAACACGCAGGACTACACTAGAGATACTCAGCAGCTCAACTCAGTCCAAATGCCTCTAAAAAAGTCAGTCTAAATTCAGCAAATCCAGCAGCACTAGAGCTGAACGAGCATGGGGACACGGGGCTCTGACATCTGTGCGGCGTGCGGCTGTGCCGATGGAGAGCTTGACCAAGCCGCCGGCACCGCACACAGATAGGATGGAGCCCCCATGGTCAAGCCGTGCAGTGCCATGCCCACCACAACCAGTGTTGCAACAGCAGCACAAATGGGTCACGGGATGAGCGCCATGTACATGTGTAGCTTATGTTTGCATTTAGTCATTAAGAGAGATATAGCTCTGTACATGACCACATTAGTAAAGAGGGAGACTATTGATTTAAAAACAACAAATAATTATCTTTGGATCGAATCATTAGTAAAAAATAGGCAAATGAATTATCTTTGGATTTAGATATATAGCTCTGTACATGACCACATTAGTAAAGAGGGAGACTGTTGATTTAAAAATAACAAATAATTATCTTTGGATCGAATTCATTAGTAAAAGATAAGCTAATGAAGTATCTTTGGATTTAGATATATAGCTCTTTGTAGTTTTCTTCTCTTTTGAGATATTGTTGTTTTTGTGAACAATTTGTATTACCATGGGACAATGGACTTCTCTGTTAGGGTGAATTTTATTTGAACACCTGAAGTTGATTTCCTAGATCCGCCACTGTGGTACAGTAGTCCTTTTTGAAGGTCCAGTCCCGGAGGATGTTACTCGAGGCTTCCGTATAGTTGAGTGATTTTGCTTTTGCATGCTAATAGTACAATAGATGCATATAATTAATACTTCTTAGTGCATATTGTTTTGTCTCAATTGCCACAAATTCAATGTGCAGGTTTGCATTATTATTGTCCGATCTAAATTACATCTAAGACTTGAACAGGGAGTGATGCCTCCTTTAATGAGTAAATTATATAGTGTAGTTGCATCTTATATTCTGTTTGGGCATGTAGGTGTGTGCTTCCTCGCTTTTCCGTTTCTTATAAGTTGTCCTCATTTTGTTGTTTCTGTTCAGGTTTGGATAGTTTTCTTCAACCCGCAAGGCCCATCGTTGTGAGCTACGATGAATTTGTTAAGCGTTGGAGGAGACAACATTGCACATCAGAGCTATGCTGAATGTAGCGAGGCAACCATGAATTGGGTATTTGAGGGAGGGGAGCGGAGAGGAACATTACCATTTTTCATGCTTTCGATGATGATTTCAATCATAGTTTCTATGCAACACACGAGCGGTACTGGTGTGCTCAGGATGAAAGTGGCGCCAGCAGAATCAGTAGGCACTGGATGGGGAGGCAGTTGTCACCCTTGTCCATCGGTGCTAGCCTGCCATGGCGGCTTCACTCACTTGCTCACTAAGAATACGAGTTCGTGGGGTCGTGAGTTGCTGCAAATTTGTTTTTATCACTTTTTATTGTATTTCGTATCCTTAACATGCTGAGTCATTTTGTAGCTTTGATTTCCCATGCACGCCAGCCTAAATATCCCATGGTCCACATATTTGCATGGTTAGTGGACATTGTCCCTTCATTTCGTTTTCAGTGATGGATGAAAAGTAGGAAATGGAAATTCTGCTGTATTATTCAATTTGACCTAATATTAAGTTATTTATATTGCCGATAGAAATAAACTTTATCTGCTTGATTTAGGAAGTGCACATAGGTAAGTCAGCATATTCCGTAGCTCCTTTAGAGGTGAAAGCACATGCATGTTGCCTTAGAGATTGTTATCTCTGAAGCATACACACATTGCACTAACAACTAGGCGGAGGTTCAGACTTCAGAGCCGTTAGTGACCGGGTTGTCTGACTGCGTGTATAGGGGCGGTTTGGGGTGTCTGGACGTCGATGCTCTCGGGTGGGGTGTAGTGGAGGTGGTTGGATCGATGAGCGATGAAAGAAGACAAAAAATTAAAGGAAGACCAGTGACAAGCGAGTTCAACTAAAACACAAATTTCTTGTTAGTTAATCGCAGAGGCACTCCCTTGGAATTTCCATGCATCTGACCGTACTAATATATTTCATTTGTATTATCACTATATATTCAAGATAATATTAATTTAGCAAATTGCAGAGATTTTTCTGCCTTTTTTCGTTATGCTTTGGTGGAATGGTAAAGGATTAGTTTATCTAGTTTGTATGGTGAGTATTCTCCGTTACACATTTTAAGACCTTCAACATGAAGGATTCATGTTAATTGCATATATTGCTTGTGCATGATGGGTACGAGTTGAGGAAGATATTTTTATTATACTTGCTCAAATATCATGTCAACAAATAAAGACAACATTTCTGATATTGTGCGAGAATTTCTTAAGCGCATTAGATAGATCTTAATTTGTATCCAATTTTTAGTTAGATCATCGTTTTATATGTATGCATAACCAAATTGCCCTTTTGTTATCGGTTTACATTGCAAGTGAAGTGGATTTAAATTATTACCCGATTGTGCCCGTGTTATCTTTCTCTACATATGAAATTTAACATGCATTATGTTTATATAACTACAGCAAAATATTTCAAAAGCCCGTGGCAACACACGGGCATCCTACGAGGGCGCCGGCTCATCGAGGCACACGGCGATGCGGCGGGGAAGGGGAAAGTGCGAGAGGAAGTGAGTGAATGGAGGGGGAGTGGTTAGTGATTGGGGTTAGGGTTGGGATGCGGCGGGGAGAGGGGAAAAGGTAAGGGGTGGCCACTGAGCCCAGAGGCCAGCGTGCCAGGTGGTCCGTCGAGCCGGCCCGTGAGGCAACTTTACCGTGCCTGGGCCGGGGAGGCCAGCACGCGTGCCTGGCCAGGAAGTGTCATGCCTGGCCCGTGTAATCCTGGCCGGGCCGTGCCGTGTCGGGCTGGCCCATTTATCCAGGTATACTGTAATCCCTAAAAAATATACTGTGGATAAGGTAATTTCTTTTATAGATATTTTTTAGGGGGGCTAAGTTTGGGTGCTGGTTGGGCCGTGCTGGATATCTAATTTGGGCCTTGTGTGCAAATTTTGCTCAACAATAGAAATGCTAGACTCGCCTGTGTAGGAATTTATGATAAAAAACATAGATATTAAAAGTATACATATCTCACAAAAACAATAAAAGTGTGTATATATATTAAATATGGTTCATAAAAATAAATATTTTTTATACTTACCTTTCATATACTAAGGGTATCACAATAAAATCGAGAGAAAAAAATATACTTGGTTGAAGAAGGTTTGTTTGCATTTTTTTTATTTTGTTGGACAATTTTCCATGGCCTATGTAAATAATTTAAATAATTTTCGTATGCATATTTACTTATATATGAACATTGCAGTTTGTTTTTTCCCACGAATTTTGTGTTAGTACAATTATTTAATCAACATATTTTCCTAATAATGTCAAATATGTTTTTTATAGAGAAAATAGTTGTGTTAGTTTCACTTTTATTTTTTTAGATATTATATATGATTATATTATGCAGTAGAAAATATCATTTATATTTCATCATATATATTTCATCGTAGATACAAAGTAATGGGTTCCGACATATGCACTGATGCAATGATGACAGACCGCACTGAAACACCACAAGAAGATGTGCATATAGCTAACCTTCCTCTGTATGTATATTATACGTGAAAATACGAAAGGTATATTTTTTGTATATTATTGTTTTTTCAAAATATAGGAGACATGGATACGGACTTTGAAGATGCACAAAAAGAATCCATTGAGGGTTCCGATGCGAAGTTGCTGAAAGGGACCGTAAATTCACCGAGGTTTTTACAACATAATGATGTCGAAGCGGTGATATCTCATAACAAACCAAAAAAGGATGCCAATTTAAATGTTATCGCACAAGAGTTTTTTTCAACGTTATTATCAATATTTTCTTTGTGAAATTGCCTTATGTATTCAACTAATTTGGCTCATTTTGTTGTCTAAGTTGGCTCACTTTTTTATGATGTCGACAGACTATGTTTGTACCCCTAGAGATATTTCAGTCATCGAATCAATCATGTCTGCCCCCAAGAAAACCTTTTTCATGGACATTGGAGATGCCTTGTTATCAATCGACGATTTGGAATGCCTTTTGAAAGATGATATGTTCTTACACGATGGTGTAAGACCAATTTAACATGTATCTCTTGCAAAAAAAATTCAAGAGCCCGTGGCAACGTACAGGCACTCTACTAGTTTATTTTGTGGAACTTGTACAACAAAGGTATTGTTGCAGATTTTTTTGTAACGTGGGCTAAGCCAAACTAACAAACTGTAGGAAATAAACAAACTTGAGAATCAAGAAATATCTCTAAGAGATTGAAACTTGCTAAGAGATAACTAGTGATACTTATCCCTTTAAGCTGCTGTCGTGGCCTTTCCTCCTCCGTTGGTCGCTCATCGTCACGAGCTCCCGTTGAATGGTGGGTAGGGAGGACCCGTTGAACGGTGGGTAGGGAGGAGCGGTGCCGCTCGTCCTCGCCGTCGCACCACCGCCGATGAGCGCCGGACCCCTGACCTGGTCGCCTCGCCACCATCCTCCTCCCTGGCGAGGTGGGCACACCATGCGCAGCCGATGGGCGTGGTGGAGGTGGGTGGCCACCGCACCCGACACTGGCTGCAACTTCGCCGCCATCCTCCTCCTGCGAGGTGGCCGATTGCCGATGGAAGCGTCAAAACAGGGAGGTGGCGGACGTGGGAGTAGCGATCCATCGAGTAATTAGAAGTGTTACCCTTCTTCTCACGGATACAACTCACGGCTTGGGGATTGAGAGATCAGAAAACGGAAATGCTTCTAATCACCCGACGGATCGCAGCTTCCATGTCCGCTGCCTTCTCTGCATGCCACATGCCCCATGGGCAACCACCATGTAGTTTTGCAACTGGCCAGTTGTTGCAATCTTATCACTGCAATAACTGGTGTGTTGCAGTCTGACAAAGATGAAGGCAAGGCGGTTACATCCAGATCCCTGCAATGCCAAACGGGAAACACGCGTCACCCAATGCTTCGACACCGGCGTCGGCAACCGCCCACCTCGCCGGAGGAGGATGGCAACGAGGTTGCAGCTAGGGTCAGGTGCGGCGGCCGCCGTTGTCGCCTGCCTCCACCATGACCGCCAGCAGCGCGTAGTGCACCCACCTCGCAAGGGAGGAGTATGGAGGCGAGTCAATCTGGTCAGAGGTCTGGCGCTTAGTGGCAGCGCTGCGATGGCGAGGACGTGCGATGCCGCTCCTCCCTTCCTACCGTTCGACGGGAGCTCGCCATGAACAACCGATGGTGATGTTTTTTCTTGCAACATCCTCCAATTGCAAAAAAGATTTTTGCGACATTATCGATGTTGCCAAACTTTCATCCATAACACTTTTAAAAATTCTATAACATTAACTCCGTTGCAAAAAAAAAATTCCAACAATACTGCAAAAGTTCTGCAACATGAACTCTTTTTCAAACTTCTGATTGCAAAGTTGTTCGTTGAATCTGATCGCTCATCTCGTGATAAATCCAATGACTGACGAGGTGACGGACCTTTTAAAAAAAATTGCCGACCGACACATAGAATTGACCGACACGAGCTCGTGCCTGGCTCGCCGGCGCCGTCGGCAGTCTCGGAGTCATGTCCCCCCAGTCCACCGGGTATTGGCTGAGGACGCAGGTGTGGGTGCCTCCTACGGTCGAGGCGCCTACCCAGACTCGGGGACTAATGTCGGGCTAGGAGTAGTTGGAGTGCCATCGCTCTTCCTTCTGTGGTTCGCTGCAGTGTGATTTGAGCGGCCGACGGTGTCTCGCGACAGGGATGTCGGGGCGGCGGCCCTGGATGGCGGTCCGCATGGTTGCTCTACGACGTGCATCATTGCGGTGGTGGTGGCTCTCTTCCCGGGTTGTGTGGGCAACGAGAGGTGATGCGGCGGGTAGCTTGGACGTGTCCTCTCTCTCTCGGAGGGGCGGTGTCCTGATCCAGATATAGGGGGGTCTAACATTGCCGCACTTCTCCTGGCGGCCTCGTGGTGGCACGGGTGAGGTGCCGAGTGAAAACTCCGTGCTTTGGCGTCGAGACGATGACACCCATGGGTGTCACGCTCTTCTTGAAGTCGTCGTTGTGGTTCTTCTCTCCGTGTTAGGGTTCCGAGTGAAGAACATTGTCCCGTGTGGACTTGATAGTGGCGACGCTCTGCGCCGTTTTCCCTCTTGGGGGCGTTGTCGTGGAGCTTAGGCGTGCCATGTCATTGCGTGGAGGTGTATAGCTCGTCCGGTGCTTGTTGTCGGTAGCGTAGTCACGTGCGTCTATGTGTGCCAGATATCGCAGGGTCGGCTTTGTAGGAGGGCTACCTCACTATCTTGTATCGTTTGGCTGTGTACTTCGTCGGTTGTTGTTTTATCTATAAAGAGGGGAGAAAGCCCATTCCGAGAGGATGTCAGCTATATAAGAGAAGCTCATTCGGGTGAACAAGAAACTAAAAACATGAACGAGGCACAGCTAAATAAAACACTAAACAAAAGGAGCTTGCTTGTTCCTAGCAATGAGCATAAGTCTTCCCGAAGCGCCATGACACCACTCACGAAGCACGCCACCGCTCCCACGGGACACTCCAGTTGCTAGGTCCGGCGATGTATGATGATATCATCAGTTTGAAGGAGAGGGGTCCGAAAATGACGCTTCCAAGGAAGAGAACGAGGTACGCGTATGTTTTCGTCGCGGGATCCTATTTGACGCCCGCAGGCGTCAAAAGGAGGAGCCTTCGCTGAAGAGAGTCACCACTTGGGCCCGCCCACGTACGGATTTTGGTTTCCCTGCTGTTTCGCTGTTTCTTCGGGTTTTGTTTTTCGTTTTTGTCTTCCAGGGTTTTCACTCTTGTGGCTGGCTTTCCGTTGTTTTGTTCCGGTTTTTTTAGTTCCTTTTTTCTTTTCATTTTTCTTTCTTTTATGTTTTCTTTTTATTTTCTGTTTTTGTTCTTCTTCTCTTTATTGTGTATTATATAAAAATTCACCGCATATTACAAAAATCTTCATTGTATTAAGAAAATGTGCATCGTGTATTATGAAATAGTTCACCTTGCATTATAAAAATGTTCATCATGTATTAAAGAAATGTTCATTGTATATTATTAAATTGTTCAACATATATCAGAAAATGTTCATTGTGTATTTAAATTTTGTTCATCGTATATTAAGAAATTGTTCAATGTATACTATAAAATGTTCATTTGTATATTTTAATTTGTTCAGTGTATTTTTACAAAAAGTTTCACCGTATTTGAAAAATTGTTCATACGTATATTGTAAAGATGTTGAATGTTTTTGAAGATTTGCCGCTGTCCTTTTTACTTTTAACGTGGCGCTGTGGTTTTGTTGTTCGAGGTCTCTAGCCCGGCCGGCTAGCCTCGCTACAATCAACTTTGAGGTCGGAAGCTCGATACCGCATGAGCGCTTCTATTTTTTCCGATTTTTTTGCTCACCGCTTGATAATCGGGCTGGCCCGTGTGCGCACCGCTTCAGCAAAGCTGCGACGTTCGGACGCACACTGGCGGCGTACAGGAGGTCTCGTTTACGTCATCCGCCTGACCAAGGTCAAGCACAACATTTGCCGGCACCTCACCGGCCAAATGTAGAGCCCATCAAGGACTTTGCTACACCTATGTAATTTAGCTACGTAAACTTACGTACCATCTGACTTGGCTTATCTTAGTTGGGCAAAAATTAGGCCCAGGCCCACACCCTGAAAATAGGGGGCTGATTAGTTTAGAAAGGAAATACGTAGTATTACGTAGATTGATTACGTAGGTATAGCATCATTGACCCATCAATGGCAACCGAAAATCACACCAATGCAACTTGGCTAAAGGGTACTACCAGCAGCTTGCCAACATGACACTGATCCCGGCAACCCCCTGGTTTTGGGATGGCCTCGCACGGCAAGAAGACTGTCATCTAAAGAAGGCCAAGGACACATTGAGGTAAATCACTAGCGACAAGAAGGGCCTCAGGCAACCTAGGTAGCGTACATCGACGGACATCACAGAAAGAGACTCCAAGGACAGGTGGTGTCACGGCCCGGATTTGGGAGAATCCAAGTCTCTGTGCTCACTGTGCTATCCCTGGATCATAGCTAGCACACACAGTAACACAAACGAATATCAGTAAGACATACATCATTCTACTAAAACGGTAGATCCAAATAAATATAAATCATACCTTAGACACAGCTCAAGCTGGCACATAATATAGCGGAATTATACGTAGTCGCTAAGTTAGGGCTCCATCAACGCCACTGGGCTCGTTGAGTGTAGACCACAACCCTATCATCTCTTAATCATTCGACATCTACACATGACAGGTGCAGATGAGTACGTGCAAGTTGCAAAGGAAAGTATAACAGATTATATATGCAGGTTCGGGTAAGTATTGGTGGAGATTTCCTTTGCATAAAGCCAATTTTCTCCTATACTAATTTTTTGTAAACTTCCTTTGAAATAAAAAACTAGTTTTTAGTATAAAAGGTAGGAGTGAGACACTTGGATATACGCACCAGTGCTCATTCTCCAAATTTTGGTAAAACATACATAAGGTTGAAGTGAAACACATTCACTGTGCTCATTCCTCAACTTTAACCCTTAAAACAGACTTCTAGAAAAGAAAGGGAAGATTCTTCTTCAGTCCAAGTCTTCAGTTGCTCAAAATTGCCCGTAACCTGGGGCATGGCTAATCGATTAGGTTAAACCCTCTGCAGAGGTCGTACATGTTCCCCACATGACACAACCAACCCCGTTTATCGTTACACACTTGGGTGCACGACTAGGAGGAGATTGTGACGAAGCCTTTCCGTAACAGACCCCTATACCACCAAGCCGCCCGCAACTTTGGCACGAAGGCCTCTCTCCGATGGCGGTCCTAGGGTAGGGTTTCCCGTTAGTACCAAGCTAAACCAGAGCCCATATTAGCATGTGGCTGTACTGGAAGCTACATCAAACAGTACTTGGAAGATATCAGACCCCTGGACGGCGGTCCGCACCAAAAACCTGTGTGCAAGACCCCAGTCGGGCGCATTCACTGCAAGACCCCGATTGGGCGCAATCACTTGAAGACGCTCCCATCAATACCATTCCTCCGCCCAGGGAGTAGAAGTAAAAATAGTATATAGTTTTGTTTAAAAATATTTTTCTCAAAACTCTGCTCCAAAGGGAGCAAGTTTAAGGTTTAAAACAAGTTTGGTTTTCATCCCACCCTTTTGTGCAAGCGTGGCCAAGCGTGGCTGTAAGTGTTGAACCAATGGCTCTAGCTAGTAAAAAAATACTTTGTAAATCTTTTGTAAAACATGCATAGTATTAAAATTAAATGAGATATGCATACTATGAAAATATAGGTCAAGGCATGATCAAATTGCAACTTGCCTGTGTCTTGAAGTTGATTCCCTACTTGTTATCATCTCTCCTTTACTTTACGTTATATCTAAAAATGAAAGAAAATACTTCAACACACAACAATTCAAATAAAGATCCAAATAAAAGATTCAAATTAACAATACAAATACATTCTTAGGATAATTATCATGAGGTGGCCATTGTTTGAGATAGGACCTAGTTTGGTGTTGAAGGAGACTTGACATAGTCTTGTCCTAGGGTTGGATCAAATTGGTTCAAGTGAAGATCACGATGTCAATATATATAATGATTGAGAGACAAGTTTTGTTAACCAAATTTCCATAAATTAGACTTGTGGTCGACTATGGGAATTGAAGGTTATATAAGTTTAGGGAACTAAAAATAATAATTTAATAACTCAAATTTTTTTTGATAGTAACATATGAACAGAGAAGTTTTCTAGGGATCAATCTAAGAGATTTATCTAAGCATAAAATTTAATTGGTCAAAGATGTTAAATTATGAGTAAAGAAAGTGATTCTAAAGTGTAGAGGCTAAAACATGAACTAAGCATGGTTGAAAAATTAAGTCATGGGTCCTAACAGATAGGTATGGTTCTAATGATCAATTTTTATATAATAAGCTTTTTGATATGAATTATAGATTAAAAGATATGGCAAAAATATTCAATTTACCATTTAAATCAAAACTAAATTTTAGATTGCTCAAAAGTGAAATTTTATAATTTCATAAAAAACTACAGGTTCCAAAGAATCCGGGGATATCTTATTTGTTGAAATCGGACATACGGTTTGGGAGATACGAATTTCCGAAATTTAGACATTTTTCTGAAAAATGACTTACGGAATTTAGAGGAGGCTTGCCGGAGTCGGTCGCCGGAGTTCGGGAAGAAGGTCTCCGGAGTTGTGGAAAAAGGTCCCCGAAGTCAAGTAGCAGAAGAACGGCGAAGAGGTAGACGAGGGGAGTCCGTTGAGCAATGTTCTGGGCTCGGCCTCGTCCGGTGACGGCGTGGAGCCGCCGCCGGAGCTGCAGAACTCTGGCGAGAAATTGCTCACAGAGGAGGGCGAGGTAGAGAGGGGTTTGCTCGGTAGATGGTGAGGGCTGTGAGGTGCTCCTATTGGTACTATTTATAGGAGAGGGGGAGGTCATAATTCGAGCAGATGGTGGTGCTTAATGGTGGCTGTTCCTCTGCCTTGTAATGGCCACTACGGGAGTCTCCATGGCGCACTGAGGAAGGAAAAGGGTCGAGGGAGGGAGCCGGTGACGATTCAGGAGGTCAGATGGTGCGGGGAGTGAATGGAGAGGAAGCGTTGGGGTGCAGCCTAAGCCATGGCTGTCTCTCTGTACGTGAACGTACAGATTTTTTTTTGTTTTTTAGGTGAAACTAGGGATTTTATTCAAAGTCCAAAACGGAAGGAATACAAATAATGTCTGATAGGATCCCTAGCCACATGTGGCGACCCGCCGGGAGCGACGACGCTGCCTTAGCCAAAGCATGCATCTAAAATTTCGACTCCCTTCTCTCAAAACAGAAGCTAACCTTTACAAAATCATTCATCCTCTCATTGATCTCACTAAGCAAAAAAGCATAAGAGGCATTGGCACCTCTCTTGATGTCTGTGACAACTTGCATGCAATTGGAGGCTATTATCGCATGTGAAACATTGAGATCCATGGCCAGAACAAGAGCTTCATTACATGCATGGGCTTCAAGGCTTGGAGCATCAACTAGTCCGTCAAGAATAATTGCCGAAGCTCCCAAATAATTTCCAAATCTGTCCCTACACACTGCCGCTGCCGCCCCTGTGGTTCCTCGGCGCGAGATCGCGCCGTCCACATTTATCTTCACACACTCCCCGTCATCAGGTGGCCGCCATCTCGTTGACCTGTGTTGGCTAGCAGGCCTCGGACCAGTCGCTCTTTCAACATTTGCCATTCCAAGTTCTTCAAGATAGCGATTAACGAAACTGAGAGTTGATAATGGACTTTGATACTCATTGTCATGAATCGCTCTCCGCCGAGCCCACCATATAGCCCACATCGTGACAAGGATCTCGGCTAGATCATGCTGTTGTGTGCTCTCAAACAGCCAAAATAACCACAACCTCGCATCATCAGTTCTGTTAGATAACATATGTTCGAGGATATCTTCATCACTCAAAGCCCAAACACATCTGGCCATGCGGCAGTCGAACAGAGAATGCTGCCATGAATCCGCTTCTTCATTGCATATAGAACATGCCGGTGAGGTCGCCATCTTCCGCCTATGGCGTACTGTCCCCGTTGGCAATGACATGTGAGCCAACCTCCATACAAACACTTTAACTTTTGATGGGATTTTAACTTTCCATATTTGAGACCATGCTTTCTTCTCTGTCTCCTTGTTAGAAATGCTCGCTCGGTGTTCAAGCCACTCCTCGCGTTGGTGTTTGATTCCTGAGATCATCCTGTACGCAGATCGTACTGAAAAAACCCCCCCTCTTATCGTAGTGCCAAGCCCAAAAATCTTGTTGCATTCGGAAACTGAGTGGGATATTCATAATCACATCGACATCCGGTTTCACAAAGTGCTCCATGAGGCCTGTTCTACTCCACGTCCTTGAGGTCGGATCAATAAGCTCCGAGACCGATTGTGGGGGATCAGGGGATATCGAGCATAAAGGTTTTAACGCGTAGTCCCTCGGCAGCCAGTTGTCACGCCAAATATTCGTGTTCTCCCCTGTGCCGATCCTCTTTATCAGGCCCAAAGCAAGAACATCTCGTCCTTCTAACAGCGATCGCTAGACCTGGGATGGATGAGCTCCCAAGGTCGCATCAAGAATGGGTCCAACCGGGAAGTATCTTGCCTTCAGCACCCTAGCACTTAGTGATTGTGGCTCTTGCAGGATCCTCCACACCTGGCGTGCTAGTAGTGCAAGATTAAAAAGCTCAATATCACGGAAACCCATTCTTCCCATATATTTCGGTTTGCACATTGTTTCCCAAGATACCCAAGCCGGCTTCCGCTGCCCTTGTTTACTACCCCACCAGAACTTCCTCAGGAGGCTATTTATATGCTCACACAGACCCCACGGTAGCTTAAAACACGCCATAGAATACGTTGGTATTGCTTGAGCGACAGATTTAATAAGGACTTCCTTCCCTCCCGTAGACAAGCACTTCTCCATCCAACCCTGAACATGCTTCCAAATTCTGTCTTTGAGATATTTAAAACAGCCCTCCTTGGCTCTACCCACATCACTTGGTAATCCCAGATATTTCTCAGACAACGCCTCGTTATGGACACCGAGCACATTTTTTACTTCCAGCCGGGTTGCCTCAGAAACTCCCTTGCTGAAATAAATAGAAGATTTGTCCATATTTATACGCTGTCCTGAGGCATCGCAGTAAACTTTCAGCAACTCGTTCACCTTAGCTGCACACACAGTCGTTGCTTCAAAAAATAAGAGGCTATCGTCGGCAAACAACAGATGGTTTTACTTCCGGTGCAGATGCTGCTACTGAAATGCCCCTCACGCCCACTCCCCGAGCTTTCAATAAACACGAGAGCCCCTCTGCTGCCAAGAGGAAAAGATACGGGGATATTGGGTCCCCCTGACGAACACCTCTAGAGGGCCTGAAATCATCTAATCTTCCACCATTAAATAACACAGAAAATGAAACTGATGACACGCACCTCATCACCGCTTCCGTGAACACGGGACTAATCCCCAATTTGAGCATGACAGCTTTAAGGTAAGGCCACTCTAGCCTATCGTACGCCTTCATCATGTCGAGCTTGAGAGCACAAAACCTGTTAGACTTGATCTTCCTTGACTTCATGTAATGGAGACATTCATATGCCGTTATAAAATTATCGGTTATAAGACGTCCAGGAACGAAAGCGGATTGCTCTTCGGAGATCACATCTGGGAGGATTACTTTCAACCTATTGGCTAAGACCTTTGACGCGATCTTATAGATGACATTGCAAAGACTTATAGGCCGAAACTGTCCTAGAATTTTTGGACTTGCAATCTTGGGAATTAAGACGATGAACGTACTGTTAATATCCTCCGGTGAGTCCTCTCCTCTCAGCACCCTCTTGATCATGCCCGTCACCTCATCTCCACAAAGCTCCCAACGCCTTTGGAAAAAATGAGCTGGGAAACCATCAGGACCGGGAGCCTTGGTTGGAAACATCTGAAATAGTGCCTCCTTTATCTCCTCGTTCGTGAAAGGCGCATCAAGTTTAGCATTCGTGTCCCCGTTAACTCTCACAGGGATGTGAGATAGTACCTCCTCTATGCCAATGGTACCCTCTGATGTGTATAGGTTCTTATAGAAATCAGTTGCCATCCCTGCCATCTCGTCCGGATCCGAACTCATAGATCCATCTGAACGTTGAAGCTGAACTATTCTGTTCTTTGCCCTCCTTGCACTTGCCTTCTTCTGAAAATATTTTGTATTACTGTCTCCTTCCGAAAGCCACTTGATGCGTGAGCGCTGCCTCATCATTATTTCTTCTCTGTAAGACAACTCCACCATCCTATCCTGAACCTCCTTCTCCTCACAGTTTGGGCCAACACGATCTGGTGCAGCTCTTAGGGCCGTTAGTTTCATCCGGAGATCCCGCAACTCTTGGCGTACATACCCAAATGTCCTTCTTCCCCAGGTTTTCAATTCTGCTGCTACCGTACTCAGTTTATCGGACAGCGTTGCAGCCGTAGTGGCTGGATGTTGTTCCCTCCATATTTTATCAACATGATTTTTAAAGCTCGGCTCCCTCTCCCACATGCACTCATATCTTAACGGTTTTTGCATAGTCAGCCGCACCTCACTTGTATCAAGCTCGTTACACAACAAGATGGGACTATGATCTGATTTTGCCACCGTCAAATGCTCCACAGTGGCAAACGGAAACATTGATGACCATGCCGGGCTTGCCAAAGCGCGGTCCAGCCGAACACGGCAGAAATCACCGCCAACAATTCGTTTCTCAAACGTCCAGTCTAGCCCCTTGTATCCCAAGTCTGCCAGCTCGCACACATCAACCGCCTCTCTGAACCCAGCGATCTGAGCAGCGTCGCGCTCATTTGGTCCAAACTGCTCCTCCGGTCTCAAAATCTCATTGAAGTCACCCAGGCATACCCAAGGCAGTGAATTCTCGCCTCGAAGGAATTTCATGGTGTCCCACGTTTTATACCTTAAGCTCCTATTAGCAGCCCCATAGAAGCATGAGAGCCGCCAAGGGTCCTTCCCTGGTTCTTTCACCACCGAGTCGATGTGGTACTGCGAGAAAGTTTTTATTTCAACCTCAACATTATTCTTCCAATACATGCATAAACCTCCACTCCTCCCACTACTACCTACTCCAAAGCTACTATCAAAACCTAGTCTACCCGCCAAACCTTCCACCCGGTACTTTGCAATTTGCGTCTCCACAATACATAGCACCATCGGCGCACTTGCCTCCACTAGATCGTGGACCTCGTGAACCGTCGCGGGATCGCCAATCCCGCGGCAGTTCCAACATAAAGTCTTCATCGATCTCGGCGGTCCTCCTCGTGGGAGGCCGCCGTTGTTACGTCCATATCATCCATCTCCTCCCCCCCCCCATCTTGCTTCCTCCTCTTGATCACCTGATTCTTCTCCGGTGTAGCAACCACTCCCTCTTTGTATGCTTCTGAAGTAGAGCCCTCAATCAAGAGAACATTCCCCGCAACTCTACCTGCAAGATTGGGCACCGGCTGTCCCCTGATCATGAGGGTGCCATCTGCGGCCACAAGGCGCTTGGAGGAAGACGAACGCTTCGCTAGTGGGCTGCTCGGTCAGTTGGGCCAGCCTGTAGGTTTTAGTTTTTTTTAATACTTATATTGCAGAGAAAACTATGATAGACAAAAGAAAAAAAATGTTCACACGCATATAATTATAATTTTGTGCCTACTAAATAAAACTATTTGTGTGCACAAACTACAATTCATTCTTTATGGACATAATTGAATTACACACAAAAAAATATCAATTTTGAGTTTTGCAAATTCACAAAAGGATAATTGTACCATATTAAACATTTCCGAATATATTTTTGGAGAAGTCACATTATCTCCTCTCATTAAGTTTTATTTGAATACTTTGGAAATATTTAAATGGCACTAAAATTCCATATAAGATCCAATTCCAATGAAACTCAAAAATTCAAAGAACCCCAAATGGAATATTAATCCACCACATTTGAGAAAGTCATTTTATTCTCACTCATATATTTGAATGTGGTTTCAAATATTCCAAAAGAATTGAGTGCCCTTTGAATTCTTGAATAAACTTTCCCAACCATATATTTTTTTATTGGACAAAAATGTTGTCCAATTTTTAACATGGTTTGAAAAAAAAGGTTTAAACAAGGACTCAAAAAGTTTTAATTCCCTATGAAAATCAGAGCAATTCAATCAATATTATCCTATTATTAACATTCCAAAATTTGGGAAATTTTGGGATGTTACAAACTACCACCCTTAAAAGAAATCTCGTCCTCGAGATTTGCAAAGGCTAGCAAGAAGTAGGTTAGGGTTTGGTTCTCTTGGGTTACTTCCCCACAATTTAGTCATAACATCTATATGATTGCATTCTATCCGTTCGCTTCCTGTCTTGAGGGAATGTCTTCTCTTTATATAATTCCTTGTATTCCAGTTCTTCGGGATGCTTATGTCTAAGGCTTTTTGCACCATTCTGGAGTCTCTCGTGATTTGTCGTATGACCCAATTGTCCTTCAAGGGTGTTCGAGTGCTACCACCCTTAAGAACAAACTTGTAGCGATTTCCAGAATTTCTTTATTCCATGATGATTTCAATCAAGTTCCTCTCAGCCAGAACTGAGCCTTGGCTCAAAAGAACAAGTCTTCACTCAAAGTCCATAATTTCTAGAACTACCTATCGAGACTCTCATGGGGATCAATGAATTATCTTCCGATGGAACTCCTTGAGGATCTTCATTTTTTCTGCTCACGTTGAATCTACTCTAGGCACAATTGCCTATCTATATGGATAATACGTCTTACTATTCTATGGTTTGGGCTTGTCGTATCGACACTCAACTAGGTTCTCATGGCTCTCTGATTTACCAATCAAACATACGAAGGTATATAATAAGAGTCTCCAGTATGGGGGCCAATCCATCCCGTACTCAAATCATTACCTCATATGTAGACAGGTGAATCGCGTATATTAACACTCGGTCTTTCTCACTCCTCTTTAAGAGATCTTCACCTGCAAATCTAATAAAATGTCTTTGGGTGGCGTTAATCCTGCATAGGTTGTATTAAACTTGCATGCGAGAAATAGCGGAACTTTTGTGTGCCAAAGTTGCATTCTCCTTTCGAATAGATTCCTTATTACATCCTTTAACCTCTCGTACAACGTCAAGTTCAAAATAGCGTATTACAAGTGTTGCCATCCACATGGATTGGTATGGTCTAGCGTGTAAACCCAACATTATTCCTTACTCCTTCGTAAGAAGTTTAGTCTAGCTGAAAACGTGCGATGTAGTCCTTGAACTCATTAATCCTATGCTCCTTCATGGCGGCCATGAACTTCATGTCCATGAGCTCAGCATATACTTATCTCAAGTACTTTTGAGCATGAAAAAGTCTGGCTTCAAGGATTTCCCCAATCTGACGTATGGCTTCCATGGCAGCTTCACGAAAAGAGTCGCAGAAAGTGGTTCGAGGTACTCGGGAAATGAAAAAGTATTGCCCAGTTGTCTTTGGACAAACTCCCTTTTCACAGAAGAGGTGTACTTCCACGTACCAAAGTTCCACTCCATTTTCAATGGAAGGATAACCCTTGTAGACAACATCTCCTTCAAGGTGAATATGTCCCATCATATCCTTCAGCATCTTTGGAAAATCATGGTCACTAGTCAAAGTCATGATCATTTCTGAGCCCTTGTGGAATGACTCGTAAAGGGTTGCCATCTGCAGGTGGAAAGGAAAGGTTGAGTTCAAAACAACAAGGTATTTATCTCCTTTGAAGAAATGTGGAGGTTTCTATGAGGAAAAGTTTAGTGGTTGGTTCATCCATAGTTCAAGGATTTGATCTAGGTGAGATAGAGCTTAGGGAGGAAGAGAGATGGATCCACACACACCACAATCACCAATCAGCTCCTATCCTAATGTTCTCAGCATTTCTAATAGGCTCTTTTACTCTGGTTTCGTCATGAAGTCTTCAATTCTTCAAAGTCTTCAGTGTGTGATGCTTTACCCGTATGAAGGTCTTCTTGTTAATTATCCATAACTTGCACCTCTCAGGATTAAATAAATAATGCAAATCTACGGAGGTCGTATCCTAATAACGAAAGGTTTTTTTTATCATACAACGCAACTGACAACAAAAATCAAATCAATGGCGAAGAACTCCAACAAAAATCCAAATTTCACTCATAAATTTCATTCAAACAATTCCTATGGTGCCTTCATCCACATGGGTTCGCATGGTCGGGCGCACTACTCACACTCTTTCGTTTATTTCATAACTTTCATGGTGGGCTTGGACGCTATTGAACTATGTGGGATATTCCTTGTAGTGGTACGTAATCTTCACCTTCTTCACAACCACCTTGGTCTTGAGTGTCTTCAGTTCTGCTTCAACTTCTTGGATGTAAACTTTAGTATTGGAGACGTCTTTATCTTAGCATCATTTCCATGAAGTAACCTTTAGGCTCTTGAAAGTCCATATCAGTGTCAAGGTCATTGGGACATCTAAGTTTTTGAAAGCAAATGAGAACTTAGTAAAGAAAAGAAGAGGATACGAGAATGCTTGTTGGTACTAATGAAAATATAAGTTATCCTATCAAGGTATTCCTATTTCTAAACCATTTTCTAGGGTCACGTCCTACAGTCAACGTATGCTCTGACACCATTTTGTCACGACCCAGATTTGGTAGAATCCAAGTCTCTATGCTTACAGTGCTATCCCAAGATCATAGCTAGCACACACAGTAACAAAAATGAATATCAGTAAGACATACATCATTCTACTACAACGGTAGATCCAAATGTTGGGGAACGCAATAATTTCAAAAAAAAACCTACGCACACGCAAGATCTATCATGATGATGCATAGCAACGAGAGGGGAGAGTGTAGTCCATGTACCCTTGTAGACCGTAAGCGGAAGCGTTATGACAACGCGGTTGATGTAGTCGTAAGTCTTCACGATCCGACCGATCCTAGCACCGAAAGTACGGCACCTCCGTGATCTGCACACGTTCGGCTCGGTGACGTCCCACGAACTCTCGATCCAGCTGAGTGTCGAGGGAGAGCTTCGTCAGGACGACGACGTGATGACGGTGATGATGAAGTTACCGACGCAGGGCTTCGCCTAAGCACTACAACGATATGACCGAGGTGGAATCTGTGGAGGGGGGCACCGCACACGGCTAAGACAACTGTCAACTTGTGTGTCTATGGGGTGACCCCCTCCCCCGTATATAAAGGAGTGGAGGAGGGGAGGGCCGGCCCTCTATGGCGCGCCCTGGGAGGAGTCCTACTCCCACCGGGAGTAGGATTCACCCCTTTCCCTAGTTAGAGTAGGAGAGAAGGAAGGAGGAGAGAGGGAGAAGGAAAGGGGGGCGCCGCCTCCCCTTCCCTAGTCCAATTCAGACCCAAAGGGGAGGGGGCACATGGCCTGCCCTGGCCACCCCTCTCTCTCTTCACTAGAGCCCATTAGGGCCCATATACTCCCTCGGGGGTTCCGGTAACCCCCCGGTACTCCGGTAAATGCCCGAACTCACTCGGAACCATTCCGATGTCCAAACATAGTCATCCAATATATATATCTTTATGTCTCGACCATTTCGAGACTCCTCGTCATGTATGTGATCATATCCGGGACTCCGAATAACCTTCGGTACATCAAAACACATAAAATCATAATACCGATCGTCACCGAACGTTAAGCGTGCGGACCCTACGGGTTCGAGAACTATGTAGACATGACCAAGACTCATCTCCGGTCAATAACCAATAGCGGAACCTGGATGCTCATATTGGTTCCTACGTATTCTACGAAGATCTTTATCGGTCAAACCGCACAACAACATACGTAGTTCCCTTTGTCATCAGTATGTTACTTGCCTGAGATTCGATCGTCGGTATCTCAATACCTAGTTCAATCTCATTACCGGCAAGTCTCTTTACTTGTTCCGTAATACATCATCCCGCAACTAACTCATTAGTCACAATGATTGCAAGGCTTATAGTGATGTGCATTACCGAGAGGTCCCAGAGATACTTCTCCGATACTCGGAGTGACAAATCATAATCTCGATCTATGCCAACTCAACAAACACCATTGGAGACACCTTTAAAGCATCTTTATAATCACCCAGTTACGTTGTGACATTTGATAGCACACTAAGTGTTCCTCCGGTATTCAGGAGATGCATAATCTCATAGTCATAGGAACATGTATAAGTTATGAAGAAAGCAATAGCAACAAACTAAACGATCATCGTGCTAAGCTAACGGATGGCTCAAGCCAATCACATCATTCTCTAATGATGTGATCCCGTTTATCAGATGACAACTCTTTGTCCATGGCTAGGAAACTTAACTATCTTTGATTAACAAGCTAGTCAAGTAGAGGCATACTAGTGACACTCTGTTTGTCTATGTATTCACACATGTATTAAGTTTTCGGTTAATACAATTCTAGCATGAATAATAAACATTTATCATGATATAAGGAAATATAAATAACAACTTTATTATTGCCTCTAGGGCATATTTCCTTCAGTTTCCCACTTGCACTAGAGTCAATAATCTAGATTACATTGTAATGATTCTAACACCCATGATGTCTTGGTGCTGATCATATTTTGCTCATGAGAGAGGCTTAGTCAATGGGTCTGCAACATTCAGATCCGTATGTATCTTGCAAATCTCTATCTCTCCTTTCCTTGACTTGATCGCGGATGGAATTGAAGCATCTCTTGATGTGCTTGGTTCTCTTGTGAAATCTGGATTCCTTTGCCAAGGCAATTGCACCAGTATTGTCACAAAAGATTTTCATTGGACCCGATGCACTAGGTATGACACCTAGATCGGATATGAACTCCTTCATCCAAACTCCTTCATTTGCTGCTTCCGAAGCAGCTATGTACTCCGCTTCACACGTAGATCCCGCCATGACGCTCTGCTTGGAACTGCACCAAATGACAGCTCCACCATTCAATAAAAATACATATCCAGTTTGTGACTTAGAGTCATCCGAATCAGTGTCAAAGTTTGCATCAACGTAACCGTTTATGATGAGCTCGTTGTCACCTCCATAAACAAGAAACATATCCTGAGTCCTTTTCAGGTATTTCAGGATATTCTTGACTGTTGTCCAGTGACCCACTCCTGGATTACTTTGGTGCCTCCCTGCTAAACTAATAGCAAGGCACACATCAGGTCTGGTACACAACATTGCATACATGATAGAACCTATGGCTGAAGCATAGGGAATGGCTTTCATTTTCTCTCTATCTTCTGAAGTGGTCGGGCATTGAGTCTGACTCAACTTCACACCTTGTAACACATGCAAGAACCCTTTCTTTGCTTGATCCATTTTGAACTTCTTCAAAACTTTGTCAAGGTATGTGCTTTGTGAAAGTCCAATTAAGCGTCTTATCTATCTCTATGGATCTTGATGCCTAATATATAAGCAGCTTCACCGAGGTCTTTCATTGAAAAATTCTTATTCAATTATCCTTTTATGCTATTCAGAAATTCAGTATCATTTCCGATCAACAATATGTCATCCACATATAATATCAGAAATGCTACAGAGCTCCCACTCACTTTTTTGTAAATAGAGGCTTCTCAAAAAGTCTGTATAAATCCATATGTTTGATCACACTATCAAAGCGTATATTCCAACTCCGAGAGGCTTGCACCAGTCCATAAATGGATCAGTGGAGCTTGCAGACTTTGTTAGCACCTTTTGGATCGACAAAACCTTCTGGTTGCATCATATACAACTCTTCTTTAAGATATCCATTAAGGAATGCAGTTTTGACATCCATTTGCCAAATTTCATAATAATAAAATGCGCCAATTGCTAACATGATTCGGACTGACTTAAGCATCGCTACGGGTGAGAAGGTCTCATCGTAGTCAACTCCTTGAACTTGTCAAAAACCTTTCACAACAAGTCGAGCTTTGTAGACAGTAACATTACCGTCAGCGTTAGTCTTCTTCTTGAAGATCCATTTATTCTCTATGGCTTGCCGATCATCGGGCAAGTCAACCAAAGTCCATACTTTGTTCTCATACATGGATCCCATCTCAGATTTCATGGCCTCAAGCCATTTTGTGGAATCGGGGCTCATCATCACTTCCTCATAGTTCGTAGGTTCGTCATGGTCAAGTAACATGACTTCCAGAACAGGATTACCGTAGCACTTTGGTGCAGATCTTACTCTGGTTGACCTACGAGGTTCGGTAGTAACTTGATCAGAAGTTTCATGATCATGTAAGTGCATCTAGTGCCCCTTAGTGATTTGGGTGTATTGAAGACTTATAGGTTAAGGGACTAATGCGTTTGTGAGTGTACACAGGTCTATAAATCTATGAGGAGTTTGATATTTACAGAGAAAGTCAAGCCCTAAAAATGAAGTTCTTCGACTAAAGACTTTGATATTCTGAAGACTTTCTGAAGACTTTGAAAGTGAAGAAATTGGTGTGACCTTGAAGACTTGGTATTCATTTGTGGAACATGAAGCGTGAAGACTTTTGTTTTCGTAGTTTCATTTTCTCTTTCTTGAGTCATAGGAAACACCGTCTTTGTTAAAGGGGTCGAGGAAATACTAAGGAAAAATTTCCATGTGATGCTCAACTCAAAATCCTACACCTACCAATCCCTTGAGTGAAGCCTTTGGAAATCTCATACAGATTCAGTCACTTTCTTGATGTGATGAGACGAAGTTCTTCCGGTCATTGATGAATTTGTTCGACCGAGGAGTTAGGAATTCGCCAAGTGTGAATTGCCTACTCGATGAGAACATGATAGCCATGAGGAATTTGAGAGTCAAACTTCCGACCGTTCTTTGTCTTCTTGCGCCACCTGTCCCAAAATATCTTATCCACCTAACGGTCATTATCATTGAAGGGCATTTATGTCTTATCATGTCGGGCTGCTCCCTAGGCTATAAATAGCGCCCCTACAACCACTAGCTGGTTGGCTGCTCGAGAGAACTTGACACTTGTCATTTGAGAGCCACCCATCCTCCGAGGACTTTGGCGGAAATCATCAGTGAGGAAAACCCAAAACCAAACCCTACAAACCCAAAGTGATTGAGCATCAGAAGAAATTGATCTGCGTGGATCCGACGCTTGTTACCTTTGAAGACTGTGCTTCTTCCAGACGGTTAGGCGTCATGGTCTAGAGCATCCAAGAGGAATTGTGGATCGCCGAGTGACCAAGTTTGTGAAGGTTTGGAAGTCGCCTGAAGACTTACCACGAGTGATTGGACGAGGTCTGTGTGACCTTAGTTCAAGGAGAATACGGTGAGGATTGGGTGTCTGAGCTGCGTGCTCGGCGATCGGGTGTCCGGACTGTGTGTCCTCGAGTTTAAATACTCGGCCGCTCAACCAGACGCATAACCGAGATGAAGTTGGAACTGGTCTACCAAATCATTGTCTTCACCAACCTAACTGGTTCTATTTCCTCAACCCTTTCATTTCCTCATTACTGTGTTGAGTGTTTGTTCATATATGTGCTTGAAGACTTTGACTGAAGACTTTCTCAATTTCCTCAGTTCAATTTCTTTAGTCTGTTTGTCTTCATCTTGTGTTATCCTGTGATTACGCTTTCTGTACTCTGTGCTAGTCTTCATTTCATCATGATGACCATGCTTGTATTCTGTTATGCTTACTTCTGAGTACATATTCCGCTTCTAGTAGTTCTTCGCCAAGGAATTTCCTCACCGGCAAATTCCTCAGTGAAGAATTCATAAAAATCGCCTATTCACCCCCCCTCTAGTCGATATAACGCACTTTCAATTGGTATCGAGCAAGGTACTCCCTTGTTACGTGTGATTTAGTTTAACCTTTGGAGTTTTAGTTATGTCGACCGCAGGTATGAAGAAAGTGACATGCCCTATCTTTGACGGTCATGATTATCCCAACTGGAAGGCCATGATGAGGAAGCGCCTCATGGCAATGAACAGCGAGCTGTGGACCGTCACTAAGATTGGTCTTACTGATCTATGCAAGATGGAGGACGCTAATGATATTCGCAAGTACACTCGACTAGACATCTTGGCGAAGGATATCATCTGTTCCTGCCTATCGAGAGATGAATTCAGGCGCATTATGCATCTTGGCAATTCGAAGCTTATCTGGGACCGAATCCATGATGTCTATGAAGGTCATCAAACCCGCCATGATCCCTGGTTTGAGGACTTCAAGGAATCTCTCAAAACGATGACTTTCGAGCCAGAATCATCATCTTCTGCATCATGCCTTATGGCAAACGGTGCTGAGATAACCGAATCCTACCTATCTGAATCTAGTGATGATGAATCTGACGATGAATTTGGACCTAGCTATGTCAAACTTGCTTCCGTTACCACTAAACAACAAAGAGCCTTGGAAAAGGTTCAATACATGCTTAATAAGAGCGATGATATGTTGGGTGAAGAAATGGATCAGTCAAAAGCATTGGCTGAGAGTCTTCAGAGACTTCATTCCAAGTTTGACGCCCTTCAAGATCAACATAATACTCTCTTGTCTGATCACGAGAAGCTTTCTTCTGAATCACTTCAAAGAAAGGAAGATCTTGAAAAGCTAAGAGTGTGTTATGAAGATCTTCAGAAGGAGCGCGATTCATTACTAGCTCAACAAATCAACGCTTCTCAGGAAGAATTTGTTCCTCCATGCCTAAAGTGCATTGAACGTGAATCTGCTAATTCTTCACCTGAATGTTCAAATGCTTCAACTGTTACAAATTCTTCACTTGCCTCTGCTATCACTAATTCCTCATCTGAGGACATTGCTAGTATCACTAACGATGCAGGGCTGAAGGAATTGTACATGACAGGCATGTACAAAAGCCTCAAAGGGCATCAGACTCTTTGTGATGTGCTTAAAAAGCAGATCCTAAACATAAACCCTAGGAAAGAGGGTATTGCCTTTGAGAGGAAACTTAATGCTGATGGAACATATTGGAAGCCTGAGCAGTACCCCAAAACCTCATGGGTTCTTTGCAAAGGACCTCCATTGATCCATCTAACTTATCTGGCTTTATATGTGAATCTCCTCATTCTTCTGATGAGTCATTTGACTCCAACTATAAATTGTTCAAAAATCAAAATGGTGAAGTATTTGCTAGATATGTTGGCACTAACTGCAGGAATGGTTCTCCTATGAAGATAATCTGGGTTCCCAAGAAGTGCCTCGAAAGTCTTCAGGTGAATGTCCTCATGACACCACCTATGAAGAATAGAAACCCCAGATCAAATCCTTCACGTGGATCAAATTCCTCAAATGGATCAAAGTCCTCACATGATTATCATTGTGCTAACAACTCTGTTCCGCAGGGTAGAGCTAAGGGCTATGAATATGTGCATTATTCTTCAAACCATTATGTTCATAAGTCCTCGAAGAATTTCTCTGCTTATTCATATGCTTACCCTAACCCCTCTTATGTGAAATGAAATGGTTTGGCCTCCATGCCACCATTCTCGTATGGTGCTCGCGGAGTGATAAACTCTTTGCCACCCCTTCAGATGTGGGTGGTGAAGAAAAAAACTAATCTCTTCTGCAGGGTCAGGTCTCTAGACGTGCTTTAACATCTGAAGAATTTGCTGGGGACCTGACAAAATTGCCTGAAAGGACGCAGGCGAATCATGATCAAATGAACCTTCATTTCACACGTCCTCATACTGCTATATCTATTTACTGATTGATGAAATTCATCTGATGAACTTGATATCATATTCTTCACAAATGAAGCATATGAGATTGTAAGCTACACTAATTCATCTGCAGGATGATCAACCCAAAGCTACTGAGTGGGTCCTCGATAGTGGATGTACGAATCACATGACTGGTGACAAGAATCTATTGATGGATGCTCCCTTATCACCGTCACATCTGAAGCATATCATCTTTGCTGACAAAGGCAAAAGTCAGGTATTGGGTCTTGGTAAGGTTGCAATCTCTAAGGATAAACACATGACAAAGTCATGCTTGTTGAGTCCTTAGGATACAACCTCATGCCAGTCTCAATGCTTTGTGATCTTGATATGGTTGTTGTCTTTGGCAAGTATCGCTGTGTTGTGATTATGGAAGCTGACAATTCCAAAGTCTTCGAAGGCTTTAGGAGAGGAGATTTGTATATTGTTGATTTCTCTACAGGACCACAGCCAGCCGTGTGTCTACTTGCAAAAGCTTCAGAAGGCTGGCTATGGCATCGATGACTTGGTCACGCAGGCATGAGGAATTTGCACACGCTTGCGAAGAAGAAGCATGTCGTTGGCATTGAGAATGTCAAATTCCTCAAGGATCACTTATGCGAAGCCTGTGAAGCTGGAAAAATGACCAAGGCCAAGCATCCAGCGAAGACTATCATGACCACTACCCGTCCATTCGAATTGCTTCACATGGACCTCTTTGGACCTAATCATTACTCAGCAGTCACTAATGATGCATCTCTATATGGTTTTGTCGTTGTTGATGATTACTCTCGATATACATGGGTACACATTGTTACTTACAAACATGAAGTGCAAGAAGTCTTCAAGCGTTTTTCCTCGAGGGCTTCAACCAACTTTGGTGTGAAGATCAAGCACATCAGAAGTGACAATGGAACTGAGTTCAAGAATTCCGGTCTTGATGACTATCTTGATGAACTTGGTATTACTCATGAGTTATCTGCTCCCTATACTCCTCAGCAAAATGGCGTCGTGGGCGCAAGAACAGAACTCTTGTTGAGATGGCTCGCACTATGCTTGATGAATACAAAACACCTCATCGTTTTTGGATTGATGCAATTGATCTGCGTGCCACATCATCACAGAGTATATCTTCACAAATTCTTCAAGAAGGCGGCCTATGAACTCCTCAGCGACAAGAAACCCAATGTGAGTTATTTCAAAGTCTTGATTGCTAAATGTTGGATTAGAGATCCTCACCACAATTCTAAATTTGCACCGAAAGCACATGAAGGTTTTATGCTTGGTTACGGAAAGGACTTGCACACCTACAGAGTCTTCAACATTGTTCTTCACAAGATTGTTGACATTGTAGATGTGCGGTTCGATGAAACTAATGGCTCGCAAAGAGAGCACCTACCTTCTGTGTTAGATGAACCAACACCTGAGGATTCTATCAAGTTCAAGGCAACTGAGGATGTCATTCCTCTTGAAGAATCTGTGAAGAATTCATTCTAGTTCATGAAGAGCGTCGAGTGATGCACCTGAAGAAAATGTTGAGGAAAATGGTGCTGAAGAAAATGCTGATCAAACTCCTCAGCGACAACCAGCTCATCCTCGCGTTGCAAAAGAAGTGCAAGTGGAGAAGATCATCGATGACATTAGAGCACCAGGTCCTCTCACACCCTCAAAAGCTTCACATTTATCTAACTTTTGTGGGCACTATGCTTTTGTCTCTATCACAGAGCCCGCTAAGGTAGATGAAGCATTTTTGGAGCTGGAGTGGATTCAGGCTATGCAAGAAGAATTACATCAATTCGAGCTCAACAATGTCTGGGAACTGGTCAAACGTCCAGATCCTCACAAGCATAATATCATTGGCACAAAGTGGATCTACCGCAACAAGCAAGACGAAAATGGCCTTGTGGTGAGGAATAAGGCACGACTGGTAGCTCAAGGCTACACACGAGTTAAAGGAATTGATTTCGATGAAACTTTTGCACTGTTGCTAGACTTGAGGCTATTCAGATATTACTTGCTTATGCTAACCATCATGATATCATCTTATATCAAATGGATGTGAAAAGTGCATTCCTCAATGGTAAGCTTGAGGAAGAACTATATGTTGCTCAACCCCTGGTTTTGAAGATCCAAAGAATCGACAAAGTCTTCAGACTTAATAAGGCCCTCTATGGCCTCAAGCAAGCCCCTCGGCGTGGTATGATACATTGAAGGAATTCTTCGTGAAGAATGGCTTCACACCAGTTCACTCAACCCTACTCTCTTTACTAAATCTTATGATGGTGAACTGTTTGTGTGCCAAATATATGTTGATGATATTATCTTTGGCTGTCTTGACCAACGTTATAGTGATGAATTTGCCTATATGATGAGTGAAGAATATCAAATGTCTATGATGGGAGAGTTGAAATTCTTCTTAGGTCTTCAAATTAAATCAGCAAGCAATGGCATATTCATATCTCGGAGAAATACCTCAAAGATGTCTTGAGGAAATTCGGCATGCAAGATTGCAAAGGCGTCAAAATTCCTATGCCCACAAATGGCCATCTATGCTCGATGAAAATGGTATTGACTTGATCACAAGGTATACCGCTCCATGATTGGTTCTTTATTGTACTTATGTGCATCTAGGCGGATATAATGCTTAGTGTTTGCATGTGTGCCCGATTTCAAGCTGCACCGATGAATCACACCATAGGGCTGTGAAGCATATTCTTCGATATCTAGCTCACACACCAACACTAGGATTATGGTACCCCAAGGGCTCTGCTTTTGATATCATTGGATATTATTACTCGACTATCTTTGGTGATCGTGTGGACCGCAAGTCAACTTCGGCACTTGTCATTTCCTCGGACGATCTTTGGTGCATTGGTCCTCGAAGAAACAGAATTGCGTATCACCGCTTCATCTGCGGAAGCTGAATACATTGCTGCTGGCTCTTGCTGTGCTCAACGCTTTGGATGAAGCAAACTCTCAAGGACTATGGCGTCAACGTGAAGAATGTGCCTCTCCTCTGTGATAATGAGAGTGCCATCAAGATTGCTCACAACCCAGTTCAGCACTCAAAGACAAAGCACATTCATATTCGTCATCATTTTCTTCGTGATCATGTGTTGAAGGGCGACATCTCCATCGAGCAGGTGAAGACTGAAGAACAGCTAGCTGATATCTTCACAAAGCCCTTGGATGAGAAGAGATTTAGCAAGTTGCGGTGTGAGCTAAATATCTTAGAATCTTTGAATGTTCTTCGAAAAGGACACACACCCTGACACTTATGCAAAATTGATGACTTAGATGTGCAACACATGAAGAAACGTTTTTCTTCAATCAATGAAGAATAACACTCTAAGTGTGAAGAAATTAATGAAGAATTTGATTCTCAGAACCCTCCGACAATTGTACGCGGTGTCTGACATCATCATTCTTATACGGTGGGTCACGCCACCACAAAAAGGTTAAAATCTTCAATTTGAATTTTTCCTCAGTTTTGAAATTCTTCAGTTTTTCAAATTCTTCAACTTTGCAAAATCTTCACTGTTTCCGTCATTTTTCTTCATTGGCTATATATATATATATGAGTTTATGTCCTCTACAGCATTCACTTATAGCTATTTCTTCAAGTTGCTTTTTCTGCTAAGTGAATGTGATCGGACCCTTCCCCCTCTATGCTATACTCAACCCAATCTATTCACAACTTCCTCATGTGTGTTCTATTTGAAACTCGTTCAAAATCTTCACTGTGTCCTTGTCAGCTGAAGAAATTGCGAACGAAACTTTAAAACAAATCTTATCCAAATTTTTGGTTTTACCGCTCAAACCGTTCCGCATCCCACAATGCATTATTCTATTCACCCACGATCATACACGATCTCAACTACACAGTACGTGGGTGACACATGTCGCGAGAAGGAGAAAGGGCAGGGGCACGTTCGTCCCAAATCTTCGGGCGAACAGTTTTTACCGTGTCTATAAATACCCCTCTCCCCTTCCTCACTTCACTTACTCCACTCGATCGCTACTCTCTCGCTCGAGCTCCTCAAACCCTAGCGCCGCCGCTACTCCATCATCGCCGGTGAGGAAGAGCTTCGCTGCCTCGACCTCGTCGCCGTCGTACTCACGCCGACCACGGAAATCTTCACTCCGCCGCCGCCGTAGCTGTCTTCCTCTGCCAAGTTAGGGCGTGGGAGATCTAACCTGACGAACTTCACATCTGTTCTTCTCAGTTCATCGTGTTCTTCACTTCGGGTAATTAAAAGTTACTTTTATTACTCACTTTGATTCTCAAACTTTCCTGAAAATCTTCAAAGGTGTTTATTCTTCAAATCTTCACACATATGAACACCTCACACATCATATGATCTTGAACTGTTTCTCTAAGCAATCATTTTCTTCAAGATTCCCTAATTGTGTGGATCTTCGATCTGTACAACTCTGGAATCTAAGACAAGAACGCTTAGTGAAATTCCTCAAGGTTCATCTGGTCAAATTCCTCAAAACTTGTTCTTTTCGAAAAACCTTCTAAGAACGCATATAACCTCTCCAAATTCCTCGCACCTATACTCTGTTCACAGGTACTCATGTCTGCAGCTGAATCACTAGGTTCTCATCAACTTAACTCATTTGCAGCGTTCCTCGAAGAAAAATTGCATACTTCTTCAGAGTGTTCAATTATTCAAATTCGTCATCTGAAGAATATGGCTGAAGGTAAGAAACCGCAGAAAGGAGGAAAGAAGCCTGAGGTCATGACTGCTTTCGAGATCCCTGATGACATTTATAAGGACTATTGCACACCTGATGAAGCCGAATTCGGCAAAGAAAACAAAAATCAGCGTAAGGTGCGCATTCAGATGATTGAAAGAAGATGGGCAAGAGAATGGAGGGAATACAGATATGTGACTCCAAAGTACATGAAGAAATTCGCTCTCAATCCTCCATGCCCACGAGCTCCATTGGCACCTGGCCAAGTAGCTGATCCCACCAGCATCAAGCGTGGTGAGGACTTTCCTGAAGAATGGGCTAAGCGCCACGCTAAATTGGCAAGACAAGCCAAGGAGGCAGTGAAGAAATTCAATGAGGATTACGCCATCGCTATCTCATCGAGGCCTCGGTCAAACCGAGGAAATCCATGCCAAAGAAGCCTGCTCGTAAGCCAAGTGCTTCACCAACAGCGCCCTCACGGCCAAGTTCCTCAGCAATTCCCTCACGGCAAATTCCTCACACTGCTACTGCTCCACCAAAGTCCTCAGCAGCTCCTTCAAAGTCCTCAGCTCCTGTGCATCTTCTACATGTCAAAGGACTGCTGGTTTCTCGATTGCCTATGGTGTCTCAGCAAGTTCCTCAGCTGCACCAATTTCCTCATCAGGCCCCACACTGTTGAAGACTAAAGCAACAGCTGGACGCGGTCCTCGGCCAAGTCCAAAGAAGAAACAGGTCGCATTCCATGTGCCTTCTGATGATGAAGCCTCTGATGATGAACTTGCAAAAATCATCAGAGACAGACAAGCGAAGGCCGCTAGAGCCAAAGGCACAAATGTGCCACTGCTTTTGGATCCGAGGAAGATCCTCGACTACATTGACCTCTGGCACAAGGATCCTAACACCCCTCTGCCTGATTTTCATCTGACTCCTCGTCAAAGTCACATGCTGACCCATTTCATCAATCAAGAGAAATGGAAGTTTGAAAAGGCAAGAGAGATCAAGAAAGCGCAATACAGAAAGGAGAAGCTCCTGAAGAAAAATGTTGTCAAAATGACACCTGAGGAACTTCTCAAGGCTCAGTCTTAAATTCAAGCCCTCAGCAAAGACTTTGATGCCTACTATGCTGATTGGCAAGGAGCTAAAGTGAGATTCGTCAACCTGACGAAGAAATTCACAAATGTTGCAGCCCCAATGCAACAAGAAAACCCTCAGGCTGCAGACTCTGCTCAGCCTGCTGAAGAACATGCCAAGATCACGATGATTTTCAACTCTTTGAAGAAAATGCTAGTTCCAGGGCTGATGACTCCATTCACTAGTGGTGCGCCTGAAGAAACTGAAGAGATCAGGGCAACTGCATCAGTTGCGCCTGAAGAAAATCAACCAAATTCCTCAGCTCCTCCCGCGCCTACACCCACTCCAATTCTTCCATCTGCCTATGATGTGAAGAAGACCAAGACTGCAGAGCGAGCAGCAGTGAAGAAAAGGAAGGCATCAGCTGCGTCAGAATCTTCGGCTGCGAAGAAAATGAAGCCAATGACCAGCTCACTCGAAAATCCAATTGATGCTGTTCCGATTTCCTCCATGCCATCAAAGGACCTTGTTCCTTTTGGAGAAGACTATGAGATCCCAAGCGGATCTGATGAAGGAAATCATTCTGCTGCTTCGTCAGAGCAGATGGATGAAGAAATTGAAGTGGACGAAATCCCTTCAATGCCAGTCATTTCCTCACCTATGCCTCAGTTCACAGCTGAAGAGGCTGGTGTTGAGGAAATTGAAGATGAAGATGTGGATATAGGATGCACCACACCTGTGATGAATGATGACTTTTGGGAAAGTCAGCATCCCAATACTCCTCTCTTCACACCTATCCAACAGATTCCTCAGTCCCCTGCACCAACAGTTCAAATGGGCTCTGAAGAAACTCATCCCACTCCCTCTGTGCATGAAGATATTCCAGCCACTAGTGCTGAAGAACCTGCTGCTGCTGATCCTCAGGTTGCACACGAAGAGGAACCACAAATTCCTCAGCTTGAAGAACCTGAGCTCGCGATTCCTGAGGTGGTAATGCAACTCACTGACATCCCTATGCCAAAGCCGAAGAATCCATTCTCAAGCAAACAGAAGTTCAAGGCTGAAGACTTCTTTGCCGAGCATGTATTCTTCATGATTACAACCCCTATGACTCGCTCGCATAAGGAAGAGGCGTTTCTGGACTGCTAGTCAGGCCAACTTCTATTCCTCTGTGGCTGTTTGACAAAGACAAAATCTTGATCATGAACATATTCCTCACATGGACATGGAATCTCTGCCATGCTTTGAGCCAGTCCTCGGTGTTATTCACGATGCAGATTACTACATTTACGCACGGACATTTGCGATTGGAATGAAGAACTCATTCTTGAGTTCTACGCGACATCGCATATCCACCGAGACGCTGAAGATGTCAACTCATGGGTGTTGGATTGGATGACTGAAAACACTCACTACAAGGCACCAAACAACTTAATTGCTTCGTGTCCTTCCTCTCAATCCTCCCCATGACAAGTACACGTTGCACCTCAAAGGACACTGAATCGACAAATCACTATATGCAAGTGCTCATGAAGCCTTTGAAGCTCGGGCAGGCCCCACTTAACCAAATTCCTCGTCAAGGAATTACTTATGTGCCTCGGATGTCTATCGCATTCGACGAAGAAAATGAGTCCTATCAAAGGCCACGACTCAAATGATGAAGAAGTCGTTGGCATCATGAAGAATATGCTTTTCAACATCATTCATGGCGTTCCGTCAACTTCCATGATTTCTTCATGAGGACTCGCCAATATTGCTATGTCACCATTATTTGAAGCCCTATGCACCTTGGATTATGAGATTCATCAGGCAAGATCTTCTTTGAATTACAAAGCTGACACTCTGAACCACGGTAGCTACTTGCCTCCCATTGAAGTCCTCAAATGGACAGTTTCATCATCTGATGATAAAGGCAAGGCAGCTGCTGTGATCGATGAAGGCATTCGTCCATTGGATGGTCAATTTCGCAAGGCTGCATCTTACTCTACCAATGATGACTCTGCCACACATGACTCTGCCGCAAATACATCAGCCAAGCAAAATCCTCAAGCCCAAAGCACCTGTGGTCATGGTGGCCGTGAGTTACTCCTCAGTCTTCATCAGAAGGTTGATCGCAATCACAAATGGGTAAAGCGTCAGTTTGGTGCACTTCTTCACAATATGACCTCAACACAAAATGCAGTGAAGAAGAACCAATACTACCTTCATGAAACCTTCAACCGCTTTTGGCTGTCCTCACTCATGTCATCAGAATTTGAAGAACTAAAGACTATGGGTCTCAAGGAAGAATTTGGTGTCCGCACCTCCTCCGACAAAATTCAAGAGGGTCAAAGTTCCTCCACTAGTGGCCAGCTCTTATTCTTCATCGCATGACACTGATGAGTATGAAGATTTGGACGACACTGCGGCAGGCCCTGCTACAACAAACAACCCCGACAATGCTGGCGCTCCTCCATCAACTTGAAATTCTTCAGGGGCGTTAGTCCTCAGTTTCAATCCTTTTGGTTATTTGATGACAAAGGGGGAGAAATCTGAGTTAGTCTTCAAGCGGGTCTATATTAAGGGCATTTTTTAAGTTACAACTCTCGTACTTCTGAAACTTTTATTTGGATCGAGTTGTAATCTTAGACCCGATGGTGCGCTGATACTTTTGTTGCACTAAGCTCTGAAACTTTTGATGCTTTATTCGGCATGCTTATTCCTCGTTAATATTATTGCACGCATGCTGAATTTCATCAGGCACCATATTTCATCATGCATTTCAAATTCTTCATATTATATATCAAATGCGTGTATGAATTACAAGATATAGGGGGAGATCTCCATGATTCAACTCTTCAAATGTGCATTGCATCAAACGCAAATTCCTCACTATGCACATCTTCAGGGGGAGTTCTTCTATATCTTGCAATCAAATTCCTCAATATCAGTATTTACACTTCATATGTTTATCCCCGTTGAAAACTTAACCTATATTGTCATCAATCACCAAAAAGGGGGAGATTGTAAGTGCATCTAGTGCCCTTAGTGATTTTGGTGTATTGAAGACTTATAGGTTAAGGGACTAATCGCTTGTGAGTGTACACAGGTCTATAAGTCTATGAGGAGTTTGATATTTACAGAGAAAGTCGACCCTAAAATGAAGTTCTTCGATGAAGACTTTGATATTCAAGACTTTCGAAGACTTTGAAAGTGAAGAAATTGGTGTGACCTTGAAGACTTGGTATTCATTTGTGGAACCTGAAGCGTGAAGACTTTTGTTTTCGTAGTTTCATTTTCTCTTTCTTGAGTCATTGAAAACACCGTACTGTTAAAGGGGGTCGAGGAAATACTAAGGAAAAATTTCCATGTGATGCTCAACTCAAAATCTTACACCTACCAATCCCTTGAGTGAAGCCTTTGGAAATCTCATACAGTTCGGTCACTTTCTTGATGATAGAGACGAAGTTCTTCAGTCCTTGATGAATTTGTTTCGACCGAGGAGTTAGGAATTCGCATGAGGCAAATTGCCTACAGTGAGGAACATGATAGCCCTGAGGAATTTGAGAGTCAAACTTCCGACCGTTGCTGTGCTGCGCGCTAGCTATCCCAAAATATCTTATCCACCTAACGGTCATATCATTGAAGGGCATTTATGTCTTATCATGTCGGGCTGCTCCCTAGGCTATAAATAGCCGCCACCTACAACCACTAGCTAGTTGGCTGCTCCGAGAGAACTTGACACTTGTCATTTGAGAGCCACCCATCCTCCGAGGACTTTGAGCGGAAATCATTGAGTGAGGAAAACCCAAAACCAAACCCCTACAAACCAAAAGTGATTGAGCATCACTGAAGAAATTGATCCTGCGTGGATCCGACGCTTGTTACCTTTGAAGACTGTGCTTCTTCCAGACGGTTAGGCGTCATGGTCTAGAGCATCAAGAGGAATTGTGGATCGCCGAGTGACCAAGTCTGTGAAGGTTTGGAAGTCGCTGAAGACTTACCACGAGTGATTGGACGAGGTCATGTGACCTTAGTTCAAGGAGAATACTGGTGAGGACTGGGTGTCTGAGTTGCGTGCTCGGCGATCGGGTGTCGGGACTATGTGTCCTCGAGTTTAAATACTCAGCCGCTCCAACCAGACGTACAACTGAGACAGCAGTTAGAACTAGTCTACCAAATCATTGTCTTCACCAACCTAACTGGTTCTATTTCCTCAACCCTTTCATTTCCTCATTACTGTGTTGAGTGTTTGTTCATATCTGTGCTTGAAGACTTTGACTGAAGACTTTCTCAATTTCCTCAGTTCAATTTCTTCAGTCTGTTTGTCTTCATCTTGTGTTATCCTGTGATTACGCTTTCTGTACTCTGTGCTAGTCTTCATTTCATCATGATGACCATGCTTGTACTCCCTCCTTCCCAAAATATAAGGCGCGATTGACTTTTTACGGTCTTTGATGCACGACTTTGACCACTAATATATATCAATGTATATGGATTGAACATGTATAAATGGCATCATCGTATTTGTCTTGCAGAACAATTTTATTTCATATGTATGTATACTAATTTTATAGACATAGAATACATGAAAATCATAGTCAAAGTTCCGTAACGAAGACCAGAAAAGTCAAACCGCGCCTTACATTTTGGGAAGGAGGGAGTATTATGTTATGCTTACTTCTGAGTACTTATTCTGCTGCTAGTAGTTCTTCGCTCAGGAATTTCCTCACTGGCAAATTCCTTAGTGAAGAATTCATAAAAATCGCCTATTCACCCCCCCCTCTAGTTGATATAACGCACTTTCAGATCATCATCATTAGCTTCCTCACTTACTAGTGTAGGAATCACTGGAACTGATTTCTGTGATGAACTACATTCCAATAAGGGAGTAGGCACTGTTACCTCATCAAGTTCTACTTTTATCCCACTCACTTCTTTCCAGAGAAACTCCTTCTCTAGAAAGGATCCATTCTTAGCAACAAATATCTTTCCTTCGGATCTGTGATAGAACGTGTACCCAACAGTCTCCTTTGGGTATCCTATGAAGACACATTTCTGTGATTCCGGTTCGAGCTTATCAGGTTGAAGATTTTTCACATAAGCATGGCAGCCCAAACTTTAAGAAACGACAACTTATGTTTCTTGCCAAACCACAGTTCATAAGGCGTCGTCTCAACGGATTTAGATGGTGCCCTATTTAACGTGAATGCAACTGTCTCTAAAGCATAACCACAAAACAATAGCGGTAAATCAGTGAGAGACATCATAGATCGCACCATATCTAGTAAAGTACGATTACAACGTTCGTACACACCATTATGCTGTGGTGTTCCAGGTGGCGTGAGTTGCGAAACTATTCCGCATTGTTTCAAATGAAGACCAAACTCATAACTCAAATATTCTCCTCCATGATTAGATCGTATAAACTTTATTTTCTTGTTACGATGATTTTCCACTTCACTCTGAAATTCTTTGAACTTTTCAAATGTTTTAGATTTATGTTTCATCAAGTAGATATACCCATATCTGCTCAAATCATCTGTGAAGGTAAGAAAATAACGATACCCGCTGCGAGCATCAACACTCATCGGACCGCATACATCAGTATGTATTATTTCCAACAAGTCTGTTACTCGCTCCATTGTTCCAGAGAACGGAGTCTTAGTCATCTTGCCCATGAGGCATGGTTCGCAAGAAACAAGTGATTAATAATCAAGTGATTCCAAAAGCCCATCAGCATGGAGTTTCTTCATGCTCTTTACACGGCAGTGCCACAAATAAGTTGCACTATCATTATTAAACTTATATCTTTTGGTTTCAATACTATGAACATGTGTATCACTACTATCAAGATTTAGTAAAAATAGACCACCCATCAAGGGTGCATGACCATAAAAGATATTACTCATATAAATAGAACAACCATTATTATTTGATTTAAATGAATAACCGTCTCACATCAAACAAGATCCAGATATAATGTTCATGCTCAACACTGGCACCAAATAACAATTATTTAGGTCTAAAACTAATCCCGAAGGTAGATGTAGAGCTAGCGTGCCGACGGCGATCACATCGACTTTGGAACCATTTCCCACCTGCATCATCACCTTGTCCTTAGCCAATCTTCGCTTAATCTGTAGCCCATGTTTCGAGTTGCAAATATTAGCAACAGAACTAGTATCAAATACCCAGGCGCTACTGCGAGCATTAGTAAGGTACACATCCATAACATGTATATTAAATATACCTTTGACTTTGCCATCCTTCTTCTCTGCCAAATACTTGGGGAAGTTCCGCTTCCAGTGACCGGTCCCTTTGCAGTAGAAGCACTCAGTCTCAGGCTTAGGTCCAGACTTGGGCTTCTTCACTTGAGCAACAACTTGCTTGCTATTCTTCTTGAAGTTCCCCTTCTTCCCTTTACCCTTTTTCTTGAAACTGGTGGTCTTGTTGACCATCAACACTTGATGCTCCTTCTTGATTTCTACCTTCGCAGCCTTTAGCATTGCGAAGAGCTCGGGAATTGTCTTATCCGTCCCATGCATATTATAGTTCATCACGAAGCTCTTGTAGCTTGGTGGCAGTGATTGAAGAACTCTGTCAATGATACTATCATCAGGAAGATTAACTCCCAATTGAGTCAAGTGGTTATGGTACCCAGACATTCTGAGTATATGTTCACTGACAGAACTATTCTCCTCCACTTTGCAGCTATAGGACTTATTGGAGACTTCATATCTCTCAATCCGGGCATTTGCTTTAAATATTAACTTCAACTCCTGGAACATCTCATATGCTCCATGACGTTCAAAATGTCGTTGACGTCCCGGTTCTAAGCCGTAAAGCATGGCACACTGAACTATCGAGTAGTCATAAGCTTTGCTCTGTCAGACGTTCATAACATCTGGCGTTGCTCCTGCAGCGGGTTTGTTACCTAGCGGTGCTTCCAGGACGTAATTCCTCTGTTCAGCAATGAGGATAATCCTCAAGTTATGGACCCAGTCCGTGTAATTGCTATCATCATCTTTGAACTTAGCTTTCTCTAGGAATGCATTAAAATTCAACAGAACAACAGCACGGGTCATCTATCTACAACAACATAGACATGCAAAATACTACCAGGTACTAAGTTCATGATAAATTAATGTTCAATTAATCATATTACTTTAAGAACTGCCACTTAGATAGACATCCCTCTAATCATCTAAGTGATCACGTGATCCATATCAACTAAACCATGTCCGATAATCACGTGAGATGGAGTAGTTTTCAATGGTGAACATCACTATGTTGATCATATCTACTATATGATTCACGCTCGACCTTTCGGTCTCAGTGTTCCGAGGCCATATGTGCATATGCTAGGCTCGTCAAGTTTAATCCGAGTATTCTGCATGTGCAAAACTGGCTTACACCCGTTGTATGTGAATGTAGAGCTTATCACACCCAATCATCACGTGGTGTCTTGGCACGACGAACTGTAGCGACGATGCATACTCTGGGAGAACACTTATGCCTTGAAATTTAGTGAGAGATTATCTTATAATGCTACCGTCGAACTAAGAAAAATACGATGCATAATGGATAAACATCACATGCAATCAATATAAGTGATATGATATGGCCATCAACATCTTGTGCCTTTGATCTCCATATCCAAAGCACGGTCATGATCACCATCATCACCGGCTTGACACATTGATCTCCATCGAAGCATCGTTGTCGTCTCGCCAACTATTGCTTCTACGACTATTGCTACCACTTAATGATAAAGTAAAGCAATTACATGGTGATTGCATTTCATACAATAAAGCAACAACCGGCTCCTGTCAGTTGCCGATAACTCATGTTACAAAACATGATCATCTCATACAATAAAATTTAGCATCATGTCTTGACCATATCACATCACAACATGCCCTGCAAAAACAAGTTAGACGTCCTCTACTTTGTTGTTGCAAGTTTTACGTGGCTGGTACGGGCTGTGCAAGAACCGTTCTTACCTACGCATAAAAAAAACCACAACGATTTTTCATCAAGTGTGCCATTTTAACCTTCAACAACGACCGGGCGTAGTCACACTTGATTAAACTAAAGTTGGAGAAACTGACACCCACTAGCCACCTGTGTGCGAAGCACGTCGGTAGAACCAGTTTCACGTAAGCGTACGCGTAATGTCGGTCTAAGCCGCTTCATCCAACAATACCGCCGAATCAAAGTATGACATGCTGGTAAGCAGTATGACTATTATCGCCCACAACTCTTTGTGTTCTACTCGTGCATATAACATCTACGCATAGACCTGGCCCGGATGCCACTGTTGGGGAGCGCAGTAATTTCAAAAAAATCCTACGCACATGCAAGATCTATCATGGTGATGCATAGCAACGAGAGGGGAGAGTGTAGTCCACGTACCCTCGTAGACCGTAAGCGGAAGCGTTATGACAACGTGGTTGATGTAGTCGTACGTCTTCATGATTCGACCGATCCTAGCACCGAAAGTACGGCACCTCCGTGATCTGCACATGTTTGGCTCGGTGACGTCCCATGAACTCTCGATCCAGCTGAGTCTCGAGGGAGAGCTTCGTCAGCACGACGGCGTGATGACGGTGATGTAGTTACCGATGCAAGGCTTCGTCTAAGCACTACAACGATATGACCGAGGTGGAATCTGTGGAGGGGGGCACCGCACACGGTTAAGACAACTGTCAACTTGTGTGTCTATGGGGTGCCCCTCTCCCCCGTATATAAAGGAGTAGAGGAGGGGGAGGGCCGACCCTCTATGGTGCAGGCTGGGAGGAGTCCTACTCCCACTAGGAGTAGGATTCCCCCCTTTCCCTAGTTGGAGTAGGATAGAAGGAAGGAGGAGAGAGGGAGAAGGAAAGGGGGCGCATCCCCCTTCCCTAGTCCAATTCAGACCCAAGGGGGAGGGGGCGCGCGGCCTGCCCTGTCCTCCCCTCTCTCTCTCTCTCCACTAAAGCCCATTAGGGCCCATATACTCACCGGGGGGTTCCGGTAACCCCCACGGTACTCCGGTAAATGCCCGAACTCACCCGGAACCATTCCGATGTCCAAACATAGTCATCCAATATATTGATCTTTTTGTCTCGGCCATTTCGAGAATCATCGTCATGTCCGTGATCATATCTGGGACTGCGAACAACCTTTGGTACATCAAAACACATAAACCCATAATACCGATCATCACCGAACGTTAAGCGTGCAGACCCTACGAGTTCGAGAACTATGTAGACATGACCAAGACTCATCTCCGGTCAATAACCAATAGCGGAACCTGGATGCTCATATTGGTTCCTACATATTCTACAAAGATCTTTATCGGTCAAACCGCACAACAACATACGTAGTTCCCTTTGTCATCGGTATGTTACTTGCCCGAGATTTGATTGTCGGTATCACAATACCTAGTTCAATCTCGTTACCGGCAAGTCTCTTTACTCGTTTCGTAATGCATCATCCTGCAACTAACTCATTAGTCACAATGCTTGCAAGGCTTATAGTGATGTGCATTACCGAGAGGGCCCAGAGATACCTCTCCGATACTCGAAGTGAAAAATCCTAATCTTGATCTATCCCAACTCAACAAACACCATCGAAGACACCTATAGAGCATCTTTATAATCACCCAGTTACGTTGTGACGTTTAATAGCACACTGAGTGTTCCTCCGGTATTCGGGAGTTGCATAATCTCATAGTCATAGGAACATGTATAAGTTATGAAGAAAGCAATAGCAACAAACTAAACGATCATCGTGCTAAGCTAACGGATGGCTCAAGCCAATCACATCATTCTCTAATGATGTGATCCCGTTTATCAAATGACAACTCTTTGTCCATGGCTAGGAAACTTAAACATCTTTGATTAACGAGCTAGTCAAGTAGAGGAATACTAGTGACACTCTGTTTGTCTATGTATTCACACATGTACTAAGTTTCTGGTTAATACAATTCTTGCATGAATAATAAACATTTATCATGATATAAGGAAATATAAATAACAACTTTATTATTGCCTCTAGGGCATATTTCCTTCAGGAAATATATATAAATCATACCTTAGGCACAGCTCAAGCTGGCACATAATACATCGGAATTATACGTAGTCGCTAAGTTAGGGCTCCATCAACGCCACTGGGCTCGTTGAGTGTAGACCACAACCCTATCGTCTCTTAATCTTTCGACATCTGCACATGAGAGGTGCGGATGAGTACGTGGATTGTACTCGCAAGTTGCAAAGGAAAGTATAACAGATTAAATATGCAGAGTAAGTATTGGTGGAGATTTTCTTTGCATAAAGCCAATCTTCTCCTATACTAAATTTTTGTAAACTTCCTTTGAAATAAAAACCTAATTTTTAGTATAAAAGGTAGGAGTGAGACACTTGGATATACGCACCAGTGCTCATTCTCCGAATTTTGGTAAAACATACATAAGGTTGAAGTGAAACACATTCACTGTCTCATTCCTCAACTTTAACCCTTAAAACAGACTTTTAGAAAAGAAAGGGGAGATTCTTCTTCAGTCCGAGTCTTCAGTTGCTCAAAATTGCCCGTAACCGGGGGCATGGCTAATCGATTAGGTTTCGTATACGTTCCCCAAATGACACAACCAACCCCATTTATCATTACACACTTGGGTGCACGACTAGGAGGAGATTGTGACGAAGCCTTTCCGTAATAGCCCCCTATACACCAAGTTGCTCGCAACTTTGGCATGAAGGCCTCTCTCCGATGGCGGTCCTGGGGTAGGGTTTCCCGTTAGTACTAAGCTAAGCCAGAGCCTATAGTAGCATGTGGTTGTACTGAAAGCTACATCAAACAGTATTTGGAAGATCTCAGTCCCCTGGACGGCGGTCCCCACCAAAAACCTGTGTGCAAGACCCCAGTCGGGCGCATTCACTGCAAGACACCGATTGGGCGCAATCACTTGAAGACGCTCCCATCAATACCATTCCGCCCAGGGAGTAGAAGTAAAAAATAGTATATAGTTTTGTTTAAAAATATTTTTCTCAAAACTCTGCTCCAAAGGAAACAAGTTTGGTTTTCATCCCACCCTTTTGTGCAAGCATGGCCAAGCGTGCTTGTAAGTGTTGAACCAATGGCTCTAGCTAGTAAAAAAATACGTTGCAAATCTATTGTAAAACATGCACAGTATTAAAATTAAATGAGATATGCATAATATGAAAATATAGGTGAAGGCATGATCAAATTGCAACTTGCCTATGTCTTGAAGTTGATTCCCTACTTGTTATCGTCTCTCCTTTACTTTACATTATATCTAACGATGAAAGAAAATACTTCAACACACAACAATTCAAATAAAGATCCAAATAAAAGATTCAAATTTACAATACAAATATATTACTAGGATAATTATCATGAGGTGGCTATTGTTTGAGATAGGACCTAGTTTGGTCTTGAAGGAGACTTGACATAGTCATATCCTAGGGTTGGATCAAATTGGTTCAAGTGAAGATCACGATGTCAATATATATAATGATTGAGAGACAAGTTTTGTTAACCAAATTTCCATAAATTAGACTTGTGGTCGACTATGGGAATTGAAGGTTATATAAGTTTAGGGAACTGAAAATAATAATTTAACAACTCCAAATTTTTGTGATAGTAACATATGACCAGAGAAATTTTCTAGGGGTCAATCTAAGAGATTTATCTAAGCATAAAATTTAATTGGTCGAAGATGTTAAATTATGAGTAAAAAAAGTTATACTATAGTGTAGAGGCTAAAACATGAACTAAGCATGGTTGAAAAATTAAGTCATGGGTCCTAACAGATAGGTATGGTTCTAATGATCAATTTTTATATAATAAGCTTTTTGATATGAATTATAGATTAAAAGATATGGAAAAAAATTCAATTTATCATTTAAATCAAAACTAAATTTTGGATTGCTGAAAAGTGAAATTTTATAATTTCATAAAAAACTACAGGTCCCAAAGAATCCGGGGATATCTTACTTGTTGAAATCGGACATACGGTTTGGGAGATACGAATTTCTGAAGTTTAGATATTTTTCTGAAAAATGACTTACGGAATTTAGAGGAGGCTTGCCGGAGTTCGTCGCCGGAGTTGGGGAAGAAGGTCGCCGGAGTTGTGGAAAAAGGTCCCCGAAGTCAAGTAGCAGAAGAACGGCAAAGAGGTAGACGAGGGGAGTCCGTTGGGCAATTTTCTGGGCTTGGCCTCGTCCGGTGACGGCGTGGAGCAACCGCCGGAGCTGCAGAACTCCGGCGAGCAATTGCTCACAGAGGAGGGAGAGGTAGAGAGGGTTTTGCTCGGTAGGGGGTGAGGGCTTTGAGATTCTCCTATGGGTACTATTTATAGGAGAGGGGGAGGTCAGAATTCGAGCAGATGGTGGTGCTTAATGGTGGCTGTTCCTCTGCCTTGTAATGGCCACTACGGGAGTCTCCATGGCGCACTGAGGAAGGCAAAGGGTCGAGGGAGGGCGCCGGTGACGGTTCAGGAGGTCAGATGGTGTGGGGAGTGAAGGGAGAGGAAGCATTGGGGTGCAGCGTAAGCCATGGCTGTCTCTCACGTGAACGTACAGATGTGCACGAGGAGGAAGAGGAACGCTTCGCTAGTGGGCTGCTCGGTCAGTTGGGCCAGTCTGTAGGGTTTTTTTTACGGTAATGATAACTCCCGGACGTTCGGGATTTAGGCATGGCAATCCGAATGTTTTTGGTGGCAAGTTTACTTTGCATGAGATTAGGGAAACATGGCAATTTTCTGACAAAAAAAATGATAAAGGAGAAAGTTGCCGTCCCCTATCAACTAAATGTGCCATCTCCTACGAACTAAAGTTGCCAGGTAAAAATATTCGGGACGAAATGCTCAAAATCCGAACGTTCGGGAGTTATTGGATTCCTTCTTTTAATACTTATATTGCACAGAGAATTTTAATAGACAAAAGAAAAAAATGTTCACACACATATAATTATAATTTGGTGCCTACTAAATATAGTTTCAGATTTTAATAAAATTATTTGTGTGCAGAAACTACAATTCATTCTTAATGGAAATAATTAAATTACACACAAAAAAATATCAATTTGAGTTTTGCAAATTCACAAAAGTATAATTGTACCATATTAAACATTTCTGAATATATTTTTGGAGAAGTCGCATTATCTCCTCTCATTAAATTTTATTTGAATACTTTGGAAATATTTAAATGGCATTAAAATTCCATATAAGATCCAATTCCAATGAAACTCAAAACTTCAAAGAACCCCAAATGGAATATTAATCCACCACATTTGAGAAAGTCATTTTATTCTCACTCATATGTTTGAATGTGGTTTCAAAATATTCCAAAAGAATTGAATGCCCTTTGAGTTCTTGAATAAACTTTCCCAACCATATTTTTTTATTGGACAAAAATGTTATCCAATTTTTAACATGGTTTGAAAAAAGTTTAAACAAGGACTCAAAAAGTTTTAATTCCCTATGAAAATCAGAGCGATTCAATCAATATTATCCTATTATTAACATTCCAAAATTTGGAAATTTTTGGGATGTTACAGGTGGCCGGAGCAGACCCAAACCTTTCATCACCGTTGGTCGACAAGGGAACATCTGAGGAGAAGCCATATCATCTGCTTTTTTTAGACAACCTCATGAAGCTTTTATTAAGTCGACATAGCGTTTACAGGGACGAAAGAAAGATCCCCAGGGTGGCCTAACCACACACGACGGCCACCTCCAAGGGATAAAGCATGCTTCACTAAGTTGTGATCTTCAACATTTGAGCTCCTAAATTCATGACTAAACTTGCAAAAATCAAAGTCCGGAGATTGATGTATTATTTCATGCACAGTTGCTCCATGAGCTGATGCATTTTTCCTCGTTGAGGTCCTCCACTACCTATTTGCAGTCCGATACCACATGAATTCGCCTCTGGTATAGGTCCTCCGCCAACGCCATCGCTTCTCTGATGCAAGAGCTTCAAGGATTTGTGGAGAGGAAATGTACTTCAAAACCAGCACTGAAGCCCCCATGAAGGTTCCATCTTCACTCTGGCAAATCGCCCCAACTGCACCATACTTAGCATGCCTTGGTACTGTAGCATCAACATTTATTTTCACCGAGCCCGGCTGGGGGGGCTGCTACTGGGTCGGTCTGGGAGCTCTGAAAACCCCCTGCTTTGGGAGCTTTGTGTCCATGCAATTAATTTCCGCTAGATAGCTAGTAATAAAACCGTTTATAGAATGCGGTGACTGGAAGATATCCTCGTAGATCGCTTTCCACCATGCTCCCCAAATAGCCCACAGGGTGATAATCATTTGTACGAACGCATTTGCGTCTAGTATTTCATGTAGTGCAAACAGCCAATTCTTAGGACTGTCCTCTTGCCTTTCCACCATATGGTGTACCAATTCCTCCGGCTCTAGAGCCCAGACGCTAGCTGACATAAGGCATAGAGAAGTGCATGTCTCCACGTATCAGTATCCACACAGTCTGCATGTATCCTCAGTAGCCATATTTCGGTGCTCGAGTAATTCCGCAATTGGCATGGACTGTCTTGCCAGACGCCATACAAACATCCGAAGTTTAGATGGTACCTGTATGTGCCAAATATTCCTCCATTAGTTCTGCTCATTCTGCGCCTTGGAAGGTCCCTCCTCTTCATGCAGCCAAGCCTCCCGCTCGTGCTTGGTACGAAGGATCATGCGATAAGCAGACCTTACACTAAATACACCTCTATTCTCCTCATGCCAGGCCCAAAATTAAGTCCTCTACCTTTTGTGTGCACAAAGGTATCTTCAGAATCTCAGCAGCATCAAAAGCAGTAAAAGTAGTTCGGATCAGATCGTCCTTCCATGATGCAGTAGTAGCATCAATTAGTTCAGCGACCTTAGTCGGCGGGTTTTGCACCAGTGACGTTATAGGCCTCTTGTAACCTTCTCTCGGAATCCAGTTCAGTCTCCAAATGTCCATGTTCTCGCCATCCCCAATCCTTTTAACAATGCCCTGTGACAGTATGTCACGCCATCCAGTATGGACCGCCAAATCTGTGATGGGCGCGGCCCGAGTTCTGCCTCTAGTAATGTACACTCCGAGTGATAAACAGCCTTCAGAATGCGGGCACTCAAAGATGATTCCCCCGTTAGCAGCCTCCATGCTTGGCGTGCGAGAAGTGCCAAGTTAAAAATCTCTAGATCTCGAAAGCCTAAACCTCCCAGATGTTTAGGTCTAGTCATGATATCCCATGCAACCCAGCTGGGTTTCCTCTTACCTTGCTTGCTTCCCCACCAGAATGATCGAAGTGATGCTCTCGCATAGACCTCTTGGCAATCTGAAACATGACATATAGTAGACTGAAATCGCCTAAGCAACTGATTCGATCAACACTTCTTTACCCGCCGATGATAAGAGCTTCTCCATCCAATCCTTTATCTTCTCCCACACACGGTCTCGTAGGTATTTGAACGTCCCATTTTTCGGATGGCCCACGTCAGTGGGCATCCCAAGACAACGTTCATTTAACGACTCCTTGTGCACATTTAAGGTGTTCTTCACTGCCTCTCTTATATTTCTAGGGCACCCTTTACTGAAAAATATTGATGACTTTTCATGATTAATTCTCTGACCTGAAAGCAGCACAATAAGTGCCTAGCAGGTGTGACACCGCACGAGACCCCTCTACACTAGCCTTGAATAACAGCGGGCTGTCATCTGCAAACAAAAGGTGGTTAACAGTGGGAGCTGTCGGGGCCACCTGAAGACCTGCGAATGATGACTGTGAACTGGATTTAAGAAGGCACGAAAGGCCCTCTTCTAGAATCAAGAATAAGTAGGGGGAGATTGGGTCTCCCTGCCGGATACCTCTTGTTGGCTTGAATGAATCAAGCTTCACTCCATTGAACAAGACCGAGAATGATACCGATGAAACCATGCCCATTACAGTATCTATCCACTGTCTAGCAAAACCAAGTTTTGTCATGATAGCTCTCATGTAAGCCCATTCCAATATATCATATGCCTTCATCATGTCCAGCTTCAAAGCACAGTAACTATTTGATTTTGATCTAGACCGCTTCATAAAGTGTAGGCATTCATAGGCGCAAATGATATTATCTGTTATCAACCTCCCTGGGACAAAGGCTGACTGCTCCTCAGAGATTATGTCAGGCAAAATAAGTTTCAATCTATTCGCGACCACTTTTGATGATATCTTATATAAGATGTTGCACAAGCTAATAGGGCGAAATTGAGTTAACATTGTTGGATTTGTTACCTTGGGAATGAGCACTAAGACCATGTCATTGATACATTCAGGACTCTCCTCCCCCCGGACTATCCTCAGAATAATCTTGGTTACCTCTTCTCCACAGATATCCCAATGTCGCTGATAAAAATGGGCAGGGAAGCCATTCGGCCCTGGCGCTTTGGTTGGGAACATTTGGAAGAGAGCCACTTTAACCTCTTCATTAGTATATGGAGAACATAGGGCAGCGTTCATCTCAGGTGTAATCTTACGTGGGACATGGTTTAAAACAGCTTCCATGTTCTGTACACCCTCTAAAGAATACAATGTTTGATAGAAATCATTAACCATTGCCTTCAACTCTGCCGGGTCATCAACAATCATTCCCAGGGAATTTTGTAAGGCCTTAATCATATTTTTCTTCATGCGAAGACTAGCTAGGAGATGAAAAAATTAGTGATCCTGTCTCTCGCGGAAAGCCACTCGATCGATTCGTGCTCTTTGGCGCCACATAATCTCCTCCCGATGATACATCTCGATCAAATGTTCATTGATCTTGAGCTCGGCGTGAGAGGGTTCTATCCTCGCTGGGTCGTTTCTGAACTCTTCGAAGGCCTGCTTCAGAGCCTTTATTTCCTTGCGTACAGACCCAAACGTATCTCTACTCCACTTGGCCAGCCCCTTAGAAATGTTGCTGAGTTCCTGTTCCATTTCTTCCAGTGATGTACACGGTGGCCTGGAGTCCCAGCCGCTTGTAAGGACGTTGCGGAGCCCCTCATGCGATTCCCACATTAGCTCGTACTTAAAACTTCTCTGCGCTTGTACCACTTCCGGACCGCCAAAATCAATGATTATAGGTGAGTGGTCAGATGTAGAGCACGTGAGATGTGATAATGATGCCTCTGAAAATTTATTCATCCATCCAACGTTAGCCAGCGATCTGTCTAGCCGACACCTTGTGTAGCTCCCACCGGCTACTTTCTTCTCAAAGGTCCAGAAATTGCCATTAAATCCCGTATCTAGCAACATGCAAATATCCGTGGTATCCCGGAATGCTTGGATCCGGGCATTACTTCGCTGTCCCACCCCCTCGTGCTCTTTCGGACAAAGGATTTCATTAAAATCATCCACGCACAACCATGGTAAAGGGCTCAGGGTAATGATGTTTTTCAAAACCGTCCATGTCTGGTGCCTCAGGTGTGTTTGTGCTTCACCATATACACACGTCAATCTCCATTTGTCCTGGTTATTTTCCTCTACCAAGACATCCAAGTGATAAACAGAGTAACCAAATATCTCAACCATTATTGAATTATTCCAGAACAAACCAATACCGCCGCATCGACCTTGACTACTAATAGCATACGCATTATCAAAACCCAGAGTACCAGATAAATCTTCTACCCTAGCACCATCTATTTGTATTTCAACTATGCAAAGTAGGGTAGGGGCAAATTTCTTCGTGAAATCACGAAGTTCACGGACTGCCGCGACTTTGCCTGTGCCACGACAGTTCCAGCATAAGGCACTCATTGGGCTTGGCAGCGCCCGTCGATCGAGCCTGCCAACTTCAAATGACCTTTCACACTTGTACTGGGTTTAGCGATGTTGTTCTTCTCTATTTCTGCATTCTTCTTCGCTCTCTTCGGGTCCTGTGTTCGACTCGGCCTAGGGGGAGCTGCGGGAGGGAGCAACGCCAGCTGATTGACACGGCCAGGGGTAACCGTGTTTTCTCTTGATGACACCTGAGATGGAACGACCGCTGAAGATCTCTTTCTATTATTTTCTGCATCCACCATGTACGAATCTCGGCTTGTTTCCTGCTCATCTTCTACAGAAAACCATCATAATATGAGCTACCGTGGCCGCCCCTTCCTCTGCCTCCAGTACGGCCTCCTCGACAACCTCCTCTCCAGCCTCACCCATTACCAGGACCTCTCCCAGTCCTCATGGCCCAAGAAGCTCTAAGATCTTTAAACACCAGAGCCGACGGTGGGTGGATCCCGCTCCCGTGCACTTTAAACAGGTGCCCTAGCATGCCACAGACATCACACCAATCAGGTAGTTTTTCATACTTAACATGATAGATTTGACGTTTTCCATCACGGATCATGGATACTGCGTTCTTGAGGGGCTTCGCGACGGCTATCCTGACCCAGACACGGTGAAAATTGCCCACCAAATCCTGCGATTGTGGTTCCACAAAGAGGACCTCTCCAACTTTTGCCGCAAGCGATGGCACAAGGTGTGCGTACAACTTTGGAACATCGTGTATCTGGACCCATATCTCTATGGTGTCAAGCTGAACTATTGAAGGCTCGCTAATCCATCATACGGCTTGATGATCAGCGCATCTCCTCTGAAGTGCCAAGGGCCCTCCAACATGACCCGCTTCCAATCTCCTAGGCAGGAAAATTGGATAGTGTAGAGGTTATCCTCCAGAGGCTTGAATTTCACCTCCTGTGCAAGATCCCAGGCAGCTCTCATATTCTTGAAAAACCAGAATTGACTATAGGTTTTACTTGAGTGTACTTTGGCCAAAGCGATCCACCGGACCGCCTCCGGCGGTGCCTCCTTCTCGTCGAACACCACGTTGTCTAGATCCTCCTCTCGCAGTCCAAGCTCCTTCATCATCTTCTCTACTTCATCGGTCTCCTTTTGACCAGCCTCCGCCGGTCCCGAAGCCCCACTCGAAGACATCTCGATCCCTAGCCCGACAGCGATGCGATCGGGACTCCTTGGTACAACCCTAGGCCCTCCTCGATCCCAGGATTTGCCAGCGCGATTCAAAGGACAGCGTTGTGGAGGTAGGGAAACACGATCTCGACGGCGGCGAAAGATCGCCTCCGGGAGGACCAAAAACCCTAGCGAGAGGGAAGAGAGCAAATCCACTTGTACGTCCGGATAGCCATATCATCTGCTGGCGGAAGCAGAGGGCACCCCGGGCAGCACGCCCCCGGCGCAAGATCGGGCGAGGTGGCCACAGGCGCACCAGGCCATGACCACGGGGAGCTCCTAGTCGGCGCCTTAAGCGCCGGCTAGGAGATCCGGCGCCCACGCGCCCTGCAAGTTGGGCCGGCCCGCGTCGACCAGCAAACTCACGCGAAATTTTTCCAAAAAAATGGTTGCTACAGGATTCAAACTCCTAACGTTCATTGCACGTGCGAACTCCCTAACCACTAGAGCTACCAGCCTTGAGTGATTTGTAGCAGCCTAAAACACCTAATAACACAGTCGCAACGCTATTTGTTGCACATAACCATGTACAGTATCGCTTAAAAAAATTGGAAAAAATTTGTGATAGGAAAAAGTTCCTGGATTTTGAAAAAAGTTCATCATTTTTCGAAGAAAAGTTGTCAAACTTGAAAAAAGTTCATCAATTTTCAAAAAGTGTTCATCAATTTTGAAAAAAAGTTCATCAAGTCTGAAAAAAGTTCGTCGAAATTGAAAAACATTTTCATGGATTTTCGAAAGCAAATCTACAAATTTGAAAAAAGCAATCATTTTGAAAAAAAAGTTCATCAAAGATAGAAAGAGTTTGTTGAATTTCAAAAAAAGTTCATCGAATACAAAAAAGTTCATTGAATTTGAAAAAAGTGCCGGTTAGCACGAAGTAGAGATCGCTAGTTTGATCCTGCGCATGTGCGCTTTTTTTGCGTCTATAAAATACACAAAGAAACACAGGGTGAGATGGGTCGGTCCAGTTTGGTTGGCTGCAGGCGCCCGTTTACAAAATACACATAAACGGGCGCTTGCATGACCACCACGTCGCAGGGACCACGGGGGCCACAAACCCCTGGCTAGGCCCCTCATCAGACAAGCGAGCCCCAGGTCTGGGCCACACCGGACACAAGGGGCGCTGATTATTGGAGATTTTTTTTTGAACGAAAGAGCCACGGTTGGCAGAGGCTGATTATTGGAGATATTATGATGCATCAAGTTTTCCGAGGACTGCCATGTACCGATGGCATGATTATTCCAGATCCATATATTTCGTTTCTGACAACCGACGTTGTTTGCATCCTGAGTGATGAACACTTATGCATGCATATCACATACATACAATAACGATCATTACCGAGCCAACTATCTAATTAATCAACCCATGTGTTGCATCCAATCAATTGTTCGTTTTGCGCAAGCGAAAGGTAATCTTCTACAGGTTTGGTAAGCTACAACTGTGTACGGTTGTCACCCCGGTCCGGTTAGGTGAAGCGGCATGTAAGGGTTCCAACGTGGAGAAAATCCGCCAGCAGAAAATTGGCATGTGGACGAGATAATTGGAACCCAGGGGTGAGAATGTTCATAGAAAACAAATTAAAAGAGGTACAGTTTAGCTACATTTTTGCTAAATGGGGTATAATGTATAAAATTCTGCTAAATCTCTCAAATGAGGGGTAAAAACTGAAATTCACTCAATTGATAACAGGAAATCATGGATCGCCAGCTACGACAAACGCACATAAGCCTTCCAATGGTGTGTTGTGACAGGCATTGTTTTTTTTTTTTGAAAGACCCAGCATATTGCTGGCGTTTCATTGATAAGCAGAAAGCAATGGGAAAATACAAAGGGTGGGATGAGGGTCTTAGGACCAATCAGTTCAAGAACTGATGAAAGAGAAAGAAAAGAAAAACAGGAGAAGAACAACAAAAGCTTCTCTTAATGGACTTCTCATGGTGGATCCCAAAAGGGTCTCTCTAGGTGAGTTGCTCCCGCTTGTCGCCAAAGTTCAATGGATTGCTCGATGGCCTGAGTGATGCCTTGAACTGACGGTATTTTCCCCCTGAACACGCACCGGTTCCGCTCTTGCCAAAGCTCCCAGCAAGTTAGGAGCATAATGGCATTGCTGTCCCTCTGTTGCGCCGGCTGGGTGTTAGCCGCTATTTGCTGGAAAACAACGACGATGCTATCTTCGTGGAACTGTTGCCCTGGTTGAAACTGTTGGCATCCTCGTCTTGCAGCCACCTTCTCCCAAACCTCACGGGCTAGCGGGCATGTCCAGACTAGGTGGATTGCTGTCTCCAGGTTGCGGACGCAAAGCGGGCAAAAATAGTTGTTCGGCCAGCCGCGCCGTTGTAGTCTATCGCATGTCCATAGACGGTTCTGCAGGAGGAGCCAGCTAAAAATCTTTATGCATCCTGGCACCTTTGCTTCCCAGATCAGCTTCTGCCAGTCAACTTGAACACGTCCCTGGAATTGCACGGCATAAGCCGAGCTTGCGGAGTATAGGCCGCTCGCTTCAAGAGTCCATCTAACCCTGTCCCTGCTCCCGTCAGTTAGCACAATCAAGGAGATGGTGCGGTGTAGCCTGATAAATTCCGGCAGCAGTGGCTGTAGGTTCCCGTGTCGCAGGTCTTTTATCCATGTTTCTCCTGAGAGCGCCTCGCGCACCGTCCTGTTTTTCCGCCTGGAGTGCGAGTAGAGGAGGGGGTATGAGGCGGCTAAGTTTTGCGGCCCGATCCAGGAGGAGTGCCAGAAGAGAGCTGTTGCGCCGTCACCGATGGTGACCGTGGTCACAGCCCTGAAAAGGCTTTTATCAATGTTGCTGCACGGTGGCTCTGTACCGACCCATGCTCGCTCCGGGTCGGTCCAGGAGATCAATAGCCATCGCAATCTAAGGGCTCGGCTGAACCGCTCAAGGTCGAGGATGCCCAGTCCTCCGAGCGATGTGGGAGCGCACACTGCTGTCCAATTAACCTTGCAGCTCCCACCTGCGATCTCCTCATCTTGCTTTCAAAAAAAATCTGCGCCTGCACTTGTCAATCTCCTTTAGAAGCTTCTTCGGCACTCGGAGGACAGTCAAAGCAAACGTAGGCATGGCGCTGAGGACGCATCGAACCAGCACACGGCGGCTAGCCAAAGGTAGCAGCTTCCCTTTCCATCCCGCCAGGCGGGCTTTGATCCTATCTATGATGAACTGCAAGTTCGCGATGCGCAGCTGGCTAGGGTCAGCGGCAGACCCAGGTAGGTGGTTGGGAAGTTCCCCACTGATCCTCCAAAATTTTGCAATATATGTCCCAGGTCTATATTTTGGCATCTAATGGGTAGGGCCACCGACTTTGAGGGGTTGATGTGCAGCCCCGAGGCTGCACCAAAAATACGAAGAATCTCCATGAGTGCATCGATCTCCTCCCTAACAGGATTTGCGAAGATAACCGCGTCGTCAGCGTAGAGGCTAATCCTAATCTTTATCTCTCTTCCTGGCAGCGGAGCAATGATGGGTTGCTCAGCTGCAGCCTGGAGAAGGTGGTGTAGTGTGTCGATCGCCAGGATGAAGAGGAAAGGTGACAGTGGGTCGCCCTGCCGTTGGCCTCTCCGGTGCCGGACCTTCTTTCCGGGGATGCCGTTGAGGAGGAAGGACGAAGAGGAGGAGGCCAGCAGCAGTGCTATCCAATCCCTCCAACGTGCACTAAATCCTCTTTGTTGCAGAAGCTCGAGGATGTACTCCCATGCCACGTTATCGAAAGCCTTTGCTATGTCCAATTTGAGAAGAAGAGCCGGTGTTTTCCGTCTATGCAGGGCCTTGATGCAGTTTTGAACGTACAGAAAGCTATCATGAATGCATTTTGTCCTAAGAAAGGCTGATTGGGCCAGCGAGATGAGCGTGTGGATCACACTAGCAAGCCTGAGGGAGAGCACTTTGGACATGAGTTTTGCTATGGAGTGGATGAGGCTAATCGGCCTGTAGTCGTTGATTGTCATCGCTCCATCTTTTTTTGGCAGTAGTGCGACTACTGCAGTGTTGAGAGCTCCAAAACTGCTGCCTACTAGATAGACATTGTAGTTGTAGCAATAGACATAGGGCTTGTGTAGACGTTGAGGAGATGAAGATGGTTTCTTTGCAAGGTTGCTGCCCCGGTGAGGCGATGCTTTCCTCGTATACAGCGGCATGTCTTATGCCCAAGGCGGGATTGGGGATGGATGAGTCGCTCCAGTCGAGGAGGTTCTCAATATTGTGGGTGATAGGGTTGTATGCATATATTTTGTCTGGTTGGGCGTCATACTCTGCGACGAGTATGCGGCGGCCCTTGTTAATGATGGTGAGTGGGCTGACCCCGTGTTGCATGACCGCTGGTGATATGTCGATCGGATTGCAGATCCCATGTAGCTTCGGTTGGTCCATGTTGATTCAGCAGCCAGATGTTGTAATGATGTCCAAGGTGGTAGATGTACGGGGTAAAAAGGCAGAGTCGTCCACTAAGCTTCGTCAAATCATGAAGGGTGTCGATAGTCTGAGACAAATACCAAACAAACCTTGCACGAAAACCTAACATCTAAAACCCAATGCCCCAACCAAGCCACATTGCTGGGTCTGGCACCCTCTTAGAGACTGCTGCCGATGTCTTCCACCAATCCATCTTTAGAGTAGGTACTGACGCATGATTGCCAGGCCTGCCGTCGGTGCCACCACGGTGCCAGACAACACCACCTTCTTATGCGCTGCCACCAGCCCCGTTCCGCCGCCACCGGCCACCACAGCCATGGCTGCCATGACCACGCGGACGCACGAGCTGTCAGCACCACCTGATCTTCCACTTCACCCTGTAGCTCCACCGCATCCGCCCACCACCACGCGCGCCACCTTGCGCCGTCGCCGGAGGCGAGCCGCCGCGCCGCCATGACCTATATCAGGGAGCGGTGCCCCGACGCCAATGGGTGACCCGCCTCAGCCGATCTGGACACAGGAGGGAGGTCATCCGCCGCCGTCGTCGGCCGACCGGGGCTTCGCCCGACGGCTTCCTCCAGCAGCGACGGAGGGGAGGACACGGTGGAGGCGGCCCCACTACGCGCTTGGGGATCTCCACCCAAGTTGACCTAGCGAGGGGCATGGTAGGGGACGCAAGGGTTCTCAGTCAAATGGACAAATCACCTGATGTCATTATAGGATTCACATGACTCACATTTTTATAAGTACTAGACCGTATTTCATTAGTAGTCTCATAATATAAGAATGTTTTGTTACATGTATGACACACGGGCCGTGCTCGTGAACCATACGTAAATGGGGCCAACAGAAACAAAGTTTGTCATACGGGGAATGAAAGTTCATCCGATCCTACCGAGAAACACATGACACTGTGAAATTGGGAACTGCAAAACACGACATTAAATCATTCGCCCACAGCAAAAGTTCGCAAAAGAAGTTGATTCTATATGAATTCATTACATGGTATGTAATATAGACTAAAAATAATAAAAATGTTCCTCGTCAAATGGAGGAACTTGAGTAACTGTTGGCCAGAGTCTGGTTAATGCGGCAGCACGGTGCCGACAGCTCACCCTCCACAGGCGTTGATGGCTCTCGAAAAACGCTAAATAATCATTTGTTGTGATTCGGCAGGGGACACTACTGGTGGCCGGTGCAGAAATCTGGTGGACCCCTATGTGTGAAGCTTTGCGTGACCACGTGTGGCCTCGGCTGCCCAGCGGTGATCAACCTCAACAGCCCGGCGACGCGTGAACTTGGTGGGGGAGTCGCCCAACGCACGAATGACTGGCAGTTGTCCCTGTTCTCGGTGACCGCTCGGACGTAGTCTTTCAGGACGGGCTGCTAGAATGACTGGTCTGTGGCTGCTTGCAGGTCCCAATCACCGCTGGGCTTCTAGACGTGGCCTAAATATTCCACAACTAAGTCCTACTTAAGTAGTTTTATGCGAAGATTTGTGAGGGTATTTTTTCATATTTGATTGAGTCACTCTGCAATAACCAGGCCACACTAGACAGACCCATATAGTAAAGAGAAAAGACAAACACAACAATAGATTGACAAAGGTAAGCATTATTTTTGTTTCTTCAAAACGGATGCTACCATGTTTATATTAGCCCTGCAATAACTGCATCAACATCAAAGAGCTAGCAAATCTGTTCCACATGGTTCTGGTGATCCATGACTTTTTATGTTTGTATCATTTCAACGACATCCTGAGGCCTCATGGTTCCATCTTGGGGTATTGGTTCGCAGCAGGAGTAATACTTCTGGTCATCTCCTATGTAGCAGACGCCAACGCATTTCACTGGTAGAAAAAAGGCCTTTAGTCCTGTCAGAAGGCCTTTAGTCCCATTGTCTGCAATCGCGACTAACTATGCGCGATTAAAGACCCCTTTAGTCGCGCTCTCACGAATCATGATTAAAGGCTTTAGTCCGGTTCTCTGGCTAACCGGGACTAAAGGCCTCCTCCGCAGGTTTAAATTTTTTACTTAATTTTTTTATGATTTTTTCATTTTTTTATTTTCAAATTTCTGAATTATTTTAACCTCTAATCTCTAATCACCACCCTCATCACTGCTCAATTTATCCTCTAATCTCTAATCACCCTCATAATTCCAAATCATCTAACTTCCTAACGGTCACCCATCCTCCCACTCCCCACTGAGCACGCTTAACTTCGGGTTCTATTCTCCTCGTTTCCAAGTCTGCACTTGTTGTTTTCGACAATAGTAGGATGTCAATTCTATTAACCCTCGGTATTTAGCTTGAGCATGAAGTGACACATTTCACTGTTTGAGTTTGAAACTATTGTTTTAAAAACAATAATTATTTAGTAACACTAATATTTCTCGGAATAATTAGTTTGGCCATTTTTGACCACAGTTTGACCAGATTTGACCAAAATTTAAAAAACTGAAATAATTATTTAGTAACACTAATATTCTAGAATAATTAGTTTGACCATTGTTTGACCACAGTTTGACCACAATTTGAAATTTTTGAATTTTTTGCCTCTCCGAACTTAAAAGCCCCGTATCTTTTTTTTCTGTTAGGTTTTGGGGATTCTAAAATGTTTAACGGGTTCCCCGGTTAAATTCGGATGTAACTTTTCGAGTAGATGATTTTTCATATAAAAACTTTTTCATCCGAGTTCGTATGCAAAAGTTATGCCAATTTTAAGAATTTCAGAGAGATTTTGCAAATAAAGTCGAAATTCATATTTGTTAATTTTCTCAACAACTAGACCACATATCACATGGAAAACTTATTTTATTTTATTTTTTTGACATTTCCATAATTTTCTTTTGTTTTTCTAAAACCGAAAAGGCGATCCGGGGGTAGAGTTTGAAAATGAGGCCTCAAATCCTTTAGTCGCGGTTGGCGGACCAACGGGACTAAAGTCTAACTCTTTAGTCGCGGTTGGTCTCGCCAACCGCGACTAAAGGTTCGAACCGATAATCGCGATTGGCGGACCAACCGGGACTAAAGTCTAACCTTTAGTCGCGGTTGGTCTCGCCAACCGCGACTAAAGGTTCGAGCCATTAGTCGCGGTTGGCTGACCAACGGGACTAAAGGTCTAACCTTTAATCCCGGTTGGCACGGCCAATCGCGATCTAAAACCTTGGGTTACTGAGATTTTAGTCGGTTGGCGTGCCAACCGGGACTAAAGCCCTCCCGTCCGCCACTGTCAACCGAGCTGGCTGGGCTCAGATAGTTGGTCGCGGGTCTCCTCCCGAATCATGATTAAAGACCCCTTTAGTCCGGTTCTATTATTTTGGGGACTAATGGGGGCGCATGGAAGCCTCTTTTTCTACTAGTGAACTAAGATGCATAGAACTAAAGATATCTATCTATAAATCAATGTGGGCGCCGGAAGTGGCTACCCGTCGCTGCCGATCACGTTGACCGGTCGGGGTGTTCGGGAAAAAAATTATATGAGACCAGGTCTCATATAATTGAGTGAGACCCATCTCGATAGGCGACACGTGGCGGTCATAAATCAAAAGCATCTAATCTCTCCCCGATTTGGTGGGGGTGGGGAGATGCTTTGTGATTTGTGAATGCCACATGTCATTCATTAGGTGGGTCTCACTCAATTATATGAGACCTGGTCTCATAGAATTATTTTCCGGTGTTCTAGCTCCCTGCGGTGACCGTGGGCGCGTCCATGCCGTGGATGGCGGCGCGCGCCGCGCAAATTTGGCGAGGCGGCCTTCGTGCCGCCATACGTCGGCGTGACCCGGCGAGAGCAGCTCGGCGTGTGGGCCTCGTTGTTCAACCCGTTCCGTGTCGGGCCGAGGGTGCCGCCCAACCGTCGTCGGTGTTGGCGAGCCAGGTGCCCACTGTCGCCGGCGCGATGTTTCGACATGACGACGACGGTGGACCAGCCGGCGGCCGCGCGCCGCAGATCGGCAAGCCCAAGTGGGCGTCTTCTTGGGATCCGCCACTCCAAACAACAACGACTAGCTTAATTAGTTACTCGATATCTCAAGGCGCCGTGACAAAATAAGCTAATTAGCTTAGTATATTAGTAATTAAGTAATAAAAAGTAAAAATTATATATGAAGAAGCTTTCTTTTTCGAGAGTAGTATAGATAGATGTATGGAACTGTTGGGGAACGTAGTAATTTCAAAAAAATTTCCTACGCACACGCAAGATCATGGTGATGTATAGCAACGAGAGGGGAGAGTGTTGTCTACGTACCCTCGTAGACCCAAGCGAAGCGATCACAACGTAGAGGAAGTAGTCGTACGTTCTCCTCGCGATCCGACCGATCCCGGCGCCGTTACTCCGGCGCCCCCGAGTTCTTGACACACGTACAGCTCGATGACGTCCCTCGTACTCCGATCCAGCCGAGTGTCGAGGGAGAGTTTCGTCAGCACGACGGCGTGGTGACGATCTTGATGTTTCACCGGCGCAGGGCTTCGCCTAAGCTTCGCGACGGTATAACCGAGGTGGAATATGGTGGAGGGGGGCACCGCACACGGCTAAGGAACGATCTAAAGATCAAACTTGTGTGTTCAAGGTGCCCCCCTGCCCCCGTATATAAAGGAGGGAGGGGGGAGGCCGGCCGGCCTAGCTAGGGCGCGCCGGGAGGAGTCCTACTCCTACCGGGAGTAGGACTCCCCCCCTCTTCCTAGTTGGAATAGGATTGGGGGGAGGGGGAAGAGGAAAGGGGGGCGCCGCCCCCCCCTCCTTGTCCTATTCGGACTGGGGGGGAAGGAGGCGCGCGGCCACCCCTGGCCGGCCCTTCCTCTTCTCCCTCGAGGCCCACCGAGGCCCATTTACCCGGGGTTCCAGTAACCTCCGGTGCTTGGTAAATTCCGTTTCGCCGGAACCATTCCGAACTCCAAACATAGGCTTCCAATATATCAATCTTTATGTCTCGACCATTTCGAGACTCCTCGTCATGTCCGTGATCACATCCGGGACTCTGAACTTCTTCGGTACATCAAAATACATAAACTCATAATAACTGTCATCGAAACCTTAAGCGTGCGGACCCTACGGTTCGAGAACAATGTAGACATGACCTAGAACTATTCACGGTCAATAACCAACAGCGGACCTGGATGCCCATATTGGTTCCTACATATTCTACGAAGATCTTTATCGGTCGGACCGCATAACAACATACGTTGTTCCTTTGTCATCGGTATGTTACTTGCCCGAGATTCGATCGTCGGTATCCAATACCTAGTTCAATCTCGTTACGGCAAGTCTCTTTACTCGTTCCGTAATACATCATCTCACAACTAGCTCATTAGTTGTAGTGCTTGCAAGGCTTGATGATGTGCATTACCGAGAGGGCCAGAGATACCTCTCCGACAATCGGAGTGACAAAACCTAATCTCGAATACGCCAACCCAACATCGCCTTTGGAGACACCTGTAGTACTCCTTTATAATCACCCGATTACGTTGTGGACGTTTGGTAGCACCAAAGTGTTCCTCCGTAAACGGAGTTGCATAATCTCATAGTTACAGGAACATGTATAAGTCATGGATAAAAGCAGTAGCAACATACTAAACGATCGTGTGCTAAGCTAAGGGAATGGGTCATGTCAATCAGATCATTCTACTAATGATGTGACCTTGTTAATCAAATAACAACTCCTTTGTTCATGGTCAGGAAACATAACCATCTTTGATTAACAAGCTAGTCTAGTAGAGGCATACTAGTGACATGTTGTTTTGTCTATGCATTCACACATGTATCATGTTTCCGGTTAATACAATTCTAGCATGAATGATAAACATTTATCATGAAATAAGGAAATAAATAATAACTTTATTATTGCCTCTAGGGCATATTTCCTTCAGGAACTTTTGCAACGTAGTGAAATGTTTATTTTGAACTAGCAATCAATCATGGTACGATTGAAAAAGAAGTTGTTATATGTTGATTATTCTTTGTAAATTGTACTCAATGTATGATGTACTCCTATAGCCCGCTATCGTAATTTCCAACACGTGAGATCGAGCAGCTGGAGGTTGCCCAACCGCGCTACCTTTTAGCGGTGCCATGTTGTCGGAGAGGTTGAGGAAGACCAGCTACAAAGGCGTTGCTAAACTCGGCGGGACCTTGCCTCGAACACGCCGTCAAGGATGCCAAGGCGAGGTCGAGGTACCGGAGTTTGGTGGCAGGATCTGCTATCTCTTAAGAACTAGCTAGAGTACATTGAGAACAAACATCATAAAGTGTAGACAACTTAGAGAGAAGATCTTGAGGAAATTATGGCGAATTTCAGCACGCCTTCACACCAAACAGAACATGGCGGCTAGGGTTTATACCCAAGTACAAGATGGCGGTCTCTCTCCTCCAAATCAATGGCTCCTATAGCCTTACATTAGGTGAGAAGTAGATGGAAACACACTGAAAAGTAAAATGGAGCTGCACTATCTCTTGCCGAATTCAAATAGTGACAGCCAAGCCTTCTTTGGCGTTGGATGCGCTATGGACAGTGGGAGAGCTTGATGACTCCATCGACAAAGCGCCAAGTTAATGGCGGATCCTTATCGAACGGCTGAGCGAAGTCGGAGATGACACACACAAAGAAGTTTCTTGTTTCTTCAGTTAGAGCATCTCCAACAGGCGCCCAAAAAGAGCCCCGCGCTGTAAAAAAATCGGATGTAACTTTTCGAGTAGATGATTTTTCATATAAAAAACTTTTTCATCCGAGTTCGTATGCAAAAGTTATGCCAATTTTAAGAATTTCCAGAGAGATTTTGCAAATAAAGTCGAAATTCATATTTGTTAATTTTCCCAACAACTAGACCACATATCACATGGAAAACTTATTTTATTTTATTTTTTTGACATTTCCATAATTTTCTTTTGTTTTTCTAAAACTGAAAAGGCGATCCGGGGTAGAGTTTGAAAATGAGGCCTCAAATCCCTTTAGTCGCGGTTGGCGGACCAACCAGACTAAAGGTCTAACTTAGTCGCGGTTGGTCTCGCCAACCGCGATTAAAGGTTCGAACCGATAATCGCGGTTGGCGGACCAACCGGGACTAAAGGTCTAACTTTAATCCGGTTGGCCTCGCCAACCGCGATCTAAAGGCCTTGTTAGCTCTGAGATTTTAGTCCCGGTTGGCCAGCCAACCGGGACTAAAGCCCCTCCCGTCCGCCAGCTGTCAACCGAGCGCGCTGGGCCCAGATAGTTGGTCGCGGGTCTCCTCCCGAACCGCGACTAAAGACCCCTTTAGTCCCGGTTCTATTATTTTGGGGACTAATGGGGGCGCATGGAAGCCTCTTTTTCTACTAGTGAACTAAGATGCATAGAACTAAAGATATCTATCTATAAATCAATGTGGGCGCCGGGAAGTGGCTACCCCGTCGCTGCCGACCGCGCTGACCGGTCCCGGGGGTGTTCCAGGAAAAAAATTATATGAGACCAGGTCTCATATAATTCAGGTGAGACCCATCCTGATAGACGACACGTGGCAGTCATAAATCAAAAAGCATCTAATCTCTCCCCCCTGATTTCAGGTGGGGGGTGGGGGAGATGCTTTGTGATTTGTGAATGCCACATGTCATTCATTAGGGTGGGTCTCACCTGAATTATATGAGACCTGGTCTCATAGAATTATTTTCCGGTGTTCTAGCTCCCTGCGGTGACCGTGGGCGCGTCCATGCCGTGGATGGCCGGCGCGCCGCCCGCGCTCGCTGGGCTGGCGAGGCCAGCGCTCGTGCCGCCATACGTCGGCGTGACCCGACAGGAGCAGCTCAGCGTGTGGGCCTCGTTGTTCAACCCGTTCCGTGTCAGGCCGAGGGTGCCGGCCCAACCGTCGTCAGTGTTGGCGGAGCCCAGGGTGCCCACCGTCGCCAGCGCAGTGCTCGACATGACGACGACGGTGGACCAGCCGGCCGCCGGCGCGCAGATCGGCAAGCCCAAGTGGGGCGTCTTCTTGGGATCCGCCACTCCAAACAACAACGACTAGCTTAATTAGTTACTCGATATCTCAAGGCGCCGTGACAAAATAAGCTAATTAGCTTAGTATATTAGTAATTAAGTAATAAAAAGTAAAAATTATATATGAAGAAGCTTTCTTTTTCGAGAGTAGTATAGATAGATGTATGGAACTTTTGCAACGTAGTGAAATGTTTATTTTGAACTAGCAATCAATCATGGTACGATTGAAAAAGAAGTTGTTATATGTTGATTATTCTTTGTAAATTGTACTCAATGTATGATGTACTCCTATAGCCCGCTATCGTAATTTCCAACACGTGAGATCGAGCAGCTGGAGGTTGCCCAACCGCGCTACCTTTTAGCGGTGCCATGTTGTCGGAGAGGTTGAGGAAGACCAGCTACAAGGCGTTGCTAAACTCCGGCGGGACCTTGCCCTCGAACACGCCGTCAAGGATGCCGAAGGCGAGGTCTGAGGTACCGGAGTTTGGTGGCAGGATCTGCTATCTCTTAAGAACTAGCTAGAGTACATTGAGAACAAACATCATAAAGTGTAGACAACTTAGAGAGAAGATCTTGAGGAAATTATGGCGAATTTCAGGTACGCCTTCACACCAAACAGAACATGGCGGCTAGGGTTTATACCCAAGTACAAGATGGCGGTCTCTCTCCTCCAAATCAATGGCTCCTATAGCCTTACATTAGGTGAGAAGTAGATGGAAACACACTGAAAAGTAAAATGGAGCTGCACTATCTCTTGCCGGAATTCAAATAGTGACAGCCAAGCCTTGCTGGCGTTGGATGCTCTATGGACAGTGGGAGAGCTTGATGACTCCATCGACAAAGCGCCAAGTTAATGGCGGATCCTTATCGAACGGCTGAGCGAAGTCGGAGATGACACACACAAAGAAGTTTCTTGTTTCTTCAGTTAGAGCATCTCCAACAGGCGCCCAAAAAGAGCTCCGCGCTCTAAAAAAATCGGATGTAACTTTTCGAGTAGATGATTTTTCATATAAAAAACTTTTTCATCCGAGTTCGTATGCAAAAGTTATGCCAATTTTAAGAATTTCCAGAGAGATTTTGCAAATAAAGTCGAAATTCATATTTGTTAATTTTCCCAACAACTAGACCACATATCACATGGAAAACTTATTTTATTTTATTTTTTTGACATTTCCATAATTTTCTTTTGTTTTTCTAAAACTGAAAAGGCGATCCGGGGTAGAGTTTGAAAATGAGGCCTCAAATCCCTTTAGTCGCGGTTGGCGGACCAACGGGACTAAAGTCTAACTCTAGTCGCGGTTGGTCTCGCCAACCGCAACTAAAGGTTCGAACCGATAGTCGCGTTGGCCGCACCAACCGACTAAAGGTCTAACTTTAATCCGGTTGGCTCGCCAATCATGATCTAAAACCTTGGGTTAGCTCGAGATTTTAGTCCGGTTGGTTGAGCCAACGGGACTAAAGCCCTCCCGTCCGCCACTGTCAACCGAGCGCTGGGCCCAGATAGTTGGTCGCGGGTCTCCTCCCGAACATGATTAAAGACCCTTTAGTCCCGGTTCTATTATTTTGGGGACTAATGGGGCATGGAAGCCTCTTTTCTACTAGTGAACTAAGATGCATAGAACTAAAGATATCTATCTATAAATCAATGTGGGCGCCGGGAAGTGGCTACCCCGTCGCTGCCGACCGCGCTGACCGGTCCCGGGGGTGTTCCAGGAAAAAAATTATATGAGACCAGGTCTCATATAATTCAGGTGAGACCCATCCTGATAGACGACACGTGGCAGTCATAAATCAAAAAGCATCTAATCTCTCCCCCCTGATTTCAGGTGGGGGGTGGGGGAGATGCTTTGTGATTTGTGAATGCCACATGTCATTCATTAGGGTGGGTCTCACCTGAATTATATGAGACCTGGTCTCATAGAATTATTTTCCGGTGTTCTAGCTCCCTGCGGTGACCGTGGGCGCGTCCATGCCGTGGATGGCCGGCGCGCCGCCCGCGCTCGCTGGGCTGGCGAGGCCAGCGCTCGTGCCGCCATACGTCGGCGTGACCCGACAGGAGCAGCTCAGCGTGTGGGCCTCGTTGTTCAACCCGTTCCGTGTCAGGCCGAGGGTGCCGGCCCAACCGTCGTCAGTGTTGGCGGAGCCCAGGGTGCCCACCGTCGCCAGCGCAGTGCTCGACATGACGACGACGGTGGACCAGCCGGCCGCCGGCGCGCAGATCGGCAAGCCCAAGTGGGGCGTCTTCTTGGGATCCGCCACTCCAAACAACAACGACTAGCTTAATTAGTTACTCGATATCTCAAGGCGCCGTGACAAAATAAGCTAATTAGCTTAGTATATTAGTAATTAAGTAATAAAAAGTAAAAATTATATATGAAGAAGCTTTCTTTTTCGAGAGTAGTATAGATAGATGTATGGAACTTTTGCAACGTAGTGAAATGTTTATTTTGAACTAGCAATCAATCATGGTACGATTGAAAAAGAAGTTGTTATATGTTGATTATTCTTTGTAAATTGTACTCAATGTATGATGTACTCCTATAGCCCGCTATCGTAATTTCCAACACGTGAGATTGAGCAGCTGGAGGTTGCCCAACCGCGCTACCTTTTGGCGGTGCCATGTTGTCGGAGAGGTTGAGGAAGACCAGCTACAAGGCGTTGCTAAACTCCGGCGGGACCTTGCCCTCGAACACGCCGTCAAGGATGCCGAAGGCGAGGTCTGAGGTACCGGAGTTTGGTGGCAGGATCTGCTATCTCTTAAGAACTAGCTAGAGTACATTGAGAACAAACATCATAAAGTGTAGACAACTTAGAGAGAAGATCTTGAGGAAATTATGGCGAATTTCAGGTACGCCTTCACACCAAACAGAACATGGCGGCTAGGGTTTATACCCGAGTACAAGATGGCGGTCTCTCTCCTCCAAATCAATGGCTCCTATAGCCTTACATTAGGTGAGAAGTAGATGGAAACACACTGAAAAGTAAAATGGAGCTGCACTATCTCTTGCCGGAATTCAAATAGTGACAGCCAAGCCTTGCTGGCGTTGGATGCGCTATGGACAGTGGGAGAGCTTGATGACTCCATCGACAAAGCGCCAAGTTAATGGCGGATCCTTATCGAACGGCTGAGCCAAGTCGGAGATGACACACACAAAGAAGTTTCTTGTTTCTTCAGTTAGAGCATCTCCAACAGGCGCCCAAAAAGAGCTCCGCGCTCTAAAAAAATCGGATGTAACTTTTCGAGTAGATGATTTTTCATATAAAAAACTTTTTCATCCGAGTTCGTATGCAAAAGTTATGCCAATTTTAAGAATTTCCAGAGAGATTTTGCAAATAAAGTCGAAATTCATATTTGTTAATTTTCCCAAAAACTAGACCACATATCACATGGAAAACTTATTTTATTTTATTTTTTTGACATTTCCATAATTTTCTTTTGTTTTTCTAAAACTGAAAAGGCAATCGGGGGTAGAGTTTGAAAATGAGGCCTCAAATCCCTTTAGTCGCGGTTGGCGGACCAACCGGGACTAAAGTCTAACTTTAGTCGCGGTTGGTCTCGCCAACCGCGACTAAAGGTTCGAACCGATAATCGCGGTTGGCTGACCAACGGGACTAAAGGTCTAACCTTTAATCCGGTTGGCCTGGCCAACCGCGATCTAAAGGCCTTGGTTAGCTCGAGACCTTTAGTCCCGGTTGGCCAGACCAACCGGGACTAAAGCCCCTCCCGTCCGCCAGCTGTCAACCGAGCGCGCTGGGCCCAGATAGTTGGTCGCGGGTCTCCTCCCGAACCGCGACTAAAGACCCCTTTAGTCCCGGTTCTATTATTTTGGGGACTAATGGGGGCGCATGGAAGCCTCTTTTTCTACTAGTGTTTGTTATAACAGTCCTTGTGACAGTCATCCGAGGGAAATGGGTCACCACATTCTGAGAATCAGTTGCACTGGTATAGGTTAATTGCAAAAAAATGAATCAAATAACTTGACATATCCAGAAATAGTGGATGCGGTAATACTAATATCCTCTCATAATCACAAAATGTACTACGTAAAATTGGATTTTGCTGATTAGAAATAATATCATTGATGAAAAGCCAGGAACCATGGCCGGGGTAGGGGTAATGATATTTGGCACGTGAGGAGAGAACGGTGGCCATGAGCACCAGGGTTGTGACTTGTGAGGCACATGGACCTAGTACTCTTCCCTGGGATTTCCATGAGGAGATGCTGTAGCTTCTTTCTGATCTGGACCTAGGTGGTGCTGCTGAAATGTTTACTCTTGAGCCTTGATGGTACGCGTTTATATAGGCATTAACTTCATGTATAGCAGTATGTGGATAACTCTTGCTAACCAAGCTGCTGGCCAGCACCTACTTTTGATTAGATATTTGGATACACCAGCAATCACTCGCTGCTCTATTCCCCTGCCTCTACTCGCACGCCACTTCACTCCTTGCTTGTGTGGCTGCTGTTTTGAACCACGGTTTACAATGAATCCTACGGAACCGCCTAACACCTAATGCTGCTACCGAGTTGTGCTCTTTCACTAGTAGAAAACAGGGCTACCGTTCGGGCCTGGCCAGCCCATTAGTCCCGGTTCTTCAAGAACCGGGACCCATGGGGGGTATTAGACCCGGTTCGTGAGCCCAGGGGGCCGGCCTGGGCATCGTGGGCATTGGTTCCGGTTCGTGTGGAACCATTTGTCCTGGTTCAAGCCAGGAACCGGGACCAATGGTCCTCGCTCCTGGCCCAACCATTGGTCCCGGTTCGTGGCTTGAACCGGGACAGAAGGGGGTGTGAGGGAGTCCCGGTTCCTAACAAAGAAAAATCAAATCGTCGACTGTCCGGATGCAGAGGCCCTCGCATCCTTCAAACATAACATCCGCGACGAGTGGCTGGCCCGGCACCTAGGACAGGAAAAGCCGAAATCCATGGCAGCCCTCACATCACTCATGACCCGCTTCTGTGCGGGAGAGGACAGCTGGCTAGCTCGCAGTAACAACCTCAGCAAAAATTCTGGCAGTCCGGACAACAAGGACCACAATGGCAGGTCGCGTCGCAACAAAAACAAACGCCGCGTTAACGGCGACAACACTGAAGATACGGCAGTCAACGCCGGATTCAGAGGCTCTAAACCCGGTCAGCGGAAAAAGCCATTCAAAAGAACTACTCCGGGTCCGTCCAATTTGGACCGAATACTCGACCGCTCTTGCCAGATAAATGGCACCCCCGAAAAGCCAGCCAACCACACCAACAGGGATTGCTGGGTATTCAAGCAGGCAGGCAAGTTAATTGCCGAAAACAATGACAAGGGGCTGCACATCGATGACGAGGAAGAGACTCGGCCACCGAACAGTAGAGGACAGAAGGGTTCCCCCCACAAGTGCGGACGGTAAACATGATATATGCAACCCATATACCCAAGAGGGAGCGGAAGCGTGCACTTAGGGACGTATATGCGATGGAGCCAGTCGCCCCGAAGTTCAATCCATGGTCCTCTTGCCCGATCACTTTCGATCAAAGGGACCGCCGGACCAGTATCCGCCATGGCGGATTCGCCGCATTGGTTTTAGACCCAATAGTCGATGGATTTCACCTCACTAGAGTCCTGATGGACGGCGGCAGCAGCCTGAACCTGCTTTATTAGGATACAGTGCGCAAGATGGGCATAGACCCCTCAAGGATTAAACCTACAAAGACGACCTTCAAAGGCGTCATACCAGGTGTTGAGCCAATTGTACAGGCTCAGTCACACTGGAAGTGGTCTTCGGATCCTCGGATAATTTCCTAAGCGAGGAGTTAATCTTCGACATAGTCCCGTTTTGCAGTGGCTATCACGCTCTGCTCGGACGAACCGCGTTTGCAAAATTCAACGTGGTGCCGCATTACGCATTATGGTGTAATATGTCCGAACACTTTCACAAGTGCGGCACCCCGAACTTATAGCATTATATGCTTCGGCTCCGAATCATGTCTTGGGTCAATAGTTGGGTTTTCCCGGCTCCCATGTTTTGGTACCTTACGTTTCGTTCTATCGGCTAAGGTAGCACTGGGAGAACCACTGCGATTGCGCCCCGGTTGAGCTGGGCGAGCGCCTCAGTGGAGAAAGCTAAAACTGACTGTCATGATAAGGCGAGAGCTGGTCGCTGTTCGAGAGGTCTTTTCGAGTCCCTAAAGACTTATGCCGCTTAGAGCGAGGAACCGGCTGTGTCCAGCCCAGGCGTGGATAGCGCCCCGAATTCGGTCTTCCGAACACTAGGGGCTTCGCCGAAATTTAAAATTATAGAATTCTATCGCTAAGTGAGAGAGTTCAAGCACTATATGTCCGGTTGCCTTGTTCGTTGTGTTGAGCGCCTCCCTAGATGGACCCAAAATGGGAACAAGAGTGCTCAAGTTTATCCCGAACACCCCAGCACTCGTGGCATGGGGGCTGAAGCCGACGACTTGCCATCTCTCAGATTTGATAAACGGCCGCACAGAAGGTAATATTTTAAATTAATAAGCGTTGCTTAGCGCATATGAACAAAGTTTTCAGCGCACAGGATAACACATTGCGAATCTACTCAAAAATTACATCTTTGGGGCACTCATCCGCAATCTTGCGGGCACCCTTCAGGACACTCTTATAGTACATTTTGGGCGTACGATACTCCTTGCCCGTCGGCGGCGCATCCGTGATAAGCCTCTCAGCATCCAGCCTGCCCCAGTGTACCTTTGCGCGGGCAAGGGCCCGACGGGCACCTTCAATGCAGGCGGAGCGCTTGATGACTTCCACCCAGGGGCACGCATCTACCAGCCGCCGCACGAGACCGAAGTAGCTCCCAGGCATGGCCTCTTCAGGCCACAGCCGGACTATGAGGCCCTTCATGGCCTGCTCGGCTACCTTGTGGAGCTCGACCAGCTGCTTCAGCTGGTCGCTAAGGGGCACCGGATGTCCGGCCTCAGCATACTAAGACCAGAAGACCTTCTCCGTTGAGCTCCCCTCCTCGGCCCGGTAGAATGCGGCGGCATCGGACACGCTGAGGCAGATCTGCAAACGCCCCTGGAGAGCTCCGAATTCGGGTAAGTAACAGGTAATTTACATTCACATGCTTGCTTTGCATGAAAAATGCCTTACCCGCCGCTATTTTCTTCACCGCCTCAATCTCCTGGAGGGCCTTATGGGCCTCGACCTTAGCGGCTTTGGCACTTTCAAGAGCCGAGGCAAGCTCGGACTCTCGAGTCCTCGAGTCACGCTCCAAACTCTCATGCTTTTCCATGAGAGCCTGGAGCTCTTGCCGCACCTCCGCCACCCGCGCCTCCTGCTTCTCTCGCTCCGCTCGTTCATGTCAAGATTGTGTTCGGCCGCAGACACGGCCTCCTTGTGGTCGCCACCTGCTCGTGGCCCCTGCAATACCCACGTTATCCTTGTTATTTCTGTTGCAACCAAAATCCTTTTCTGTAAGGTACAAATTTAATATGGTGGTACTCACCTTCTTTGTCCTCGAGCTGCTTCTTGGCAAGGCCGAGCTCGTGCTCGGACCGCCGAGGTCCTGCTTCAAAGCACCGACCTCCATGATCCATCGCTGGCAGAGAGGTCAGCAGCGCAGCCTGCAAACCCATATTGACATAATTTTTAGCACTCCTGCAGATATCTTTTTAGATCCTCGGTCCGTTTTCTTTCCGAACACCGAACCGAGCATCAGGGGCTACTGTCTATGCGGTATTACATTACATATTTTAAAACTTCTTACCTCAAAGCCTGTTAGAAGGCTGCTGCAGGCTTCCGTCAGCCCGCTCTTGGCGAGCTGAACCTTCTGAATCACCGCACTCATGATAGTGCGGTGTTCTTCCTCGATGGAAGCACCGTTGATCGCCTCCAACAAGTTGTCCGGCACCTTCGGTTGGCCGGAGGCTGCCGGTGTCACGGTCTTGCCCTTCTTACGAAGGGGCCGCCTGCCGGACTCCGGAACCACTACGGGTTCTGGCACGGAGTCCAGCGCAAAGTCCGGGAGGCTGCCTTGCGGCACCTCCAGAGCCTCCTCCTGATGGGTCCCCTCATGGGATCCCACCTCGGCATCGTCAACATCACGAGGGGTGGAGGCGGTCGGAATGGAATCCAAATCCGACGGAGCCAAGGACCCGCTCGATGAAGCGCGAAGATCATCCTCGGCCGGACTACAGGTAGTGTGCGGCATTAGAAGGACAACATGTGGCACGAAAGAGAAATTATAAATCATTCAGGAATCCGGATACTTACGATCTCGCCGGAGGCTTGGCCCTTGAGGGCCACCCTTCGTCGCCAACGTTGGCGTTGGCGGAGCTGTCCGGAGGAAGGGTCCTTCCCCTCTTGGACTCTTCGGCCTCCCCTGTTGGGGAAGCCTTCCTCTTCCTCTCTCCCCACTCCTGGGGAGAGTCCTCTTTCTCCTCCTCATCTTCGGGAGAGTCGCCTCGAGCCATCGACGATGAGTCCGATACCACTGGCGCCGAACTCCTTGGGTTCCCGTGGCCTTCTTCTTGGCCTTCTTCTCCGGCACCACATAAAGTGCCGGAACTAGCAGCCCCGTTAAACGGGTATCCGCTGGGTCTTCAGGGAGGGGAGCCGGACAGTTAACCTGTCCGGACGTCCTCTGCCAGTCCTGTTAAAGGCATCGGGAGTTTTAGGTCCCACAATAGAGTCAAACTATGAAGGAAATAAATGTCCCATAAAGGATAACTATATCTTACCACACCGGCCGGGCGCTTGGTGCTAAATCCGTGATCTTCAGTTGCGGACGCGGGGGCTTCTCCGCCCTTGAACAACACCCTCTAGGCAGCTTTGTACGTCGTGTCGAAGAGCCCGCTCAGGGTCAGGTGCTGTGCCGGATCGAACTCCCACAGATTGAAGGCCCGTTGTTGGCAGGGGAGAATCCGGCGGACGAGCATGACCTGGATCACATTGACAAGCTTGAGCTTCTTGTTCACCAAGGTCTGGAGACAGGACTGGAGTCCGGTCAGCTCCTCGAACTGCCCCATAGCAAGCCCTTCTCTTTCCAGGAGGTGAGCTGCATGGGAGTACCAGATCTGAACTCGGGGGCCGCTGCCCATTTAGGGTCACGCGGCTCGGTGATATAGAACCACCCCGATTGCCACCCTTTGATGGTTTCCACAAAGGCGCCCTCGAGCCAGAGGATGTTGGGCATTTTGCCCACCATGGCGCCTCCGCACTCCGCTTGGACGCCCTTCACTACCTTCGGCTTGACATTGAAGGTTTTTAGCTACAAGCCGAAATGGGGCTGGATGCAGAGGAAAGCCTCGCACACGACGATACACGCAGAGATGTTGAGGATGAAGTTTGGCGCCAGATCGTGGAAGTCCAGGCCGTAGTAGTACATGAGCCCCCGGACGAAGGGATGAAGTGGGAAGCCCAGTCCGCGGAGGAAGTGGGGAAGGAATACAACCCTCTCATGGGGCCTGGGGGTGGGGATGAGCTGCCCCTTGTCGGGCAGCCGGTGTGCGATGTCGCTGGACAGGTATCCGGCGCCGCGCAGTTTTTCGATGTGCCCCTCCGTAACGGAGGAGGTCATCCACTTGCCTCTCGCTCCGGACATGGCTGGGGAAGGTTGAGGCGAGATGTGCGAACTTGGGCACTGGAGCTCGAGTGCGCGGAGATGGATAAGCAAAGGAGGAAGAAGGCGTAGGTAAAAAGGGTGGATCCTTATCCCCTTATATATGGGCGGACGAAGACTATGCGTCCCCACCAGCCTGGTAAAACTCGCTTATCTCCCAAGCGCCACCATCAATGGCGCGGTTGGGTTACCCACGTCCGTATTGATGGGAATCCCGGAATAAGGGGAACACGATCTCTGCTTCGACAAGACGTGCCAAGGAAACCACTTCACTAAACGCGCTGAGGTGGTATGATAAAAAACGATTCAAGTAAAGGCTTGGTGGTGGCATGACGTCAGCCACAAAATACGTCAGCAGATTGAACTTGTGTACATATTATTCTCTCTACGGTGGAATGTGGAATTTATTTTGCAGAGCCGGACACTATACTGGTGTTCACAATCTTCTATGAATTATTCGGAGGAGGAACCTGCCTTGTAATGCCGAACAATATGCGCGTCGGACTCATCGTCATTGAAGCCTGGTTCAGGGGCTACTGAGGGAGTCCTGGACTAGGGGGTGTCCAGATAGCCGGACTATCATCATCGGCCGGACTCCAAGACTATGAAGATACAAGATTGAAGACTTCGTCCCATGTCCGGATGGGACTTTCCTTGGCGTGGAAGGCAAGCTTGGCGATACGGATATGTGGATCTCCTACCATTGTAACCGACTTTGTGTAACCCTAGCCCTCTCCGGTGTCTATATAAACCGGAGGGTTTTAGTCCGTAGGACGAACAACCATTACAACAATCATACCATAGGCTAGCTTCTAGGGTTTAGCCTCCTTGATCTCGTGGTAGATCCACTCTTGTACTACCCATATCATCAATATCAATCAAGCAGGAGTAGGGTTTTACCTCCATCGAGAGGGCCCGAACCTGGGTAAAAACATCGTGTCCCTTGTCTCCTGTTACCATCCGCCTAGACGCACAGTTCGGGACCCCCTACCCGAGATCCGCCGGTTTTGACAGCGACAGGGTGCTTTAGTCCCGGTTCATGCCATGAACCGGGACAAATAACTTGCCTATATATACCCATCACCGCGGCAGAGCACTCCAGTGCTCTATTTTTTCAATCCAGCGAGGAGAGGGCATTTGGGTGCTCTAGTTCACCTCCTATGCACATGAGGTGTTCGATGAAATGCCCGAGCCACACTAGTTAAGCTTTCTCCTCTCGAAGCTCGACCCCGGAGCTCCATTTTTTTCGAGATTTGTCTAGATTTAGCAGTCCGTCACGCCCCGTCCCCGTTTTCACCGCCGTTAATCGCCCGCGCCGATCTCGTCGCCGACACCACCATGGTGAGCCTCTTGTTCTTATCTTCTTTCTGATACTTGTCTGATTTTCTTACTTTAGGTAGATATTTGTCTGATTTTCTTACTTTTGACACACATAATTATATATAATGCACGCAGATGAACCGGCAATGGATGTATGGTCACAGACACACCTCCGAGTACATTAAGGGCATGCATAATTTTCTCGAAGTGGCTGAGGCAAACAAGCAGAATGGTTTTATGTGTTGTCCATGCACTAAATGTGGGAATACAAAGTCTTACTCTGACCGGAAAAATCCTTCACACCGACCTGCTTTACAAGGGTTTCATGCCACACTATAATGTTTGGACGAGGCACGGAGAAATAGGGGTTATGATGGAAGACGGCGAAGAAGAAGAGGACAATGACAACTATGTGCCCCCTGAATACGGTGATGCTGCAACGGGGGGGGGGGGGTGAGCTGCTGAAGATCAAGAGGAACCAGACGATGTGCCCGATGATGCTGCAATGGGGGAAGCTGCTGAAGATCAAGAGGAACAAGACAATGTGCCCGATGATGATCTCCGCCGGGTCATTGTCAATGCAAGGACGCAATGCTAAAGTCAAAAGGAGAAGCTGAAGTTCGATCGCATGTTAGAGGATCACAAAAAAGGGTTGTACTCCAATTGCGAAGATGACAACACAAAGCTGGGTACCGTACTAGAATTGCTGCAGCAGAAGGTAGAGAATGCTGTGCCTGACAAAGGATTTGAGAAGCTACTGAAAATATTGAAGAAGAAGCTTCCAAAGGATATTGAATTGCTGGATAGTACATACACAGCAAAGAAGGTCGTATGCCCTCTAGGATTGGAGGTGCAGAAGATACATGCATGCCCTAATGACTGCATCCTCTACCGTGGTGTGTACGAGGATTTGAATGCATGCCCGGTATGTGGTGCATTGCGGTATAAGTGTTGGGGAACGTAGTAATTTCAAAAATTTTCCTACGCACACGCAAGATCATGGTGATGGCATAGCAACGAGAGGGGAGAGGGTTCATCCACGTACTCTCGTAGACCGTAAGCGGAAGCGTTAGCACAACGCGGTTGATGTAGTCGTACGTCTTCACGATCCGACCGATCCAAGCACCGAATGTACGGAGCCTCCGAGTTCAGCACACGTTCAGCTCGATGACGATCTCCGGCCCTCCGATCTAGCAAAGGCTCCAGAGATGAGTTCCGTCAGCACGATGGCGTGGTGATGATGATGATGTTCTACCGGCGCAGGGCTTCTCCTAAACTCCGCGACGATATGACCGAGGTGGAATATGGTGGAAGGGGGCACCGCACACGGCTAAGGAACGATCTGTAGATCAACTTGTGTGTCTATGGGGTGCCCCCCGCCCCCGTATATAAAGGAGGGAGGGAGGAGGGGGCTGGCCTAAGGGGAGGCGCGCCCTAGGAGGGGGAAACCTACTCCAAGTAGGTTTCCCCCCTCCTTTTCCTAATCCAAGAAGGAGCTGGAAGGAAGGAGTAGGAGAGGGGGAAGGCAAGGGGGGCGCCGCCCCCCTTCCTTGTCCTATTCAGACTCAAGGGGAGGGGGCGTGCCACTTGCCCTGGCCGGCCCCTCTCTTTCTCCAATAGGGCCCATCAAGGCCAATTACTTCCCGGGGGGGTTCCGGTAACCCTCTGGTACTCCGGTTTTCTCCGAAAACTCCCGGAACCTTTGCGGTGTCCGAATATAGCTGTCCAATATATCAATCTTTATGTCTCGACCATTCCGAGACTCCTCGTCATGTCCGTGATCACATCCGGGACTCCGAACAAACTTCGGTACATCAAAACTTTTAAACTAATAATAAAACTATCATCGAAACGTTAAGCGTGCGGACCCTACGGGTTCGAGAACTATGTAGACATGACCTAAAACCATTCTCGGTCAATAACCAATAGCGGGACCTGGATGCCCATATTGGTTCCTACATATTCTACGAAGATCTTTATCGGTCAAACCGCATAACAACATACTTTGTTCCCTTTGTCATCGATATGTTACTTGCCCGAGATTTGATCGTCGGTATCCAATACCTAGTTCAATGTCGTTACCGGCAAGTCTCTTTACTCGTTCCGTAATACGTCATCTCATAACTAACTCATTAGTTACATGCTTGCAAGGCTTAGGTGATGAGTATTACCGAGAGGGCCCAGAGATACCTCTCCGGCAATCGGAGTGACAAATCCTGATCTCGAATTATGCCAAACCAACATGTACCTTCGGAAACACCTGTAGAGCACCTTTATAATCACCCAGTTACGTTGTGACGTTTGGTAGCACACAAAGTGTTCTTCCGGTAAACGGGAGTTGCACAATCTCATAGATGTAGGAACTTTGTATAAGTCATGAAGAAAGCAATAGCAGTATACTAAACGATCAAGTGCTAGGCTAACAGAATGGGTCATGTCAATCACATCATTCTCCTAATGATGTGATCCCATTAATCAAATGAAAACACATGTCTATGGTCAGGAAACATAACCATCTTTGATTAATGAGCTAGTCAAGTAGAGGCATACTAGTGACTATGTGTTTGTCTATGTATTCACACATGTATCATGTTTCCAGTTAATACAATTCTAGCATGAATAATAAACATTTATCATGATATGAGGAAATAAATAATAACTTTATTATTGCCTCTAGGGCATATTTCCTTGATCTCCCACTTGCACTAGAGTCAATAATCTAGATTACATAGTAATGATTCTAACACCCATGGAGTCTTGGTGCTGATCATGTTTTGCTCGTGAGAGAGGCTTAGTCAACGGTTCGCAACATTCAGATCCGTATGTATCTTGCAAATCTCTATGTCTCCCACTTGGACTTGGTCCCGAATGGAATTGAAGCGTCTCTTGATGTGCTTGGTCCTCTTGTGAAATCTGGATTCCTTTGCCAAGGCAATTGCACCAAGATTGTCATAGAAGATCTTCATTGGTCCCGATGCACTAGGTATGACACCTAGATCGGAAATGAACTCCTTCATCCGACTCCTTCATTCGCTGCTTGAAGCAGCTATGTACTCCGCTTCACATGTAGATCCCGCCACGGCGCTTTGTTTAGAACTGCGCCAACTTACAGCTCCACCGTTTAATAAAAACACGATCCGGTTTGCGATTTAGAATCGTCCGGATCGTGTCAAAGCTTGCATCGACGTAACCATTTACGACTAGCTCTTTGTCACCTCCATATCGAGAAACATATCCTTAGTCGTTTTCGGTATTTGGGATGTTCTTGACCGCTGTCCGATGATCCACTCTGGATTACTTTGGTACCTTCCTGCCAAACTTATTGCTAAGCATACGTCAGTCCGGTACACAGCATTGCATACATGATAGAGCCTATGGCTGAAGCATAGGAACATTTTTCATTTCTCTCTATCTTCTGCTGTGGTCGGGCATTGAGTTTGACTCAACTTCACACCTTGTAGCACAGCAAGAATCCTTTCTTTGCACGATCCATTTTGAACTTTTTCAAAATTTTGTCAAGGTATGTACTTTGTGAAAGTCCTATTAAGCGTCTTGATCTATCTCTATAGATCTTGATGCCCAATATGTAAGCAGCTTCACCGAGGTCTTTCATTGAAAAACTTTTATTCAAGTATCCCTTTATGCTATCCAGAAATTCTATATCATTTCCAATTAATAATATGTCATCAACATATAAAACTAGAAATGCTCTGAGCTCCCACTCACTTTCTTGTAAATCTGAGGCTTCTCCAAAAGTATGTATAAAACCATATGCTTTGATTACACTATCAAAGCGTTTATTCCAACTCCGAGATGCTTGTACCAGTCCATAAATGGAACGCTGGAGCTTGCACACTTTGTCAGCACCTTTTGGATCAACAAAACCTTCCGCTGCATCATATACAACTCTTCTTCTAGAAATCCATTCAAGAATGCAGTCTTGACATCCATTTGCCAAATTTCATAATCATGAAATGCAGCAATAGCCAACATGATTCGGACAGACTTAAGCATCGCCACTGGTGAGAAAGTCTCATCGTAGTCAACCCTTGAACTTGTCGAAAACCTTTCGCAACAAGTCGAGCTTTATAGACGATAACATTACCATCAGCGTCGGTCTTCTTCTTAAAGATCCATTTATTCTCAATGGCTTACCGATCATCGGGCAAGTCAACCAAAGTCCATACTTTGTTTTCATCCATGGATCCCATCTCAGATTTCATGGCCTCTAGCCATTTTGCGAATCTGGGCTCATCATCGCTTCCTCATAGTTCGTAGGTTCATCATGGTCAAGTAACATGACTTCCAGAATAGGATTACCATACCACTCTGGTGCGGATCTTACTCTGGTAGACCTACGAGGTTTAGCAGAAACTTGATCTAAAGTTTCATGATCAATATCATTAGCTTCCTCACTAATTGGTGTAGTCGTCACAGGAACCGGTTCTTGTGATGAACTACCTTCCAATAAGGGAGTAGATACAGTTATCTCATCAAGTTCTACTTTCCTCCCACTCACTTCTTTCGAGAGAAACTCCTTCTCTAGAAATGATCCATTCTTAGAAACGAATGTCTTGCCTTCGGATCTGTGATAGAAGGTGTACCCAACAGTCTCTTTTGGGTATCCTATGAAGACACATTTCTCCGATTTGGGTTCGAGCTTATCTAGTTGAAGTTTCTTCACATAAGCATCGCAGCCCCAAACTTTAAGAAACGACAACTTTGGTTTCTTGCCAAACCACAGTTCATAAGGCGTCGTCTCAACGGATTTAGATGGTGCCCTATTTAACGTGAATGCGGCCGTCTCTAAAGCATAACCCCAAAATGATAGCGGTAAATCGGTAAGAGACATCATAGATCGCACCATATCAAGTAAAGTACGATTACGACGTTCGGACACACCATTTCGTTGTGGTGTTCCGGGTGGTGTGAGTTCTTGAAACTATTCCGCATTGTTTCAAATGTAAACCAAACTCGTAACTCAAATATTCTCCTCCACGATCAGATCGTAGAAACTTTATTTTCTTGTTACGATGATTTTCCACTTCACTCTGAAATTCTTTGAACTTTTCAAATGTTTCAGACTTGTGCTTCATTAAGTAGATATACCCATATCTGCTCAAATCATCTGTGAAGGTGAGAAAATAACGATATACGCCACGAGCCTCAACATTCATCGGACCACATACATCTGTATGTATGATTTCCAACAAATCTGTTGCTCTCTCCATAGTTCCGGAGAACGGTGTTTTAGTCATCTTGCCCATGAGGCACAGTTCGCAAGTACCAAGTGATTCATAATCAAGTAATTCCGGAAGTCCATCAGTATGGAGTTTCTTCATGCGTTTTACACCGATATGACCTAAACGGCAGTGCCATAAATAAGTTGCACTATCATTATCAACTCTGCATCTTTTGGCTTCAACATTATGAATATGTGTATCACTACTATCGAGATTCAATAAAAACAGACCACTCTTCAAGGGTGCATGACCATAAAAGATATTACTCATATAAATAGAACAACCATTATTCTTTGATTTAAATGAATAACCGTCTCGCATTAAACAAGATCCAGATATAATGTTCATGCTCAACGCGGCACCAAATAACAATTATTCAGGTCTAAAACTAATCCGAAGGTAGATGTAGTGGTAGCGTGTCGACCGCGATCACATCGACTTTGGAACCGCTTTCCCACGCGCATCGTCACCTCGTCCTTGGCTAGTGCTCGCTTATTCCGTAGTCCTGCTTTGAGTTGCAAATATTAGCAATGAACCAAGATCAAATAACCAGGTGCTACTACGAGCTCTAGTTAGGTACACATCAATAACATGTATATCACATATACCTTTGCTCACTTTGCCATCCTTCTTATCCGCCAAATACTTGGGGCAGTTCCGCTTCAAATGTCGATGCGCTTGCGGAGAAGCACTCGATTTCAGGCCTAGGTCCAGACTTGGGTTTCTTCTCTTGAGCAGCAACTTGCTTGCCGTTCTTCTTGAAGTTCCCCTTCTTCTTCCCTTTGCCCTTCTTCTTGAAACTAGTGGTCTTGTTGACCATCAACACTTGATGCTCCTTCTTGATTTCTACCTCCATGCTTTCAAAGATCGCGAAGAGCTCGAGAATAGTCTTGTTCATCCCTTGCATATTATAGTTCATCACGAAGCTCTTGTAGCTTGGTGGCGTGATTGGAGAATTTCATCAATGACACTATCATCGTGAAGATTAACTCCCGTTGAATCAAGTGATTATTATACCCGGACATTACGAGTATGTGTTCACCGACGAACTATTCTCCTCCATCTTGCAACTATAGAACTTATTGGAGACTTCATATCTCTCAATCCGGGCATTTGCTTGAAATATTAACTTCAACTCCTGGAACATCTCATATGCTCCATGACGTTCAAAATGTCGTTGAAGACCCGGTTCCAAGCCGTAAAGCATGGCACACTGAACTATAGAGTAGTCATCGCTTTGCTCGCCAGACGTTCTTAACGTTGTCGAGTAGCATCGGCAAGAGTTCTGGCACCCAGCGGTGCTTCGGGGCGTAACTCTTACGTGCAGCAATGAGGATAATCCTCGAGTTACGGACCCGATCCGTGTAATTGCTACCATCATCTTTCAACTTTGCTTTCTCAAGGAACGCATTAAAATTCAACGGAACAACAGCATGAGCCATCTATCTACAAACAAACATAGACAAGCAAGATACTATCAGGTACTAAGTTCATGATAAATTTAAGTTCAATTAATCATATTACTTAAGAACTCCCACTTAGACAGACATCTCTCTAGTCATCTAAGTGCTCACGTGATCCAAATCAACTAAACCATAACCGATCATCACGTGAGATGGAGTAGTTTTCAATGGTGAACATCACTATGTTGATCATATCTACTATATGATGCACGCTCGACCTTTCGGTCTCTGTGTTCCGAGGCCATATCTGCATATGCTAGGCTCGTCAAGTTTAACCCGAGTATTCTGCATGTGCAAAACTGGCTTGCACCCGTTGTAGATGGACGTAGAGCTTATCACACCTGATCATCACGTGGTGTCTCGGCACGACGAACTTTGGCAGCAGTGCACACTCGGGAGAACACTTCTTGATAATTTTAGTGAGAGATCATCTTAAAATGCTACCGTCAATCAAAGCAAGATAAGATGCATAAAGGATAAACATCACATGCAATCAATATAAGTGATATGATATGGCCATCATCATCTTGTGCTTGTGATCTCCATCTTCAAGCACCGTCATGATCACCATCGTCACCGGCGCGACACCTTGATCTCCATCGTAGCATCGTTGTCGTTCGCCATCTATTGCTTCTCGACTATCGCTACCGCTTAGTGATAAAGTAAAGCAATTATAGGCGTTGCATTTCATACAATAAGCGACAACCATATGGCTCCTGCCAGTTGCCGATAACTTCGGTTACAAAACATGATCATCTCATAGAATAAAATATAGCATCACGTCTTGACCATATCACATCACAGCATGCCCTACAAAAACAAGTTAGACGTCCTCTACTTTGTTGTTGCAAATTTTACGTGGCTGCTACGGGCTAAGCAAGAACCGTTGTCACCTACGCATCAAAACCACAACGATAGTTTGTCAAATAGACTCCGTTTTAACCTTCGCAAGGACCGGGCGTAGCCACACTCGGTTCAACTAAAGTGAGAGAGACAGACACCCGCCAGCCACCTTTAAGCACGAGTGCTCGTAACGGTGAAACCAGTCTCGCGTAAGCGTACGCGTAATGTCGGTCCGGGCCGCTTCATCTCACAATACCGCTGAACCAAAGTATGACATGCTGGTAGGCAGTATGACTTATATCGTCCACAACTCACTTGTGTTCTACTCATGCATATAACATCAATGCATAAAACCTAGGCTCGGATGTCACTGTTGGGGAACGTAGTAATTTCAAATTTTTTCCTACGCACACGCAAGATCATGGTGATGGCATAGCAACGAGAGGGGAGAGTGTTCGTCCACGTACCCTCGTAGACCGTAAGCGGAAGCGTTAGCACAACGCGGTTAATGTAGTCGTACGTCTTCACGATCCGACCGATCCAAGCACCGAACGTAGAGAGCCTCCGAGTTCAGCACACGTTCAGCTCGATGACGATCTCCGGCCCTCCGATCCAGCAAAGGCTCCGGAGATGAGTTTTATCGGCACGACGGCGTGGTGTCGATGATGATGTTCTACCGGCGCAGGGCTTCACCTAAACTCCGCGACGATATGACCGAGGTGGAATATGGTGGAAGGGGGCACCGCACACGGCTAAGGAACGATCCTAGATCAACTTGTGTGTCTATGGGGTGCCCCCCGCCCCCGTATATAAAGGAAGGAGGGAGGAGGGGGCCGGCCTAAGGGGAGGCGCGCCCTAGGAGGGGGAAACCTACTCCAAGTAGGTTTCCCCCTCCTTTTCCTAATCCAAGAAGGAGGGGGAAGGAAGGAGTAGGAGAGGGGGAAGGCAAGGCCCCCCCTTCCTTGTCCTATTCGGACTCAAGGGGAGGGGGTGCGCCACTTGCCCTTGTCGGCCCCTCTCTTTCTGCAATAGGGCCCATCAAGGCCCATTACTTCCCGGGGGGGGGGGGGGGGTCCGGTAACCCTCCGGTACTCCGGTTTTCTCCGAAAACTCCCGGAACCTTTCCGATGTCCCAATATAGCCGTCCAATATATCAATCTTTATGTCTCGACCATTCCGAGACTCCTCGTCATGTCCGTGATCACATCCGGGACTCCGAACAAACTTTGGTACATCAAAACTTATAAACTCATAATAAAACTGTCATCGAAACGTTAAGCGTGCGGACCCTACGGGTTCGAGAACTATGTAGACATGACCTAAAACCATTCTCGGTCAATAACCAATAGCGGGACCTAGATGCCCATATTGGTTCCTACATATTCTCTGAAGATCTTTATCGGTCAAACCGCATAACAACATACTTTGTTCCCTTTGTCATCGGTATGTTACTTGCCGAGATTTGATCGTCGGTATCCAATACCTATTTCAATCTCGTTACGGCAAGTCTCTTTACTCATTCCGAATCGTCATCTCATAACTAACTCATTAGTTACATGCTTTCAAGGCTTAGGTGATGAGTATTACCGAGAGGGCCTAGAGATACCTCTCCGACAATCGGAGTGACAAATCCTAATCTCGAATTATGCCAACCCAACATGTACCTTCGGAAACACCTGAGAGCACCTTTATAATCACCCGATTCGTTGTGATGTTTGGTAGCACACAAAGTGTTCTTCCGTAAACGGAGTTGCACAATCTCATAGTTGTAGGAACTTTGTATAAGTCATGAAGAAAGCAATAGCAGTATACTAAGCGATCAAGTGCTAGGCTAACAGAATGGGTCATGTCAATCACATCATTCTCCTAATGATGTGATCCCATTAATCAAATGACAACACATGTCTATGGTCAGGAAACATAACCATCTTTGATTAATGAGCTAGTCAAGTAGAGGCATACTAGTGACTATGTGTTTGTCTATGTATTCACACATGTATCATGTTTCCGGTTAATACAATTCTAGCATGAATAATAAACATTTATCATGATATGAGGAAATAAATAATAACTTTATTATTGCCTCTAGGGCATATTTCCTTCAATAAGATCAGACGAGATGACCCTGGTGATGTTGACGGCGAGCCCCGCAGGAAGAGAGTTCCTGCGAAGGTAATTGGTATGCTCCTATAATACCACGGTTGAAACGACTGTTCAGAAACAAATATCATGCCAAGAGTATGCGATGGCACAGTGAGGACCATAAGAAAGACGGGAAGTTGAGAGCACCCGCTGACGGGTCGCAGTGGAGAAAAATCAAGAGAGAGTACTGGGCTGAGTTTGCACATGACCCAAGGAATGTATGGTTTGGTTTAAGCGCGGATGGCATTAATCCTTTCGAGGAGCAGAGCAGCAATCACAGCACCTGGCCCGTGACTCTATGTATGTATAACCTTCCTCCTTGGATGTGCATGAAGCGGAAGTTCATTATGATGCCAGTTCTCATCCAAGGCCCTAATTAACCCGACAACGACATTGATGTGTACCTAAGGCCATTAGTTGAAGAACTTTTACAACTGTGGAATGGAAACAGTGTACGTATGTGGGATGAGCACAGACAGGAGGAATTAAACCTGCACGCGTTGCTATTTGTAACCATCAAGGGATACCACTCTCAGTAACCTTTCAGGATAGACAAACAAGGGATACCACGCATGCACGCACTGTTTAGCTGACACCGAAAGTATATACCTGGGAAGCTGCAGGAAGAATGTGTTCCTGGGCCATCGTCGATTTCTTCCGACCAACCATCAATGTCGAAAGAAAGGCAAGCATTTGAAAGGCGAGGCAGATCACCAAAAGAAGCCTGCCATACGTACCGGTGATTACGTACTTGCTATGGTCAATGATTTACACGTAATCTTTGGAAACGGTCCCGGCGGACTAGCTATTCCGAGTGATGCTGAGGGACACGCACCCATGTGGAAGAAGAAATCTATATTTTGGGACCTACCCTACTAGAAAGACCTAGAGGTCCGCTCTTCGATCGACGTGATGCATGTGACGAAGAACCTTTGTGTGAACCTGCTAGGCTTCTTGGGCGTGTATGGGAAGACAAAAGATACAACTGAGGCACGGGAGGACCTGCAACGTTTGCACGAAAAAGACGGCATGCCTCCAAAGCACTATGAAGGTCCTGCCAGCTACGCTCTTACCAAAGAAGAGAAGGAAATCTTCTTTGAATGCCTGCTTAGTATGAAGGTCCTGACTAGCTTCTCGTCGAATATAAAGGGAATAATAAATATGGCAGAGAAAAAGTTTGAACTTAAAGTCTCATGATCGCCACGTGATTATGGCATAGCTTACGCTTCGTTGCATTGAGGGGGCTTCTACCAGAAAACGTCCGATTAGCCATTGTGAAGCTATGTGCATTCCTCAATGCAATCTCTCAGAAGGTGATCGATCCAGAAATCATACCAATGCTAAGGAGTGATGTTGTGCAATGTCTTGTCAGTTTCGAGCTGGTGTTCCCACCATCCTTCTTCAATATCATAACACACGTCCTAGTTCATCTAGATGACGAGATTGTCATCCTGGGCCCCGTATTTCTACACAATATGTACCCCTTTGAGAGGTTCATAGGAGTCCTAAAGAAATATGTCTGTAACCGCGCTAGGCCAGAAGGAAGCATCTCCATGGGCCATCAAACAGAGGATGTCATTGGGTTTTGTGTTGACTTAATTCCTGGCCTTAAGAAGATAGGTCTCCCTAAATCACGGTATGAGGGAAGACTGACTGGAAAAGGCACACTTGGAGGGAAGACAATAATATGCAGGGACGGATATTCTTGGTCTCAAGCACACTACACAGTTCTACAGAACTCTACCTTGGTGACCCCTTATGTCGATGAACACAAGAGCGATCTGCGCCCAAACACCCGGGCAAAGTCGACGATGGATTACATGTAACACATCAGGACTTTCAGCAGTTGGTTGGAAACACGTCTCAGAGGTGAAAACACTGTTTGTGAGGAGTTGTACTCGTTGTCTAGGGGACTATCTTCGACTGTAATGATTTGGAAAGGATACGAGATAAATGGGAATACATTTCACACGATAGCCCAAGATCAAAAGAGCACCAACCAAAACAGCGGTGTCCGCTTTGATGCAGCCACCGAGAGGGGAAATGACACATATTATGGTTACATAGCGGACATATGGGAACTTGACTACGGAGTAGATTTTAAGGTCCCTTTGTTTAAATGCAACTAGGTCAATCTGTCAGGAGGCGGGTACATGTAGACCCACAGTACAGAATGACAACAGTGGATATGAACAATCTTGGGTACACTAACGAACCGTTCGTCCTAGCCAATGATGTGGCACAGGTTATCTATGTGAAGGACATGTCTACCAAACCGAGAAAAAGAAAAAAAATAAGGAAGCGAATACATCATACGATGAGCCAAAGCGCCACATAGTTCTTTCAGGAAAAAGGGACATCGTGGGAGTGGAGGGCAAGACAGACATGTCCGAAGATTATGAAAAGTTTCATGAAATTCCTCCCTTCAAAGTCAAGGCTGACCCAAGCATCCTGATAAATGATGAAGATTATCCATGGTTACGACGCAATAAGGAAAGGACACAAGCGAAGAAAAAGTGAAGACTTTCTCCACAACTATTATGATGATACCATGCCAACTTTCAATCTTTTCGTAGTTCATTTGAAATGCCTGTTGTAACAGACAAGTTTCCGTATGAAATCCTGATACTTCGAAAGAGATTGTCCGTTTTGTACATGAAGTGCATCCAGTTTTTGTCATAACCCTCTCAACTTTCTTGCACATGCTATGTGGATGAAATGATGATACCATGCCAACTTCCAACCTTTTCAGAGTTCATTTGAAATGCTTTTAAATTTCAGGGTCTTATAGCTCAAAATAATCAGTAAATGCATGAAAAATAACAAATGAAGTCAGAAAAGGTTGGAATTGATGATGTGGCTTTGAATGGTGCATTTTGAACACACAAAAAGTCAGGAGTTCAAATAAGTTTAAAAAATGAAATCCCTGTGTAACAGATGAGTTTCCATATGAAACCCTGATGCTTCGAAAGAGATTGTCCATTTTGTACACGAAGTGTATCTAGTTTTTCCCATAACCCTCTCAACTTTTTAGGACATGCTATGTGGGTGAAATGATGATACCATGCCAACTTTCAACCTTTTTAGAGTTCATTTGAAATGCTTTTCAATTTCAAGGTCTTATAGCTAAAAAAACAAGTAAATGCTTTTATAAAACTCTAATAGCAAATGGAATCAACTAAAAAGCTTTTATAAACCTCTAGTATTTTTTAAACTAAAATTATATAAAATTTATGCAACTAAAATTATCAAAGTATTTTCTGTTCAAAACATGAAAAGCAGAAATAATTATCATAAAGAATTTTTTGTTAGAAACTTTAGTAGCAAAAAGAATTGTCATAAAGAATTTTTTGATAGAAACTAAAATAACAAAATCTGTTTTTCAATATAATGATAAAACACAGTAATATTAGATAGCAGGAAAAAGAATCACTCCAAATATATTTTTAGTTGCATAAAGATTATAATTATTCAAATTTGGAAACTAATGGAGTAACAGAAATATTATAATTATTTTGAGCTAAAAGAAAAAAGAATAAAAAATAAAGCAAAAATCAAAAGAAAATAAATAATTCAAAGAAAAAAATAAAACAAAAAAATAAAAAAAGTGCCATCTAAAGGGCCACCACGACCTGAATACGACTAGAAACCCAACAATGTGCCAGGATTCAGGCCCGTAGTAGGCCCAATAGGCCCACAGACACATATAGTGCGTTTAGGCCCGTAAGCCTGCATTTGAGAGGAGCTCGAGAGGGCAGCGGGACTGGGGCTTATAAACCACTCTCGAGCTCCCTCAACTAGCGAGGTGGGACTAAACTTTCGTGCCGCGACGCGGGCAACACAAGGCCTTTAGTCCCGGTTGGTGGCACAAACCGGGACTAAAGGGCTGTATTGGTCCCGGTTGGTGCCACAAACCGGTACCAATGCCCCACCTTTAGTCGGTTGGTGCCACCAACCGGGACCAAAGGCCTCTGCTTCCCGCACTTTGGGCTGCTGAAAAGAGGCCTTTGGTCCCGGTTGGTGCCACCAACCGGGACTAAAGGTCGCATTAGTCGGTTTGTCTCACGAACTAGGACCAATGCGTCGTCTATATAACTGGCACTCGTCAAAATTTCGTTCTTCCCCGCCGCCAGGCTGCCCGTCTCCACCTCGCCGTCGCCGTTGTCGCCCCGTGCCGTCCCGATGCCGTCGCCGCCCCGCCCAGCGCCCGTGCCCGTGACGCTGCCCTGCCCGTCGCCGCCCGCCCAGCAGGTGCCCTCACCGTCGACCGTCGTCGCGCCGCCCCTCACGCACCGTCACCGTCACCGTCCCCGTCCCCTGCCCGTCGCCCTCGCCGCGCCCCTCACGCCTTCGCCATCCCGTGAGCAAATTTTTTGCTAATTTAATTTGATGTAGTAGTTAATTTTGATGTGTAGTATAATTTAGATGTGTAGTTAATTGAGTTAGATTTTGTTAGATTTTTTTGTTAGATTTTTTTGTAGTTCATAGCTTTTTTTGTTAGATGTGTAGTAATTTAGATGTGTAGTTCATAGATTTTTCTGTTAGATTTTTTTTCATATTGTGTAATTTGTTCATATTGTGATAGATTTTTTTTTCTGTTAATAGATTTTCTTGGTGATATTATTGTTGAATATGCATGTTTGTATGTTCATATATATGCAAAGTTCGAATATGTCAATTTTTTATGATTTTTTTCTGTTCATAGAATTTTTATGATTTTTTTCCGGTTGTAATTTTGTTCATAGAATTTTTCTTTGTCAATTTATGTATATGTTCATATTGTGTATGTATAGGAAAATTGTGCATGATCAAAGCCATTTATGAATATGTTCATATTTAGAATAAAGGAAAAAGGAAAATAAGAAGAGAAAGTGTTTAATATAATTAGTTAGAAAAATAATAGAACTATAGTTAAACTAGTTTATTTTAGTAAGTACTACTTTATTTTATTTATAGTAAGTGCTTAATATATAGTTGAACTAGCTAGTTGATTTAATAAACTACTTTATTTTACTATATATAGAAGTAGTTTATTTTTGGTAAGTACTACTTTATTTATTTATAGTAAGTGCTTAGTAGTTGAACTAGTTGATTTAATTAATAAAACTACTTTATTTTACTATATATAGAAGTATTTCCCGCATCGACGTCGACCATGCCTATCCCGCATCCTCGTCGTCGACTTAGCGGTGGAGGCCTGGTTGATCAGGGCCATGTCCGGGACTGGGCTCCGCCGGGCTGGTATTGGGAGGTGCTACCTTTCGAGGGACCTAGGTTGGTGAGGAGCCAGCCCGTTGTTGACCCGATCCTTGTTTGGTGGCGGTCGCGTGGGCCAGTGACAGTGCCGAGGCTTCCGGACACCGCGGAGGTGGTACGTCACCGTGTCAGCGAGGAGGATGAGCACGTCCGTCCCTACATGGTTACGTTGGAGGGCAGGTTCGATAATACCTGGCAGGTTCTTCAGGGATCTCACTGGAGCTATGATCCTGTGATGGTTCCTTATCTTTGCGTGTCCACCGCCCACGATGATACCCGTCAGGCGCTACGGTTCTAGCTGTATTAGCGATGCTATATGTATGATAGTATTCGAGGAGTATTAGTGATAATATTCGACGATGACACAAGAGATGATGTACTTTTGGTTATAATTGAATGCATGCTAATTTGAATACTACCTTATTTTATGATTTGGTTTTGCTTATTGAATGCTCATATTGGAAAAGTACTCCTACTTTGAATGCTAAAATTGAAGAGCACTGTATGCAGAAATCTAGGAGCCTCCTCCATCATCCACACCGTCGTGGGGGTAGCTTCTCCTTCATTCCCGTGTGCTAGACAATTTGGTGTAATAATGCACTCGGGAATGAAAGAAGGAGCTACCATCACCGATAGTCAACCCGTGATTAATAATAATGATATAATTTAGGTATTTTAGTACATATATTTAATTGTACAAATTTAATATTTGAATTATGAACATAGGCCGGAAATGTCGTACTCGGACGACGAAAACCGCACGGGGGAGTGTGACTGGTGCCACGACGACCGAGGTATGTGTGACAGGTTCCTTGAGATGGACGAAGATCGGTACTTCAGCATTAAGCTCGAGGAGACCTTCGATGTTCATACGGTACGCAACGACGATAATAGTTTTTTTCTTAATTAAGCACGACTTCAACTATTTTAACGTGTATTTTTCATATTTTCCAATTCGACTAGCTTATCCCATGCTATGCAAGACGCTATGTCTTGGAGAGGATGGGTTTTGAAGACCATGAAAGTATCGAAACAAAAAATTTCACCTAAGGACTCATCATAGTGTGGATTTTGAAGTAAAGTTGTACAGTGCTGAGAGTGTAACCCATTTTGATTGCAAAAATTGGGAAGCACTTTGCAAGATGTATGATTTTGATGAGGGTATGCTTGTCACCATGGATCTTGGTGATCCTACAATCGAGCAAGACAATATGGACATTTGGGTACTTGTGGATACACTTCCAATTGTTCCCCCATGTGAGCTTCTCAAACATAGTTATTAAGTAATTTATATTGTTTATTTCAAAATAGTTGACAACTTATTTCCATTGACAGCTTATTTTCATTCTTCAAAGAATGTGCGGAAGATGATAGACAAAACCCACTACACCGATGGCTCCGAATTAAGTTATAAGGAAAAAAAATCATCTGATCGCATTTTGTACTGATCTTGAGAATTACAATATCTACAATCGAACTCCTCAACATTATGGTCAATACGTGCCACTAGTGCATGTGTTGAACTACGGTAACTACCATGGAGATACCCTGGTGAGATTTTTTACTATTACGACATCGGTGCATCTTTTTGCATAGTTATAAAACTAGTACATCATTGCTAACTACGAAATTATTACTATGTTTTTCAACAGATAATCCCGAATGATTATGTGCCTCATCTGATGATGTATATGCACGGTCGCCTTGATGTTTTGAACATACAGTCAGGTCGTCCCACGAATCTCAACTGTCCATACCGGATTTCTAAAAGAAGTGGAGACATGACAATCAAAGAATGGAAAAAATGTATGGACAGTCGTAAGGAGCTTCTTGGAAGCTAAAGGAAGCGAAGCGCAAGAATTGGAGACAGGATGATCTCCATTCTTCATAATGGAGAGTCAGGGTCTATATTGTTTTATGCTATTTTACCTTAAGGGTGTTTAGGTCCTACCTGATACTGATGATCATGTGCTAAGAACAATTATGTAGGGTTGGGTTCGATGACTATGCGGATGATGATCGTATGACTTGTTATTAATAACGAGTAGAAGTTGTATGATGATGCATGATTAGTAGGACTTGTTATTATATATGATGATGTATGATGCGAGCATGAGTTATTATATATCAGCGGGTGAAATGAACATAGCAGTAGCGTTGGTAAACCAAGGACGATGATATAAGAGAGGACACTTCTCTCTATTAGCTAGCTAATAACAACCTAAATTAACCCCTTAAAACCACTAAACCAGCCACTTTTTTTTTAAAAAAAAGAAAAACCTCAGCTCCTGCCAGCTGCTGACTCGTGGAAGCCTTTTGGTCCCGGTTCATGTCACCAACCGGGACCAAAGGCCCCCTTGTCTGGGCTGCCCGCAGTGGCCACGTGGAGGCCCATCTGTCCCGGTTCGTGTAAGAACCGGGACTAAAGGGGAGGGCATTAGTACCAACCTTTTTGTCCTGGTCCTTAAACCGGGACAAAAGGCCCTTACGAACCGAGACAAATGCCCTGTTTTCTACTAGTGTTTGTTGTCTCTACTGCAGGACTTCCACGTGTCCCAAGGACCGAATGAGCGCTACCTCAATGGTGGCCTATGTTTCTCCACGCGGGGACGCCTATGAGCTGACCATGGGCGATAACGATGATGACGCGCATGTCGTAGCCATCCGGTCTTCATGCGTTCCAAACCGCGTGAAGATCTTTGCATGGCTCCTGTTTCGTGATCGTCTCAACTCCAAAAGCAACCTCCTCCGCAAGCACATCGTCTCGGACTCACTCTGCCCACGATGTGTGGGTTTGATGGCGAAGCCAGTTCGCACATCTTCATCGACTGCCCGCTCGTACAATAGATATGGCAACGGATTGGACTCTCACCCCCGGACAACATCGACCACCTTTGGGACTGCCGTCTCGCTTGCCAGGTGGATGTGCTAATCTGACACTCCATCATCCTGTGGAAGATATGGGACTCTCGAAACGCTATGACTTTCAAGCAACAAAATCAACACAACATATTCACCCTTAAGCAAATCATCGACGATCTCATGCTCTGGACGCACTGGATGAAGAAACCGGCGCACAAACAAGCCACCTCCTCATGGCGTTCCTACCTCTTATCATGATCACAAGTGCTTATGTAATTCACCTTTGTAATCAGGCAAACGGTGGGTTACAAAATTGAGAAATATATTCAGATGGGGAGCTCCCCCTCTGGTGATTTTTCAAAAAATAATACCATGTGTAAATGTGGGAACCTTGTGTTGAACGCTAGTTTTCTACGAACTTCAGTGTTAAAATTGCACGCAACGTTTTTGCCTGGGTGGAAAGTATGGTTATGGAGGCAGAACTTTGCTCTAATACACGTCCGTAGGAATGGTCGGGGAGGGCCGCACATCTACGCCGCTTAGCGACGCTGGCGGACACCCACTGCTATGCACGCCGTAGAAATGAGCTAGGTACCTCTTCTAGGCAGAGGTAAGAGGTGCATATGTGAGATATATATAGTGCCTGTAGTTGCCGTTGGAGATCGATCAGTGCCACAATCCGTATATGTGTTGTTCATGAATACACGTCCGGAGTTGGATATTCCAGGATTTTAGTTGAGGCAACCGATACAAATCTTTTATTTTCTACAGGAACCGATACAGATCATTAATTAGTTGTACGTATCTGAGTATATATCTGTCTATATATAAAGAGCATCTTAAATAGAAGAGGTAGATGCAAAAATACCTAACTTTTGTATCTCTGATGCCTCAAAACCCCTCTTCAACAGATGATGTAGATAAAAAAATATATATTACATCTCTGCCTAGGTGGAGATGCAAACTGCAACACTTCGCGGTGCAAATATACATCTTCATCTATAGGAGATGTAAAACTCGCCAACCGCCAACCGCTTTTCAGTTTCATTCCGCCTGCTCGCCTGTTGTCGCCCGCCTTTGCCACCGGCGATTTCTGAACGGAGATATTGCCGCCGCCGCTCGTCCATTCATCCTCGGTACCGCTGCGACCCCGCCGGCTATCCCTACGTCCCGCCGCGCTACCGTAGCCGCCGAGGTATCAAATCTGGCAGCTCCACCAGCAATCACTCTGCTCTATTCCCCTGCCTCTACTCGCACGCCACTCCACTCCTCGCTCGTGTGGCTGCTGTTTTGAACCACGGTTTACAATCAATCCTACGGAAACGCCTAACACCTAATGCTGCTCCAGAGCTGTGCTCTTTGTTGTCTCTACTGCAGGACTTCCAGGTGTCGCAAGGACCGGATGAGCGCTACCTCAATGGTGGCCTACGTTTCTCCATGCGGGGGCGCCTATGAGTTGACCATGGGCGACAACAATGATGACGCACGTCGTAGCCATCTGGTCTTCATGCGTTCCAAACCGCGTGAATATCTTTGCATGGCTCCTATTTCGTGGTCGTCTCAACTCCAAAAGCAACCTCCTCCGCAAGTACATCGTCTCGGTCTCACTCTGCTCAAAATGTGTGTGTTTGATGGCGAAGCCAGTTCGCACATCTTCATCGACTGCCCGCTCAGATAGTGGATATGGCAACAGATTGGACTCTCACCCCCGGACAACATCGACGACCTTTGGGACTGCCGTCTCGCTTGCCAAGTGGATGTGCTAATCTGACATTCCATCCTCCTCATCATCCTGTGGAAGATATGGGACTCTAGAAACGCTATGACTTTCAAGTAACAAAACCAACACAACATCTTCACCTTAAGCGAATCAGCGACGACCTCATGCTCTGGACGCACCGGATGAAGAAACCAGCGCACAAACAAGCCGCCTCCTCATGGCGTTCCTACCTCTTATCATGATTACACGTGCTTATGTAATTCACCTTAGTAATCAGGCAAACGGTGGGTTACAAAATTGAGAAATTATTCTGACGGGGAGCTGCCCCTCCAGTGATTTTTCAAAAAATAATATCATGTGTAAAGGTGGGAACCTTGTGTTGAACGCTAGTTTTCTACGAACTTTGCATCAAAATTGCATGCGACGTTTTGGCCCCGGTGGAAAGTATGGTTATGGAGGCAGAACTTTGCTCTAATACACGTCCGTAGGACTGGTCGGGGAGGACCGCACATCTACACCGCTTAGCCATGGATGCTGGCGGACATGCACTGCTTTGCATGACGTAGAAATGAGCTAGGTACCTCTTCTAGGCAGAGGTAAGAGGTGCATATGTGAGATATATATAGTGCCTGTAGTTGCCGTTGGAGATTTTTTTGCGGGGAATTGTGAGAGCTTTATTCAAACAAAAACGCTCCTAGGATCATCCGCCATAAGGCTACTCATCAGGAACGAAGGTGCAGAGTCGAACCAATTCTTGATCACCCTCAGTGTGCTGGCGTGCCTTGCACAAAGATGGGCCGGGAGGTTAGCAGACCTGTTTACATGCTGAATTTCAAAAGAGTCAAAAGACAAAGTATGCTCTCCAATCTCTACTATGAATGGAGCTACAACCGAACTAGAGCCGTGACGAGTGTTCCAGAGATTCACAATCTCCAGGCAGTCGGATTCCAATATCACATGTGAGTAGCCTCGTAGACGAGCAAATAGGGCTCCCTCTCGTAGTGAAAGGGTCTCAGCAATGAGAGGATCCGTAACACCAATATGCGGTTTACACCAGGAAGCAAGCAACTGTTGGGAACGTAGCAGAAATTCAAAATTTTCTACGCATCACCAAGATAAATTTATGGAGTGACTAGCAATGAGAGAGAGGGGAGTGCATCTTCATACCCTTGAAGATCGTGATACGGAAGCGTTGAAAGAACGCGGATGAAGGAGTCGTACTCGTAGCGATTCATACCGCGGTTGATTCCGATCTAAGCACCGAACAACGGCGCCTCCGTGTTCAACACACGTACAGCCCGGGGACGTCTCCTCCTCCTTGATCCAGCAAGGGGAGAGGAGAAGTTGAGGGAGAGCTCCGGCAGCACGACGACATGGTGGTGGAGCATGTAGTATTTCTACAGGGCTTCGCCAAGCTCTACGCAGGAGGAGGAGGTGCTGGAGAGGGAGAGGGCTGTGCCAGGGGAAGGGTGTGGCTGCCCTCTCTCTCCCTCACTATATATAGGGGGAAGGGGGAGGAGGAGGCTCCCTAGAATTCCCTAGGGGAGGGGTGGCGGCCACAGGGGAAACCCTAGATGGGTTTGGGCGCCCCCACCCCTAGGAAACTTGCCCCCTAAGCCGGGAGGGGCGGCTACCCTAGGGGAGGCGCCCCACCTCTCCTGGTTACGTGAGAGGGGCGCACAGCCCCTTAGTGGGCTGGTGTGCCCCTTCCCCTTGGCCCATAAGGCCCCCCAACGCTTGCCGGGCCCTCCGAAACACCTTTCGGTCACGCTGGTCGTCACCTGGTACTCCCAGAACAATTCCGGACTCCAATACCCTTCATCCAATATATCGATCTTCACCTCCGGACCATTCCGGAGTTCCTCGTCACGTCCGGGATCTCATCCGGGACTCCGAACAACCTTCGGTAACCACATACTATTACCCATAACAACTCTAGCGTCACCGAACGTTAAGTGTGTAGACCCTACGGGTTCGGGAACCATGCAAACATGACCGAGACGTTCTCCGGCCAATAACCAACAGCGGGATCTGGATACCCATGTTGGCTCCCACATGTTCCACGATGATCTCATCGGATGAATCACGATGTCGGGGATTCAAGCAATCCCGTATACAATTCCCTTTGTCAATTGATACGTTACTTGCCCGAGATTCGATCGTCGGTATCCCAATACCTCGTTCAATCTCGTTACCGGCAAGTCACTTTACTCGTTCCATAATACATGATCCCGTGACTAACTACTTAGTCACATTGAGCTCTTTATGATGATGCATTACCGAGTGGGCCCAGAGATACCCCTCCGTCACACGGAGTGACAAATCCCAGTCTCGATTCGAGCCAACCCAACAGACACTTTCGGAGATACCCGTAGTGCACCTTTATAGCCACCCAGTTACATTGTGACGTTTGGCACACCCAAAGCATTCCTACGGTATCCGGGAGTTGCACAATCTCATGGTCTAAGGAAATGATACTTGACATTAGAAAAGCTTTTAGCAAACGAACTACACGATCTTGTGCTATGCTTATGATTGGGTCTTGTCCATCACACCATTCTCCTAATGATATTATCCCGTTATCAATGACATCCAATGTCCATGGTCAAGAAACCATAACCATCTATTGATCAACGAGCTAGTCAACTAGAGGCTCACTAGGGACATGTTGTGGTCTATGTATTCACACATGTATTACGGATTCCGGTTAATACAATTATAGCATGAACAATAGACAATTATCATGAACAAGGAAATATAATAATATTCATTTTATTATTGCCTCTAGGGCATATTTCCAACAGTCTTCCACTTGCACTAGAGTCAATAATCTAGTTCACATCACTATGTGATTGTAATGAATCCAACACCCATTGGGTTTGATCATATCTCGCTTGTGAGAGAGGTTATTAGTCAATGGGTCTGAATCTTTCAGATCCGTGTTGAAAGATCGAGGATGTCGCCTAGAGGGGGGGGGGGGTGAATAGGCACTTTAAAATAATTACGGTTTAGGCTTGAACAAATGCGGAATAAACCTAACGGTTAATTTGTCAAGCACAAAACCTAAAATAACTAGGCTCACCTATGTGCACCAACAACTTATACTAAGCAAGATAAGCAACTATGTGATAGCAAGATATATGACAAAGAACAATATGGCTATCACAAAGTAAAGTGCATAAGTAAAGGGCTCAGGTAAGAGATAACTGAGGCACGTGGAGACGACGATGTATCCCGAAGTTCACACCCTTGCGGATGCTAATCTCCATTTGGAGCGGTGTGGAGGCACAATGCTCCCCAACAAGCCACTAGGGCCACCGTAATCTCCTCACGCCCTCACACAATGCAGGATGCCGTGATTCCACTAAGGGACCCTTGAGGGCGGTCACCGAACCCGTACAAATGGCAACCCTTGGGGGCAGTCACCGAACCCGTACACTTTGGCAACCCTTGGGGGCGGTCAACAGAACCCGTTAAAATGCTCGGGGCGATCTCCACAACCTAATTGGAGACCCCGACGCTTGCCCGAAGCTTTACAACACAATGATTGAGCTCCGAACACCACCAACCGTCTAAGGAGCCCAAGCACCCAAGAGGAACAAGCTCAAGGGCACCAAGCACCAAAGAGTAATGAGCTTCTCAAACTTCACTTCCACGTATCACCATGGAGAACTCAAACCGATGCACAAAATGCAATGGCAAGGGCACACGGAGTGCCCAAGTCCTTCTCTCCCAAATCCCACCAAAGCAACTAATGCTAGGGAGGAAAATGAGAGGAAGAACGAAAGAAGAACACGAAGAACTCCAAGATCTAGATCCAAAGGGTTCCCCTCACAAAAAGGAGAAAGTGATTGGTGGAAATGTGGATCTAGATCTCCTCTCTCTTTTCCCTCAAAACTAGCAAGAATCCATGGAGGGATTGAGAGTTAGCAAGCTCGAAGAAGGTCAACAATGGGGGAAGAACACGAGCTCAAAGGATAAGGTTCAATGGGGAAGAAGACCCCCTTTTATAGGTGGGGAAAAATCCAACCGTTATGCTCACAACCCCCACAGGCGGTATTACCGCTCGTCCTCACGGTACTACCGCTAGGGATCGCGGTACTACTGCTTGCGGTACAAAAAAATACTTCCGTACCTTCCTCCGCAGGACTTGGTACGAGTTTTTTGGTCCGGAGCGGTACTACCGCTGTAGGAGCCGCGGTACTACCGCTCTGGAGCGGTAGTAAAAAATTACATCCGCTCCAATTCGTGGTAGTACCGCTGCAGCCTTTTCAGAACACCAAAACTGCCAAAACTTTTGCAAACTGACCCTGAATTCGATGAAACCAAGTTTGTTGGAAAGCTAGCGACAAGGGCTAGCACAATATTGAAAGAAATATCAATAAGAAGCAAAAGAGAAAAGGCCCAAAATAAAATGGTGAGAACCCTTCCTCGGAGAAGACCGGTAAAACTTCCAACACCGAAAACATCATAGAAGTCGCATGCAAACTCCGTTTTCGATGAACTCAAGCTTGTCATCAAGATGACCATAAGCTCTAAGACTCACAAAGAGAATGAAACAAGAACCAAGAAACATGATGCAAGGATGCAATGGTTTGAGCTCTCTACGAACGATACGATCAAGCAATTCATCGAGAGCCCCCCTTGATAGTACGGCAATCGATCCTATAACCCGGTCTCCCACAACTACCATGAGAACGGTAAAACAGAAAACCTATCAAGGGCAAACCTTTACCTTGCACATGGTCCACTTGAGCTAGATGATGGCTGTAAGGGCATATTTATCCCTAAGTGTTTTGGTGATTGATGACAATGCTCGTGCGGACTAATCGTGTGCCTTGAGTTCCTCAGATACTTCATCATTAGGCACAAGAAGATTCGGTGCCCCTCGGAGACTGTTGAAGCCGGCGTTGTTCTACGTTTCTCTTTGGTGGAGTTGAGTCGTAGGAGAGCCGTACTATTAAGAGGGGGTCCGCGTCGGAAAGGTAGGGTGGAATCACATGTACACTTGTCCCTCCTTTCCTTGCACTTTGGAGCTACCCGTCGTTATCTTGGTTGTGTGAAAAACTGACGACTACTGCTGTACTTGCGGTAGTACCGCAGGTACAAGCGGTAGTACCGCGGCGAGTCACGGTAGTACCGCCCCTTTGGCGCGGTAGTACCGCGGCACCCTCGCCTAGTGTCGCTCGGTCTTGTAGTAAGGCGGATGTAATTTTACATCCGCGCCCCCGATAATACCGCTCGTCAGTAGCGGTAGTACCGCGAGGGGCCTGATAGTACCGCTCCCTTGGAGTAGTAATACGATGGCCCTTTCGCCTAAGTACCGCAGCGTCGCGGTAGTAAGCGCGGATGTAATTTTTTACATCCGCACCGACCACGGTAGTACCGCGCCTCGCAAGCGGTAGTACCGTGTCGGGTTTTTGCACCACCCTAGTTTCTGCGGAAGTAGGCACGGATGAAATTTATTTCATCCGCGCCCTACCGAGGCCGTGACCCTCCTGCCTTGCGGTAGTACCGCAAGGGGAAGCGATAATACCAGCATAGCGGTAGTACTGCTCCTTCCTCGAACTTGTTCGGCACTGTGCGATTGCCACGGTAGTACCGTGGTGGTCCACAGTAGTACTGCAGCGCCTGCGGTAGTACCGCGTCCTTGGAGCGGTAGTACCGTGAGTCATGGGCAGAACTAGTGGATAACGGTTGGATTTTTCCATGACTATATAAGGGTGTCCTCTACCTCTAGTTGACTACCTCTTCCACCTCTAAGCTCCATTGTTGCTCCAAGCTCCATTTTCGCTCGATCTCTCCCTAGCCAATCAAACTTGTTGATTTGCTCGGGATTGGGTGACAAGGGCCCGATCTACACTTCCACCAAAGGATATTTGATTCCCCACTTATCCCTTGCGGATCTTGTTACTCTTGGGTGTTGAGCACCCTACACGGTTGAGTCACCTCGAAGCCATACTCCATTGTGGTGAAGCTTCGTGGTGGTGTTGTTGTTGGGAGCCTCCGATTGTTGTGGAGATTGCCCCAACCTTGCTTGTAAAGGTTGGTAGCCGCCTTCAAGGGCACCAATAGTGGAATCACGACATCTCGCATCGTGTGAGGCGTGAGGAGAATCTGATGGCCCTGGTGGCTTCTTGGGAGCATTGTGCCTCCACACCGCTCTAATGGAGCGTACTTCCCTTAAAAGGAAGGAACTCCGGTAACACATCCTCGTCTCCACCGTCTCCACTCTTGGTTATTTCGTGCCTTTACTTTCGCAAGCTTACTTATTGTTACATCTCTTGCTTGCTTGCGTGCTAGTTCTTATAGCATCATATAGGTTGCTCACTTAGGTTCATATCTAGACAACCTATTTGTTGCAAAGTTTAATTTGGTAAAGAAAAGCTTAAAAATTGTTAGTTGCCTATTCACCCCCCCTCTAGTCAACCATATCGATCCTTTCAATTGGTATCAGAGCCTCGTCTCTTTATTAAGGACTTTGCCGTCCGAAGAGTATGGTTGACACCAACGATGGTGCGGAGGAACACTCCGGTGTGAATCCCATCTCATCTTCCGCCGAAGGGGGAACCTCGGTCTCTCGTGAGGAGTTCAATGTGGCTTTAGACACATTGAAAACCTCCATAATGACGAGGTTAAAAGCATGTTTAATGATTTACTAGAGGGACTTAAACTATCTACCGCCTATGAAAGTGGGTGATCCTACTAACAAGGTGACGGATGCTTTCTCCGACAAGGGGGAAGCTAACAATGAAAAGAGTCCTTCTACTAGTGGTAGAAATGGCACCGGCATCTTTGCCCATGTGGAACCCCCGGTTTATGGAGGGCCTATCCCCTCCACTCATTTGAATCATGCCGGTCCACCTCCTAAATATGAGAAACATGAAGATTTTGATAATTGGGTCTATCATTTTAAGCGTCATTTGAAACATGTGAACACTAACCTTTGGAGAGTCATTGAAGAAGGTTTTTATCCTCATGACCCAAGCAACTTCACTCCTCGAGAAGCCGTGGACAATCAATTCAATGAGAGTGCTCTCTTCATTATCCAAGATGCAATCCTTCCCGAAGATCTCCCTCACCTTCGACCCCATGTCGTGGCTAAAGAAGCATGGAAATTTGTCGAGGGTCTCTATCGTGGAAGTGCTAGCATTCAACGGTCCAACTATGAAGTGGTGCAAGATGAAGCCGATGAGTTTGCAATGAAAGAAGATGAAGAACCTCGTGAGCTCTTTCGAAGAGTGACCAAACTCGCGGTGGCACTTCGAGATCATGGAAGCAAGGACACGGATGACAATTGGATCAAGCGGAAGTTCCTCAAGGCCATGATGCCCTACAACAAAGCCATGTCCTCCGTCATTCATCAACGACCGGACTTCCACACCATGACCTCAAGTGAAGTGTTGGATGAGTTCGTGGCAATGAGCATCTTGGACAAGACCGCCGACAATGCGGTGCTCCGTTCTCGAAGAGTAAAGAAGCCTAACCTTGCTTTGAAGGCCAAGGTTATTGTGGAAGATGAGGAAAGCAACCCCGAAGACACCAAGTTTGACTACCATGAGCACATGGCCCTTGCTTCAAGACAATTTTGGAGCAAGAAGAGCTCAATACCCAACTTCAACAAGAACAACTCAAGTGGCGTCAAGGGCACGCAACGAGTTAGAACTTGCTTCAACTGTGGCAATGTGAGCCATTTCGTTGCGGATTGTCCTTACGAGAAGCGGGAGGACAATGGTGGCAAGTTCATTCGGAAAGACAAAGCCAAGTCCTTCCCCAACAAGAACAACTTCGCCAAGAAGACTCCCACGCGTGGGTTGGTGGTTCAAGAAGAATACCAAGAGGATGACGATGATGATGAGAATGAAGAAGCAACGGCCATGGCATCCATTGCCATTGCTACTCCCCGGGTGTCTCTCTTCGAATCACCCAACGAAAACATCACCGCTAGATGCCTCATGGCTAAGGCTTCAAACAAGGTAACCCCCAACATCACAACCACCATCATTACTAATCCCTCCGTGGAGGATTGAATTGATGGACATGTTGAGTCTAATGAGGAAGTGAATGAATTTGAGACTTTTATGAGTAAGCTCAAGGGAAAGTCCAAGAAGCACTTTGTTGCTCTCTTCGAACAACTTGGTGAGGCCAATGACATGATCGAGGCTCATGAAGAAACCATCTCCAAGATGGAAGGTCATAGTCGTGACTATGCCGATGAGATATCGGATCTCTCTAATGCTCTTGAGGAAGAGCGTGTGCATCGTTTGACTCTTGAGGAGTCACACAATGATGACCATGCTAAGTTAAAGAAAGATCTTGATCATGCTCTTGTCATGTCTCGTGTGCTAACCTCCGAGAAGGCTAAACTTGGGGTTGATCATGCTAGACTCAAAGAGGAGTTTGAGATACTTGACAAGGCCCACAAGGTCTTGAAGGGTACTCATGCTAGCCTCAAGGAGTCTCATGCTCAACTCCAAGTTAAGCTAATCAAGGAAAAGGCCACCTTTCCACATATGGTATTAATTGATAATGCATGTGCTACTAACCCTTGTTGTGAGCATGTGCATCTTGTGGAGGAAAATGCCAAGTTGAAGGATCAACTTGAGAAGGGCCTTGTGACTTGCATTCAAGGTGAGAAAAACCTCAACGACCTTTTGATCAATCAAAAGGAAGTTGTGGGAAAGGAAGGAATTGGGTTTGCACCCAAGTCCAAGAGCAAGAAGAAGAAGAACAACAAGGCCAATCGTCCTCCTCCCCTCAAACAAACGTTCGTGAAAGAGGGAGAGGGTGCTTCTAAGAAGAAGAAGGAGAAAGTGAAGGAAGTTGATGTCCAAAAGGGCAAGAGCATTTCCTCAAACAAAGCCGGCAACTTTAACCCTTCATATGTGTTGTGTCGTGCTAGTGATGGACATGTTTGTGCTAAATTTGTTGGTTCTTCTTATGAGTACATTGAATGGTCTATTTGAGTTCCCAAGACCCTTGTTACTAACATCAAAGGACCCATTACTAAATGGGTACCTAAAACCAAGCATTGATCTCGTGTAGGTGTTTGCTTCCGGTGGGGGATCATGGTTGCTCGATAGTGGAGCAACAAATCATATGACCGGGAGCAAGGACTGGGTGGTGGACGTGCAAGAGATTCCATCTATGCCCACCAATGTCGAGTGGGGTGATGCATCACATTCTAAGGTATTGGGTCTCGGCAAGGTTGTCATTTCTCATGATCTAACGATCGAGAAAGTCATGCTTGTTGAGTCCCTTGCATTCAATTTACTTTCCGTTCGTCAACTTGCACTCATGGGCTTTGCCACATTCTTTGATATTGATACCGTGGCCCTCTTGTGGAGCAAGACTCTTAAAGTAGCCTTCATTGGGCATGTCGAGAACGGTCTCTATGTGGTTAACTTTTCGGAGCAACCCACTAAGACCGCGACGTGCCTAATGGCTAAAGTTGACGTGGGATGGCTTTGGCATCGCCGTTTAGCCCACGTCAATATGAGATCTTTGAAAAGTCTTCTCAAGGGGGACCATGTTCGTGGACTACCAAATGTTAGTTTTGCCAAAGATCGTGCTTGCAGTGCTTGTATCGAAGGAAAGCTTCATGAAAAGGCTCACCCTCCCTCAACCATCATCTACTCGAAGAGACCCTTGGAGCTCCTTCACATGGATCTCTTTGGGTCTCCATCTTTTGATAGTCTTGGAGGAAGAAAGTATTGCTTGGTGATTGTGGATGATTATTCAAGATACACTTGGGTATACTTCTTAAAGAGGAAGAGTGAGACCCAACAAACCGTCATCAACTTTGCAAATGAAGCTCAACGTCAACATGATGCAAAGATCTTGACAATAAGAAGCGACAATGGCACCGAGTTCAAGAACTACACCTTGGATGAGTTTCTTAGTGACGAGGGGATCAAGCATCAATATGCGGCACCTTATACCCCTCAACAAAATGGTGTTGCGGAGAGGAAGAACCGGACGTTGATGGATGCGGCAAGGACCATGATGGCGGAGTTCAAGTCTCCGTACAACTTTTGGGCCGAAGCCATCAACACCGCATGTCATGCATCCAATCGGCTCTATCTTTGCAAAGGCTTGAACAAGACTCCTTATGAGATCCTCACCGGCAACAAGCCCAACCTCAAGTACTTCCGGGTGTTCGGTTGTAAGTGTTTCATTCTCAAGAAAGGTGTTCGGTTGTCTAAATTTGAGGCTAGAGCTCATGAGGGCATATTTGTTGGTTATGCTACAAACTCTCATGCTTACCGTGTCCTCAACAAGTCCACCGGACTCATTGAGTAGACGTGTAACGTGGAGTTTGACGAAAATAACGGCTCCCAAGTGGAGCAAAGTGGTACTTGTGATATAGGTGATGAAATTCCTCCCCAAGCCATAAGAAGAATGGGTATTGGTCAAATCCTACCCATTGAGGAACCCCTTATGGCCGAAGGAGAAGGACAATGCTCTACTCAAGTAGAGCCATCACCTCATCAAGACCCACACGCTTCCGAAGAACAAAGTGAAGGCCCTCAACCTCGTGAACAAGGCCAAGGGCAAGATCTACCTCAAGACGGTGATGAACCACTAAATGATGCCCAAGGTCAAGTTCTCCCCCTCGAGCGAGTTCAAGATCAAGAGCAACCTCAAGATCAAGAACAAGCTCAAGACGGCGCTCAAGATCATCAAATCAACCCTCCTCCTTCCACACCCGAGGAGGAATTAGAGCGTCGTGCCGCGAAGATTGCTTCCAAGCTCACCACCCAAGGCCATCTCATGGAAAATGTGGTTGGAAGCCTACGGAAGGGGGTAAGCACTCGTAGACAATTGGCAAACTATTGTGAACATCACGCGTTTGTCTCTTGTGTCGAACCCCAAAAGGTCTATGAGGCGCTCGAAGACTCGGATTGGCTCAATGCCATGCATGAAGAACTCAACAACTTCGAGTACAACAAGGTGTGGAGATTGGTGCCAAGATCATCCGGGAACCACAACGTCATTGGAACCAAGTGGATCTTCAAGAACAAGCAAGATGCTCATGGGAACATCATTCGCAACAAGGCAATATTGGTAGCACAAGGCTACTCCCAAGTCGAGGGTATCGACTACGGTGAAACCTTTGCTCCCGTTGCTCGTCTTGAATCCATTCGTTTGTTGATTGCTTATGCTTCCCATCACAACTTTAAGTTGCAACAAATGGATGTGAAAAGTGCTTTTCTTAATGGTCCTATTAATGAGTTGGTCTATGTCAAGCAACCCCCCGGGTTCGAGGATCCCTACTTTCCGGATCATGTGTATCAACTCGATAAGGCACTCTATGGCCTTAAACAAGCCCCACGTGCGTGGTATGACCACCTTACCGAGTTGTTACAAGATCGTGGATTTGAAGTAGGGCTAATCGACCCACTCTTTTTACTAAGAAGGTCAACGGGGAGTTGTTTGTATGCCAACGATATGTTGATGATATTATCTTTGGTTCCCCTAACAAAGCTTTCAATGAAGAATTTGCCGCTCTCATGACCTCCAAGTTTAAGATGTCTTCGATGGGAGAGTTGAAGTTCTTCCTTGGTTTCGACATCAAGCAAAGAAGAGAAGGAACCTTCATCAACCAAGCCAAATACACTCAAGACATGCTTAAAAGATTCAAGCTAAGTGATGTCAAGCGGCTACTACACCAATGCCTACCAAGTGCCAACTTGACATCGATCCCAATGGTAAGCGGTGGATCAAAAGGTATATCGCTCCATGATTGGCTCCTTGCTTTACCTTTGTGCATCTAGACCGGATATCATGTTGAGTGTGGGGATGTGTGCACGTTTTCAAGCCGCACCAAAGGAAAGTCACTTTGTGGCGGTCAGCGAATCTTTGATATTTGGCTCATACCCCAAACTTTCGCTTATGGTACCCAAGAGGAGCAAACTTCAAGCTTGAAGGTTTCATGGATTCGATTAGGCGGGAGACAAAGTGGATAGGAAGTCCACTTCGGAGGTGCCAATTTCTTGGTTGCTCCTTGGTAAGTTGGTCTTCCAAGAAGCAAAGTTGTGTGTCTCTCTCGTCCACGAGCGGAGTATGTGGCGGCCGGTAGTTGTTGTGCTCAACTCCTATGGATGAGGCAAACTTTAAAGGAGTACGGTGCCATTTGTGACAAAGTGCCTCTTTGGTGTGATAATGAAAGTGCCATCAAGATTTCTCTCAACCCGGTGCAACACTTCAAGACGAAGCACATAGAGATTCGGTATCACTTCATCCGGGATCACATTAGGCGAGGGGAGATCGAGCTCAAGTATGTCAACACTCATGATAACCTTGCAGATATATTCACGAAGCCCTTGGATGAAGCAAGATTTCGCGAGTTAAGGCATGAGCTAAATATCATTGATTTGAGCAATGTGACTTGAACCCGTGCACCCCCCACCACACTCAACTTGTTGTCTAGTTTAGGTGTAGGCATGGACATAGGGGGAGTGTTGTTCTCTCAATGAACTCTCCCTCCCCCCATTATGCATAAATAGATCACCTCTTTCACATTAGCCATTTTGATGGTACTTGTGCTTCAAAGACGAGTTTTGGTCATGGGCCCAAGGATAATTCTTCGCGGTGCCATACCATCCAACTCAAACATAGGTGGCTTCGGCCACCGCCCTCTCTCCTCGAGAGGTTTTGTCACTTAGGGATTTCCTGTTGTTCCCTTGGTATGTGCTTGTTTTTGTGCAGTTTTGGGTTGTGTCTGTTTTTCGGTGCAAAGGCGTTTTTCTCCCTTGTTCGAAACCTTCGGTGGCGTGAGCTCACGGTACTACCGTGGTCGGCCACGGTACTACCGCGGCCAACCACGGTACTACCGCTGATGGGAGCATGGTACTACCGTCCTCAAGCGGCAATAATTTTTCACTGCCGCCTGGTTGAGCGGTACTACCGCCTCGGCGTGGTACTTCCGCCCGGGCGGTACTACCGCGATGACCTGCGGTACTACCGCGCTGGTTGACCCGCGTGGGGATAAGGTCGGGCAGGGGGAGTTCTAACTCCCCATACCCATTCGTCCTCTTCTCTCCACGTTGTCTCTTCTCTCTCGTGCTCACGAACGGAGCCAGCGTTCGTCGCCGGATCTCCTCCACCGGCTGCCCTCCCGTGATTCTGTCCGGTGGGATCGTTCCCCACCACGTGCTCTTGCTATGGACCAAGGTTTTTCCCCAAATCCTTCTCCGTTTTGATTGTATTTGGTTCTTCTAGGTTTTGGGGGAGGCTTGTATGTTCTTGAGATTCCTAGACTAGATCTCTGCAAGAGTAGGATGAAGGAGTGTGGTATTGCATAGGATTTACACTTGTATTGTTGTCTTGCACTAGATCTGATCATCGTAGCACCGCCATGGCTTCGCGGTTCTTTTTCAGATTCAAATCCTGTTAGATCCGACGTGACGCGGTACTACCGCCCATAGGGAGCGGTACTACCGCTCTCACGGTACTACCGCCCCTAGGGCGCGGTACTAAAACCTTACTACTGCCCCAGCCACGGTACTACCGCGTCTGGAGCTGTACTAAGACTTTAATATCGCAACCCATGGCAGATCTACTGTGGCTCACATCTATCACATGCCAACTTTCTCGTTTATCTTCTATGGGTTTCATGTGCTGTCTTATAGCCTTTGCATTGATTCTTTTCACCTTGTTTTGGTGCTTTGCGTGTGTGTCTTAGGTGGTGGCTCTCGCTGGGCCAATCCCGTTCATGACACTGGCTCCAAGCGTCTGGGCAACCCAGGAGAAATTCCCGAGGGGTCATCTGCATCGAAGCGCAATGTCAAGACCACCGCTAGCAAGCACAAGGAGCCCGCCAGGGGTATGGACGAGATAGGCGCTCAAGAGTATGTCCGTCTCAGGCAGCGTCACCCCTATGTGACCCCACGCTCCACTGTCAGAGGGTGTGAACTGTTCTGGAACAAGACCCAAACCCAGATCTACTTGGATGTCATCAAGAACAAGCAGAATACCTATGTGGAGGTGAAGTGGATTGATATGCACCACATGAGGAAGGACAAGTTTCGTGACTACTTTGGGGAGGCTCTGGACTTGGTGGAGCAGTTTGGAATTGAGCATGTGATCTCTTTCCACCTGGACTATGACCCTGAGATCATCGGTCAGTTCTTTGCCTCAGTGTTTTTTCACACCAATGATGAAAGGAGGATGACTTGGATGACCAATGGCCGCCAACTATGCGCTACACGGAAGGAGTTCATGGATTTGCTTCACGTTGCGATGATGGACTTGACACTCCGTTAGTGTTAGCCCTCACGGCAATGCTGACTCTGCGACAAGGACAAGCTCACCCGTTCATGGTTGAGAAGGCGCCGCCACCGGCAAGACAATCTTGGTTCTCAACCCCTTCTCGGATATCATGTACCGCATCTTCCGCAACTCTTTGTTCCCACGCATCGGTGACAAAGACAAGGTTCGTGCCTACATGGTGGACATGATGCTTATGTGCCAGGAGGCTCGCTCGTCTCAGACTCAGCCACTTGATGTCTCTCACATCATGTGGTGTGAGCTTTGGTTTGCTGTGTTCAACCGCAAGGTGCCTATTTATGGGCCCTACCTGTTTCTGCTGATTTCTAAGACTTGGGAGAAGATGTACCCTGAGGAGGAGTTCCTGGCTCCAGACTGGATTCGCCATGAGCCCATTTGTCTGAGGGTCAAACCCAACTGGGCTAACACCACTACTCGTGCTGAGGCGTCTGCTGTGAGGGCTTCTGCTGTTGATGAGGATGTTGCTGGCGCTGAGGATGTTGCTGGGGGCCATTCTGCTAGGCCCTCTCAGAGTGACTCTAGGCCATCTTGGGCCAAGAAGTTGAAGGATAAGATGAAGTCTCTTTTCTGCATGCAAGCCAAGGGACAGAACAGGGCTCACGTGGAGTCCAAGGAGAGTCGTCGCCGGCACAACAAGGTCTTGCAGCTCTATGGCGAGGATGTGTCTGGCGGATCTGAGGAGCGCATCACTCCTGAGACCGAGTGGATGGAGAAGCAAGGATACAGGTGGACTTATTCTGCGGAGGAGGTCGAGGAGTCCATTCCAGCTGCAGAGGAGTCTGACGAAGAGGCGTGGGACAACTTCTCTGCTTGAGCCACCTCTTGTGTGTTTAGGTGTCCTCTCTGCCTTTTTGGCGTCTCCATGCCAAAGGGGGAGAGAGTGTAGGGATTTGCGAGTTTGTGTGTTTTCTTCTTTCAGTTGAACTCTCTGCTGTTTTTATCGTTTGAACCTTGGTTATCTTACCTCGTATGGTGTAAGACATACGTACTCTATCTATCCTAGCTAAGCTTGTGTTATATTGTGCTACCTTCATGCTATGCTATGCTTATTATCATGTTTTGGTCTCTAAAATATAGGTGGAGTGTTGATCCTAGTTTGTGTGCCATGCAGTCCAAAGCATTCATCTAAAGTGCACACATCTAGGGGGAGCCCCGTCTATATTTTAGAGAAGTGGGGTTTGCCACTGCTTTAAAAATATCTTATCTATGTGCAAATCCCGTGTTGTCATCAATACACCAAAAAGGGGGAGATTGAAAGGGCATATTTATCCCTAAGTGTTTTGGTGATTGATGACAATACTCGTGCGGACTAATCGTGTGCCTTGAGTTCCTCAGATACTTCATCATTAGGCATAAGACGATTCGGTGCCCCTCGGAGACTGTTGAAGCCGGCGTTGTTCTACGTTTCTCTTTGGTGGAGTTGAGTCGTAGGAGGGCCGTACTATTAAGAGGGGGTCTGCATCGGAAAGGTAGGGTGGAATCGCACATACACTTGTCCCTCCTTTCCTTGCACTTTGGAGCTACCCATCGTTATCTTGGTTGTGTGAAAAACTGACGACTACTGTTGTACTTGCGGTAGTACCGCAGGTACAAGCGGTAGTACCGCCGCGAGTCACGGTAGTACCGGCCCTTTGGCGCGGTAGTACCGCGGCACCCTGGCCTAGTGCCGCTCCGGTGCGGTAGTAGGGGCGGATGTAATTTTTTACATCCGCGCCCCTCACGGTAGTACCGCCCCTTTGGTGCGGTAGTACCGCGGCACCCTGGCCTAGTGCCGCTCCGGTGCGGTAGTAGGGGCGAATGTAATTTTTTACATCCGCGCCCCCATGGTACTACCACTCGTCCAGCGCGGTAGTACCGCGGGGGCCCACGGTAGTACCGCTCCCTTGGAGTAGTAGTACCGTGGCCCTTCTGCCTAGTACCGCAGCGTCGCGGTAGTAGGCGCGGATGTAATTTTTTACATCCGCGCCGACCACGATAGTACCGCGCCTCGCAGGCGGTAGTACCGCGTCGGGTTTTTGCACCACCCTAGTTTCTGCGGAAGTAGGCATGGATGAAATTTATTTCATCCGCGCCCTTCCCAGGCCGTGACCCTCCTGCCTTGCGGTAGTACCGGAAGGGGGAGCGGTATTACAGCATAGCGGTAGTCTGCTCCTTCCTCGAGCTTGTTCGGCTGTGCAGTTGCCACGGTAGTACCATGGTGGTCCACGGTAGTACCGCACGGCGCCGTGGGTAGTACCGCGTCCTTGGAGCGGTAGTACCGTGAGTCGCGGGCAGAACTAGTGGATAACGGTTGGATTTTTCCACGACTATATAAGGGTGTCCTCTACCTCTAGTTGACTACCTCTTCCACCTCTAAGCTCCATTGTTGCTCCAAGCTCCATTTTCGCTCGATCTCTCTCCCTAGCCAATCAAACTTGTTGATTTGCTCGGGATTGGGTGACAAGGGCCCGATCTACACTTCCACCAAAGGATATTTGATTCCCCCCACTTATCCCTTGCGGATCTTGTTACTCTTGGGTGTTGAGCACCCTAGACGGTTGAGGTCACCTCGAAGCCATACTCCATTGTGGTGAAGCTTCGTGGTGGTGTTGTTGTTGGGAGCCTCCGATTGTTGTGGAGATTGCCCCAACCTTGCTTGTAAAGGTTCGGTCGCCGCCTTCAAGGGCACCAATAGTGGAATCACGGCATCTCGCATCGTGTGAGGGCGTGAGGAGAATACGGCGACCCTAGTGGCTTCTTGGGGAGCATTGTGCCTCCACACCGCTCTAACGGAGACGTACTTCCCCTTAAAAGGAAGGAACTCCGGTAACACATCCTCGTCTCCACCGTCTCCACTCTTGGTTATTTCGTGTCTTTACTTTCGCAAGCTTACTTATTGTTACATCTCTTGCTTGCTTGCGAGCTAGTTGTTATTGCATCATATAGGTTGCTCACTTAGTAGCATATCTAGACAACCTATTTGTTGCAAAGTTTAATTTGGTAAAGAAAAGCTTAAAAATTGTTAGTTGCCTATTCACCCCCCCTCTAGTCAACCATATCGATCCTTTCAATGGCGATCTTCACTCCCTCAAGTTGGACCACCTTTCTTGATCGCGTTGGCTCGATGAAGACTAGATGATTGCTCCCCCATAGTCCACTATGGGTGAGCCACTCTTCGACTCATCTTCACAAGTCCATTGACACCACAATGGATGGCAAGATTCAAGCATTTGATCTCTTCGTGATGCTCCACTTGAACTTGCACACGGCAATCTTGATGACGATCACCACTTGATGTCATCCTTTCCATGGGTTGTATGATATCTTCCTCTTGATGCAAGCCCATGGATACGTACCTAACCCCACATAGAACTCTCACGTAGACCATGGGTTAGTACACAAAGTGAAATGGACAATGCTTACCATACCGTGGGATCACTTGATCCCTCTCGGTACATCTTCTACGCTTTGTGAGTTAATCAACTTGATTCACTATTGACTTAGTCTTGATCAACCTTGAATCTTTGCAACTCTCTTCATTTGGATGATGTATTGAAGGTAAACATGAATGATCACACAACCTTATTCTTCAAGACATGGTTGCAATAAGCTCAACACTCGCATGACCAATCTTTGGATAATTCGTTAATAGCACCTTGGTCAACTCATAAACTCCTTGAAACCAACACATGGACTTCAAGAAAAGCCTATGGACAAATCCTTCAAATATAACTCAAGACAACCATTAGTCCATAGAGATTGTCATCAATTACCAAAACCAAACATGGGGGCACCGCATGTTCTTTCAATCTCCCCCATTTTGGTAATTGATGACAATCACTTTCAAGAGAGTTTATACAAGGAATTATGCATCACCATGCAATGAAACAACCAATGATGCATGAGAGTGAGATGCAAATGCTTAGGAACCAAAACCAAAGAAAGGAGAAAACTCAGAAGACTTCTCCATAAAACTCCCACAAAATTCTCTGAAACTCCTCCCCCATTGGCATCGATTGCTAAAATGGGTGAAAAGCTAAGAATGCCAAAATAAAAGGTGTTCCTCCATAAATTGTGTATTTCTTAACAAGAGAGTGGAATGCAATACACATATCCAACTGCCAATACTTGGAGGAAGACAAACTATATTGAGGCCCAAAGATTGCAACAAAAAGATATGACACAAAGACATAACAAAGAGAGACACAAGCAATCAGAAGATACCAATTGAACCTATGCTTGTGACAACCCGTGGTGAAGATAGACGATGAGAGGCTCATCAAGACGAGGGATACCAATTAAGATGGCAAAAGCCTCGTAAAGATAAGAAAGAGGAAAATAATCTTCACCACACAAGAGTGCAACAAGATGCAACGATAGAGGACACGCACTCAAGGCAAAAGCTTTCACGGAGCCACCAAAGAAATAACAAGAAAAAGACAAGGTGGACATGAAAGAAAGGATATCAACTAGAGATGTAATTTCTCTCAAGTGTATAAGGTTCTAGGTAGACGAAATCATGAGATATATATTTACAAAGAAGGATGTACACCCGAAATAGTTACAACACGAAGGAACAAGATATCCACAAGGAAGTCATAAATATACCAATAAGATATTTGCTTGAAAGCATAGCACTTGTCTAGATATGGTCTTATTGTATATAAATGAAGTCCAAACACACATCCATCAATGGCATCACAACTAGCAACAGAGATCATCGTTGGGATGCTTCGAGAAAGGAAACAAGTATCACAAGATATGAAATGAATATCATGCCAAGATACAACCTACACATGGTTGAATGCAAGAGGGGAAAGCATGAATAGATACTTGTTACCGAGATATCATTGGAAGGATGTAGTAGATACCAATTGAAGGTAGATAGTAGTTCATTGATCATCCTAGCTTGACTCCAATATGCACATGGTGACAACACCTTCCTTGTGAGTGAGCCGAGCATCCAATGCATCTCCAAATGTTCCTAGAAGAACAACACAAACTAAACGGTACCCAAACTCATCGGGACCATATAGTTAGAAACACCAATACATAGGACAAACTCCACATAAAGATGTGCATATAGATATGAAAATGAATTTCATGCACATCTCATCCAAATTGAGACTAGGTGGAGTTTCCCTTATATATTGAGTTAACGAAAGAAATCAAGCCAAATAAAATACGTGAGGTAAACATGCATGCTCAAGACTTTCAAAAACCCGAAACCAAAAGACAAAGAAATGCTAAGTGAAAAGGATACCAAATGGAGAAATCATCACTTGGAAGATATCATTAAAGATACATCAAGGAATGACATATCCTTTGATACACACTAAGTTAAAGATGTCAAACTCCCAAGGAGAGGATGATTCCAAACAAACCAAGCTCTCAACAAAGTTTCATGATGGCACAAGGTACCAAAGAAAACGGCTTGCCTTCCACCAACACACACTTGATAAGGATCACAAGAAGAGTGTTCTAAAGAAAATAGGATAGCTCCCCCACGAGTTGTGCACTATAGAGAATTTGCTTTTGAATACAAAGTGCACAAGGTGGGATCACCACTTTCACTATATCTAGAGAACACTAGACAAGAACAAGAAATTAACAAGATCCACAAGTGGTATGGAAGACAATGGGAGTTGACACAAACCTTGGCAAGAGAAAAGGCAAATAAAAACAGAAGCCAATGTAAAGATGATCAATAAATTCTACCACACATAAGTGACTACCAATTGTCCAAAGACAAGAAGTATTTGGAAATAATTCCCGGTGGTAGATGGATATCCAACATCATCTTCACAACAAACACAAGCAAATTGCCACTTGCAGAGCTAACATGTCACCTAGGAACAATATAATTTAGAATATCAATTCTAGGAGACAATATCTCAAATGTACACATTTTCTAGGCTTGTAGTATGCACATAGAATATTACTCCCCCATAATGTGATACCAATAAGAACTTAACAAGAGGCAATAAGAAGATCCAACACGAGATAATAAATGGAATTTTTAGAATTTGAATTTCTCATGAGAGATATACCACCTAGTGACTAGATAATCTTGTAATATCAATACTAGATGGTATTCCTCATGTACACACATTTATAGGATTGTGAGGTGCACAAAGCACATCACTCCCCCAAAATGGGCTGTTCCATTGATCTCTCACACGAGCCAACTAGGATACAAACAAGAGGCAAAAAGGCTCAACGCACGACGCACACGTACATGATGTGCAAACCAACACACACATTCTTGATTGCTCAAGATAAGCAAGTTGGAAGCGCAACATATACAAACACATGCAAGGAACAAAAGCAAAACATGCAAGGGGGCAAGTAACTTTCAAGGTAAACAATTTAAGTACAAGTTACCGCAAGGAGGCACATTGGATATAAGATAGAAACTTGATAATCCAATTGACTTGGCTAGAGACAAAGAGAATGATGAAGTCCCTTAATTCTTCATAATGTAGCCAAGTCTCCAATGCCCTCCAACAACACCTATTGATCAAGTTTGAGCTAGTTGGTCCCCAACCAAGTTGGGTCCTAAGAGGTTAGTCACAATAGGCTTGACTACCCAAATGGTTCTTTGCTTCAAACCACTTTGAGTACCAACAAACTTGGCAACCACATTGCCAACCTTATCCTTCCCAAGAGAATAGACATGATCAATAATAATTGGGTTGGATAAGTTACCACTAGTGCATGAAGAAGCGAGGTGACCTTTCTCACGACATAGGTAGCAACGTCTACTCTTCTCTTTCTTCTCACTTGATTTCTCAACTTGAGAAGCATTAGCTTGAGTCTTCTTGGGAAGAGGCCTTTCTTCAACTTGAAGTTGAGCATGAGAATGCACTTGTAGCCTCTTCCCTTGTTGCTTGTCACTAAAGGCCTTCTTCTTCAATGGGCAAGATCTAACATCACTAGTAGAAAACGGAGCTTTAGCGCCGGTTCGTAAGGGCCTTTAGTGCCGGTTCCATAACCGACACTAAAGGGTGGTCACTAAAGCCCCCCCCCCTTTAGTACTGGTTCGGCACGAACCGGCGCTAAAGTGCCACCACGTGGCGTGAGCTCGCGCCCCGGTATGGGGGACCTTTAGTACCGGTTGGTGTTACCAACCGGTACTAAAGGTTTTTTTTTGAATTTTTTTTTGAAAATTTTGGAAATTTTTTTGATTTTTTTCGATTTTTAATTTTTCTGAATTATTTGATGATTTAGTCTCTAATCCCCTCTCTTAACTGCTCAAGTGTGGAACACTCATTCCAAATCATCTAACTTCCCAACTGGTCACCCATCCCTCTCACTACTCTAGCCCGAGCACGCTTAACTTTCGGGTTCTATTCTCCTTCGTTTCCGAGTCTGCACTTGTTGTTTTCCTGACAATAGTAAGATGTTAATCCTATTAACCCTCAGGAGTTTAGCTTGAGCATGAAGTCACACATTTCACCGTTTGAGTTTGAAACTATTATTCTAAAAAACAGTATTATTTAGTAACGCTAATATTTCTTGAATAAGTTTGACCATAGTTTGACCACAGTTTGACCTTAGTTTGACCAGATTTGACCAAAATTCAAAAAATTTAATTATATAGTAACACTAATATTCTTGAATAATTATGTAGTAACATTAATACTTCTTGAATAAGTAATTTGACCAGATTTAACCAATTTTTTTAAAAAAACTGAAATTATTTGACCATATCTTTTTTCCTTTTGGAATTTGAGGATTCTAAATAATTCCAAATAGGCTGTAGGCTGTCTCCATCGGATGCGGATTTTTGTGCTAAATTTTTTGATATATTATACATTTTTTCCGACATCGTATGCAAAAGTTATAGCCGTTTTACATTTTCCCTACACTTTTAGTGCCGGTTTGTGTCACAAACCGGTACTATAGGTCAGACCCCTTTGTACCGGTTCATGGCACGGACCGGTACTAAAGGTTAGACATTTAGTACCAGTTCGTGCCACGAACCGGTAGTAAAGGTGATCGTGGGGCCCCGGCCAGACGCCAGCCTACCACCACCCCTTTAGTACCGGTTCGTGCCACGAACCGGTACTAAAGGTTCAACACGAACCGGCATTAACGCAAATCCGTTCGAACCGGCACTAATGGTACCATTAGTACCGGGCCAAAATCAAACCAGCACTAATGTGCTTCATGTTTGACCCTTATTCTACTAGTGCATGATGCCCTACAATTTTGCACTTGAAGCAAATAATCTTGGCAGAACTCTTGACTTGTTTTTGGCCCTTCTTGTTGATGCTCTTGGACTTCTTCTTCTTATTGGTTTTGAATCCAAGTCCACCTTTGTCATTGGGGGATTTTTGCACACTCAAGATATTGTTGAGTGTGGCCTTCCCTTCATGACACTTTTCCAAGTCTTTCTTCAAAGAAGTGACTTGGGCCTTGAGCTCTTTGATTTCCTCTACATGGTTAGTCTCAACACAAGTACTAGAGGAAGTATAAGCTTCATTATTAGAGCAACAAGGCTAGGAAAGCAATTCATCACAAGATGTACCAACATTGTGAGTAGATGAATTACAAGGACTAGCATATGGCAATATAGCACTTTGACTAGATGTAGTGCTAGTATCCACATGAGGCTCACTAGATGTTACCTTAGCAAGCATGGCCTCATGAGCTATCTTTAGCACATTATGGGATACTAGAAGATCATCATGAGAGTTTGAGAGCTTTTCATGGCTTTCTTCCAATTTCCCATATTTGCTAGATAGCAACTCAAGTTGAGCCCGCAGCTCAACATTCTCCTTCAATATGGATGCTTCACAAGAGATAGAGTTAGTAGCACAAGCATCATCATTAGCAACAAGAGTAGAAGACAACTTGGCAAGCTCTTTTGAACATGAAGCTTTAAGTTGAGCATGAGACTCGGTGAGTTCGATGAGCTCACTCTTAATGACCCTTGAGCCATTTTCGAGGTGCTCAAAGTCCTCAAGGAGTTTAGCATGCGCAACTTCAAGCTCCTCATGTTTAGTTTCAAAATCATTGGCCACCTCAAGAGCTCTATCACGAGATTCCCTCACTCTAGATAGTTCTAGAGTAAAAGTCTCCTCAAGAGATTCGGAGGTGGTTTGTTCATGTTCAAGAGCTTGAGAGAGCTCCGCGATCTCATTTGCGTAATCACGCCCATGAGCTTCCATTTTCTCAATGGTGACCTCATGCTCCTCTAGATGAGATTCAAATTCCTCAATATATTTCTTGCCCTCAATGGCAATGGACATAATTCCCATGAAGTTGGAACGAGCAATTTTATTTTTATGAAGAGCTTTAAAAACCATTTCCCCCTTAATTTTTAAGGAGGCAACATTATCATTCTCTTCATCATTATCCTCATCATCATTAGCATCAACATCATCATCAAGAGACATATTGGGGTACAAAGTAGGAGATATCTTTGACGCCTTAGCCGTAAGGCAAAAAGCAATAGATGATGATGTACGATCCCTAAAGGCACCATTAAACACCACATCTTGTTCCATGGAGTGTTCGGTTTCCTCTACATTGTTAGCACAACAATTCGAGGAAATAGATGCGTTTTTATCATGGCAACAAGACATAGCAAGCATATCATCATGCGATCTAGTCACGCAATTTCTACATGATATGCAAGGACTATCAACACAATCATGTGAAACATTTGGAGTGCTCGAAGTGTTAAAGTCCAAAGAAGGAGCATTGCAATAATATAGTGATGAAGGATCATCCACAATAAGCATACTATCATCATTGTAATGACCAACACTACTCACCATATCATTACCTTGTGCCAAACCACATGTAGGTGAAGTAGAAGAAGTTGAGAAGACTATACGACCGGAGGTGGAGGGAGAAAAATCATCCCCACAAATCTTGGACACACCATATTTATCTTGAAGCTTCGTCCACAACTCATGAGCATCCCGGAACGGCATGAGTTGAAATATAACTACATTGCTTAAAGCATCGAAAAGCACATTAGAAGCTTGAGCATTGAGATAAGTGTTTTTCTCATCCTCTAAAGATAATCTTTGGGGATCCTTTGGAGGAGAAAAACCCATATCTACAATTCGCTCTAAATTTGGATCCATGACCCTAAAGAGATTAAGCATGCGAATTACCCAAACATCAAAATTGTGCCATCGAAACTAAGAGTGTCAGAGAATCCTAATCCCCTAGTCGACATCTTTACTCTCTAGGCGGTTAAGCCCAACAAAGAGAGACGAGGCTCTGATACCAGTTGAAAGATCGAGGATGTCGCCTAGAGGGGGGGGGTGAATAGGCGCTTTAAAATAATTACGGTTTAGGCTTGAACAAATGCGGAATAAACCTAACGGTTAATTTGTCAAGCACAAAACCTAAAACAACTAGGCTCACCTATGTGCACCAACAACTTATACTAAGCAAGATAAGCAACTATGTGATAGCAAGATATATGACAAAGAACAATATGGCTATCACAAAGTAAAGTGAATAAGTAAAGGGCTCGGGTAAGAGACAACCGAGGCACACGGAGACGACGATGTATCCCGAAGTTCACACCCTTGCGGATGCTAATCTCCGTTTGGAGCGGTGTGGAGGCACAATGCTCCCCAAGAAGCCACTAGGGCCACCGTAATCTCCTCATGCCCTCGCACAATGCAAGATGCCGTGATTCCCCTAAGGGACCCTTGAGGGCGGTCACCGAACCCGTACAAATGCCAACCCTTGGGGGCGGTCACCGAACCCGTACACTTTGGCAACCCTTGGGGGCGGTCACCGGAACCCGTCAAAATGCTCGGGCGATCTCCACAACCTAATTGGAGACCCCGACGCTTGCCCGAAGCTTTACACCACAATGATTGAGCTCCAAACACCACCAACCGTCTAGGGCGCCCAAGCACCCAAGAGGAACAAGCTCAGGGCACCAAGCACCCAAGAGTAATGAGCTTCTCAAACTTCACTTCCACGTATCACCGTGGAGAACTCAAACCGATGCACCAAATGCAATGGCAAGGGCACACGGAGTGCCCAAGTCCTTCTCTCCCAAATCCCACCAAAGCAACTAATGCTAGGGAGGAAAATGAGAGGAAGAACGAAAGAAGAACACGAAGAACTCCAAGATCTAGATCCAAAGGGTTCCCTCACAAAAAGGAGAAAGTGATTGGTGGAAATGTGGATCTAGATCTCTCTCTTTCCCTCAAAACTAGCAAGAATCCATGGAGGGATTGAGAGTTAGCAAGCTCGAAGAAGGTCAACAATGGGGGAAGAACACGAGCTCAAAGGATAACGTTCAATGGGGAAGAAGACCCCCTTTTATAGGTGGGGAAAAATCCAACCGTTATGCTCACAACCCGCACAGAGCGGTACTACCGCTCGTCCTCACGGTACTACCGCTAGGGATCGCGGTACTACTGCTTGCGGTACAAAAAAATACTTCCGTACCTACCTCCGCAGGACTTGGGACAAGTTTTTTGGTCCGGAGCGGTACTACTGCTGTAGGAGCCACGGTAGTACCACTTTGGAGCGGTAGTAAAAAATTACATCCGCTCCAATTCGCGGTAGTACCGCTGCAACCTTTTCAGAACACCAAAACTGCCACAACTTTTGCAAACGGACTCCGAATTCGATGAAACCAAGTTTGTTGGAAAGCTAGCGACAAGGGCTAACACAATCTTGAAAGAAATATCAATAAGAAGCAAAAGAGAAAAGGCCCAAAATAAAATAGTGAGAACCCTTCCTCGGAGAAGACCGGTAAAACCTCCAACACCGAAAACATCATAGAAGTCGCATGCAAACTCCGTTTTCGATGAACTCAAGTTTGTCATCAAGATGATCATAAGCTGTAAGACTCACAAAGATAATCAAACAAGAACCAAGAAACATGATGCAAGGATGCAATGGTTTGAGCTCTCTAAGAACGATATGATCAAGCAACTCATCGAGATCCCCCCTTGATAGTACGGCAATCGATCCTATAACCCGGTCTCCCACAACTACCATGAGACCGGTAAAATAAAAAACCTATCCAGGGCAAACCTTTGCCTTGCACATGGTCCACTTGAGCTAGATGATGACAATCTTCACTCCCTCAAGTTGGACCACCTTTCTTGATTGCGTTGGCTCGGTGAAGACTAGATAATTGCTCCCCCATAGTCCACTATGGGTGAGCCACTCTTCGGCTCATCTTCACAAGTCCATTGACACCACAATGGATGGCAAGATTCAAGCACTTGATCTCTTCGTGATGCTCCACTTGAACTTGCACACGGCAATCTTGATGACGATCACCACTTGATGTCATCCTTTCCATGGGTTGTATGATATCTTACTCTTGATGCAAGCCCATGGATACGTACCTAACCCCACATAGAACTCTCACGTAGACCATGGGTTAGTACACAAAGTGCAATGGACAATGCTTACCATACCATGGGATCACTTGATCCCTCTCGGTACATCTTCTACGCTTTGTGAGTTAATCAACTTGATTCACTATTGACTTAGTCTTGATCAACCTTGAATCTTTGCAACTCTCTTCATTTGGATGATGTATTGAAGGTAAACATGAATGATCACACAACCTTCTTCTTCAAGACATGCTTGCAATAAGCTCAACACTCGCATGACCAATCTTTGGATAATTCCTTAATAGCACCTTGGTCAACTCATAAACTCCTTGAAACCAACACATGGACTTCAAGAAACTCCTATGGACAAATCGTTCAAATATAACTCAAGACAACCATTAGTCCATAGAGATTGTCATCAATTACCAAAACCAAACATGGGGGCACCACATGTTCTTTCACGTGTGTGCTTTACAAATCTCTATGTCATCTTGTAGATGCAGCTATACCACACGCTATTTGGAGCTATTCCAAATAACTGTTCTACTATATGAATCCGGTTTACTACTCACAGTCATCCGGATTAGTGTTAAAGTTTGCATCGACGTAACCCTTTATGACGAACTCTTTTACCACCTCAATAATCGAGAAAAATTCGTTAGTACACTAAGGATAACTTTGACCGTTGTCCAATGATCCATTCCTGGATCACTCTTGTACCCCTTGACTGACTCACGGCAAGGTACACTTCAGGTGCGGTACACAGCACAGCATACTGTAGAGCCTATGCCTAAAGCATAGGGGACGACCTTCGTCCTTTCTCTCTCTTCTGCCGTGGTCAGGTCTTGACTCTTACTCAATACTCACACCTTAGAGCCAAGAACTCCTTCTTTGCCGATCTATTTTGAACTCCTTCAAAATCTTCTCAAGGTATGTGTTCATTTGAAAGTACTATTAAGCATTTTGATCTATCCTTATAGATCTTGATGCTCAATGTTCAAGTAGCTTAATCCAGGTTTTCCCTTGAAAATCACTTTTCAAATAACCCTATATGCTTTCTAGAAATTCTACATCATTTCTGATCAACAATATGTCGACAATATATACTCATCATAAATTCTATAATGCTCCCATTCACTTCTTTGGAAATACAAGTTTCTCATAAACTTTGTATAAACCCAAAATATTTGATCATCTCATCAAAGCGTATATTCCAACTCCGAGATGCTTACTCCAGTCCTTAGAAGGATTGCTGGAGCTTTGCATACTTGTTACCACCTTTCAGGATTGACAAAACCTTCTGGTTGTATCACATACAACCTTTCCTCAAGAAAATCGTCGAGGAAACAATGTTTTGACATCCTATCTGCAAGATTTCATAAATAATGCAGTAACTGCTAATGTAATTCCAACAGACTCTTAGCATCGCTATGAGTGAGAAAGTCTCATCGTAGTCAACTCCTTGAACTTGTCGGAAAACATCTTAACGACAAGTCGAGCTTTCTTAATGGTGATACTTACCATCATTGTCTGTCTTCCTCTTAAAATCCATCTGTACCCAACAGCCTTACGACCATCAAGTAGTTCTATCAAAGTCTATACTTTGTTTTCATACATGGATCCTCTCTCGGATTTTATGGCCTCGAGCCATTCGCTGGAATCCGGGCCCACCATCGCTTCTCCACAGCTCGTAGGTTCATTGTTGTCTAGCAACATGACCTCCAAGACAGGATTACCATACCACTCCGAAGCAGTACACGTCCTTGTCGACCTACGAGGTTTGGTAGTGACTTGATCCGAAGTTTCATGATCACTATCATCAGCTTCCACTTCAACTGGTGTAGGCGCCACAGGAACAACTTCCTGTGCCCTGCTACAGATTGGTTGAAGTGATGGTTCAATAACCTCATCAAGTCTCCACCATCCTCCCACTCAATTCTTTCAAGAGAAACTTTTCCTCGAGAAAGGACCCGTTTCTAGAAACAATCACTTTTGCTTCCGGATCTGAAATAGGAGGTATACCCAACTGTTTTGGGTGTCCTATGAAGATGCATTTATCCGCTTTGGGTTTGAGCTTATCAGGCTAAAACTTTTCCACATAAGCTTCGCAGCCCCAAACTTTTAAGAAATGACAGCTTAGGTTTCTCTAAACCATAGTTCATACATTGTCATCTCAACGGAATTACGTGGTGCCCTATTTGAAGTGAATGCGGTTGTCTCTAATGCCTAACCCATAAAAGAAAGTGGTAATTCGATAAGAGACATCATGGTATGCACCATATCCAATAGGGTGCAGCTATGATGTTCGGACACACCATCACAATATGGTGTTCCAGGCGGTATTAGTTGTGAAACAATTTCCACAATGTCTTAATTGTATAACAAACTAATAACTCAGATACTCATCTCTATGATCATATCATAGACATTTTATCCTCTTGTCACGACGATCTTCAACTTCACTCTGAAATTACTTGAACCTTTCAATAATTCAGACTTGTGTTGCATCAAGTAAATATACTCAGCATCAACTCAAATCATCTATGAAGTAAGAACATAATGATATCCACTGCGTGCCTCGGCACTCATTGGACTGCACACATCAAAATGTATTACTTCCAACAAGTTGCTTTCTTGTTCCATCTTACTAAAAACAAGGCTTTTTAGTCATCTTGCCCATGTGGTATGATTTGCATGTCTCAAGTGATTCAAAATCAAGTGAGTCCAAATGATCCATCTGCATGGAGTTTCTTCATGCGTACATATTATTAACATGGTTCGCATGTCTCAAACTTTTTCAAAAAACGAGTGAGTCCAAAAGATCCATCAACATGGAGCTTCTTCATGCGTTTTATACCAATATGACTCAAATGGCAGTGCCACAAGTAGGTGGTACTATCATTACTATCTTATATCTTTTGGCATGAACATGTATATCACCACGATCTAGATTCAATAAACCATTCATTTTAGGTGCAAGACCATTGAAGGTATTATTCAAATAAATAGAGTAACCATTATTCTCTTTAAATGAACAACCGTATTGCGATAAACATAATCCAATCATGTCTATGCTCAACGGAAACACCAAATGACAATTATTTAGGTTTAACACCAATCCCGATGGTAGAGGGAGCATGCGATGTTTGATAACATCAACCTTGGAAATACTTCCAACACATATCGTCACCTCGCCTTCAGCTAGTCTCCGTTTATTTTGTAGCCTTTTATTTTGAGTTACTAACACTTAGCAACCAAACCGGTATCTATTACCCTGGTGCTACTAGGAGTACTAGTAAAGTACACATTAATATAATGTATATCCAATATACTTCTGTCAACCTTGCCAGCCTTCTCATCTACCAAGTATCTAGGGTAGTTCTGCTTCAGTGACCGTTCCCCTCATTACAGAAGCCCTTAGTCTCGGGTTTGGGTTCAAACTTTGGGCTTCTTCACTAGAGCAGCAACTGATTTGTCGTTTCATGAAGTATCCCTTCTTGCCCTTGCCCTTCTTGAAACTAGTGGTTTCACTAACCATCAACATTTGATGCTCCTTCTTGATTTCTACTTTCGCGGTGTCAAACATCACGAATAGCTCAAGGATCATCATATTTGTCCCTAATATGTTATAGTTCATCACGAAGCTGTGGTAGCTTGATGGCAGTGACTTTGGAGAACCATCACTATCTCATCTGGAAGATAACTCCCACTCGATTCAAGCGATTGTAGTACTCAGACAATCTGAGCACATGCTAAACGATTGAGCTTTTCTCCCTTAGTTTGCAGGATTAGGAAACTTGTCGGAGGTCTCACACCTCTTGACGTGGGCACGAGCCTGAAATCCCAATTTCAGCTCTTGGAACATCTCATATGTTCCGTGACATTTCAAAATGTCTTCGGTGCCTCAATTCTAAACTGTTAGCATTATGCACTAAACTATCACGTAGTCATCAAAATGTGTATGTCAGATATTCGCAACATCCACAAACGTCACTTGAGGTTCAGCACACAGAGCGGTGCATTAAGGACATAAGCCTTCTGCGCAGCAAGGAGGATAATCCTCAGTTTATGGACCTAGTCCGCACAATTGCTACTATCAACTTTCAACTAAATTTTCTCTAGGAACGTATCTTAAACAGTAGAACTAAAGCGTAAGCTACGACATAATTTGCAAAGACCTTTTGACTATGTTCATGATAATTAAGTTCATCTGATTATTTAATGAACTCCCACTTAGATAGACATCCCTCTAGTCATCTAAGTGATACATGATCCGAGTCAACTAGGCCGTGTCCGATCAACACGTGAGACGGACTAGTCATCATCGGTGAACATCTTCATCTTGATCGTATCTGCTATACGACTCATGTTTGACCTTTCGGTCTCTTGTGATTCGAGGCCATGTCTGTACATGGTAGGCTCGTCAAGTCAACCTAAGTGTTTTGCTTGTGTAAATCTGGCTTACACCCGTTGTATTCAAACGTTAGAATCTATCACACCCGATCATCACGTGGTGCTTCGAAACAATGAACCTTCGCAATGGTGCACAGTTAGGGGGAACACTTTCTTGAAATTTTAGCGAGGGGTCATCTTATTTATGCTACCGTTGTTGTAAGCAAATAAGATGTAAAAACATGATAAACATCATATGCAATCAAATAGTGACATGATATGGCCAATATCTTTTTGCTCCTTTTGATCTCCATCTTCGGGGTGCCATGATCATCATCGTCACCGGCATGACACCATGATCTCCATCATCATGATCTCCATCAACGTGTCTTCATGAAGTTGTCTCGCCAACTATTACTTCTACTACTATGGCTAACAGTTTAGCAATAAAGTAAAGTAATTACATGGCGTTATTCAATGACACGCAGGTCATACAATAAATTAAGACAACTCCTATGGCTCCTGCTGGTTGTCATACTCATCGACATGCAAGTCGTGATTCCTATTACAAGAACATGATCAATCTCATACATCACATATATATCACTCATCACATCCTTTTGGCCATATCACATCACACGGCATAAGCTGCAAGAACAAGTTAGACGTCCTCTAATTGTTGTTGCAAGTTTTTATGTGGCTGCTATAGATTTCTAGCAAGAACATTTCTTACCTACACCAAAACCACAACGTGATATGCTAATTGCTATTTACCCTTCATAAGGACCCTTTTCATCGAATCCGATCCGACTAAAGTGGGAGAGACAGACACCCGCTAGCCACCTTATGCAACTAGTGCATGTCAGTCAGTGGAACCTATCTCACGTAAGCGTACGTGTAAGGTCGGTCCTGGACGCTTCATCCTACGATCCCGCCGAATCAAGATAAGACTAGTAACGGCAAGTAAATTGATAAAATCGACGCCCACAACAACTTGTGTTCTACTCGTGCATAGAAACTACGCATAGACCTAGCTCATGATGCCACTGTTAGGGAACGTAGCAGAAATTCAAAATTTTCTACGCATCACCAAGATCAATCTATGGAGTGACTAGCAACGAGAGAGAGGGGGAGTGCATCTTCATACCCTTGAAGATCGCGATACGGAAGCATTGCAAGAATGCGGATTAAGGAGTCATACTCGTAGCGATTCAGATCGCGGTTGATTCCGATCTAAGCACCGAACAACGGCGCCTCCGCGTTCAACACACGTACAGCCCGGGGACGTCTCCTCCTTCTTGATCCAGCAAGGGGAGAGGAGAAGTTGAGGGAGAGCTCCAGCAGCACGACGACGTGGTGGTGGAGCTTGTGTTATTTCTGCAGGGCTTCGCCAAGCTCTACGGAGGAGGACACTAGTAGAAAAGGGGGCAATGGTCCAGGCCGGTCCAGCCAATTAGTCCCGGTTCAATCCAGAACCGGGACCAATGGGGGCATTGGACCCGGTTCTTGAGCCCCAGGGGCCGGCCGGGCCACATGGGCCATTGGTCCCGGTTCGTCTGGACCTTTTGGTCCCGGTTGGTGGGACGAACCGGGACCAATGGGCCTCGCTCCTGGCCCACCACCATTGGTCCCGGTTGGTGGCATGAACCGGGACCAAAGGCTGCCCTTTAGTCCCGGTTCAGGCCTCCAACTGGGACCAATGGTTGTGCCTATATATACCCCCTGCTCGCAAGCAGAGCACTCCCAGTGCTCTGTTTTTCGTGGCCGGCGAGGGGAGAGCTTTGTGGTGCTCTAGCTCACCTCCTATGCACACGAGGTGTTCGATGGAATGCCCGAGACACACTACTTAAGTTTTCTCCCCTTCAAGCTTGACCGCCAAGCTCCATTTTTCTCAATATTTGTCTAGGTTTAGCGGTCCGTCACGCCCCGTCCCCATCTTCACCGTCGTCGATCACCCGCGCCGATCTCATCGCCGGCACCACCGTGGTGAGCCTCTTGTTCTTATCTTCTTTCTGAAAGGAAAAATATTCTTACTTGTATGTTTAGATAGATACTTGTATTATTTTCTTACTTTTATTATTGCATCTTATATAGTGCGATGGTTTTGGTATCCGCCCCCGTCAGCCCTCGTCCTGTCTATGATTCAGATGTGGTATATATTATCTTTTCATAACTATTGGTTCATTTATTGTTTATGACAATTATGCCGACCAACGTGACATAGATTTTATTTATCTAGGAGGTTGTTGAACCGAAATTCCAACCGACCCTATTGTCGAGAGGTTAAATTTAGTTGAAGAAGAAAACAATTTCTTGAAGGAAAAACTAGAAAAATTGAGGAGGAGAAGATGATATTGGAGTTGCATGTTGCGGATGTCGTCGATGATCACAAGATCAAGATGGATGCAATGCGCTTGAAGATTAGAAAGATTAGAAAATATGCCATTCATACCGAGGCTTGGTATCATTATGGCGTTGGATCAGTTGTTACATTGGTTGCGATTATGATCGCATTTGTTTTCGCATTGAAATGTTTTACATAGTTTCAGTGTATGGTTTAATTAATTTAGATGCTCTGCAGAGCTTTATGTTGTTAGATGAGAACTATGTATGTACTTTGGTTTTAATGTGATGATGAACTTCTATTAATTTGGTCACTTCATTATATAATGCACGCAGATGAACTGGCAATGGAAGTACGGTTCGAGACACACCTCCGAGTACATTAAGGGCGTGCATGATTTTCTCAAAGTGGCTGAGGCAAACAAGCAGAATGGTTTTATGTGTTGTCCATGCCCTGTATGTGGGAATACGAAGTCTTACTCTGACCGGAAAATCCTCCACACCCACCTGCTTTACAAGGGTTTCATGCCACTATAATGTTTGGACGAGGCACGGAGAAATAGGCGTTATGATGGATGAGGGCGAAGAAGAAGAGTACGATGACAACTATGTGCCCCCTGAATACGGTGATGCTCCTGAAGATCAAGAGGAACCAGACGATGTGCACGATGATGCTGCAACGGGCGAAACTGCTGAAGATCAAGAGGAACCAGACGATGTGCCCGATGATGATGATCTCCGCCGGGTCATTGTCGATGCAAGGACGCAATGCGAAAGTCAAAAGGAGAAGCTGAAGTTCGATCGCATGCTAGAGGACCACAAAAAGGGTTGTACCCCAATTGCGAAGATGGCAACACAAAGCTCGGTACCGTACTGGAATTGCTGCAGTGGAAGGCAAAGAATGCTGTGCCTGACAAAGGATTTGAGAAGCTACTTAAAATATTGAGGAAGAAGCTTCCAAAGGATAACGAATTGCCCGACAAGACATACGCAGCAAAGAAGGTCGACGCCTCTAGGATTGAGGTGCGGAAGATACATGCATGCCCTAATGATCGTGATCCTCTACATGGTGCGCATAAGGATATGAACGCATGCCCGTTATGCGGTGCATTACGGTATAAGATCAGACGAGATGACCCTGGTGATGTTGACGGCGAGCCCCCCAGGAAGAGGGTTCCTGCGAAGGCGATGGCACAGTGAGGACCGTAAGAAAGACGGGAAGTTGAGAGCACCCGCTGACGGGTCGCAGTGGAGAAAAATTGAGAGAAAGTACTGAGATGAGTTTGCAAGTGAGCCAAGGAACGTATGGTTTGCTTTAAGCGCGGATGGCATTAATCCTTTTGGGGAGCAAAGCAGCAATCACAGCACCTGGCCCGTGACTCTATGTATGTATAACCTTCCTCCTTGGATGTGCATGAAGCGGAAGTTCATTATGATGCCTGTTCTCATCCAAGGCCCTAAGCAACCCAGCAATGACATTGATGTGTACCTAAGGCCATTAGTTGAAGAACTTTTACAGCTGTGGAATGGAAACGGTGTACGTATGTGGTATGAGCACAAACAGGAGGAATTTAACCTAAAGTCGTTGTTGTTCTTGACCATCAACGATTGGCCCGCTCTTAGTAACCTTTCAGGACAGACAAACAAGGGATACCACGCATGTACACGATGTTTACTTGACACCGATAGTATATACCTGGCAAGCTGCAGGAAGAATGTGTACCTGGGCCATCGTCGATTTCTTCCGACCAACCATCAATGTCGAAAGAAAGGCAAGCATTCCAAAGGCGAGGCAGATCACCAGAAGAAGCCCGCCATGCGTATCGGTGATCACGTACTTGCTATGGTCAATGATTTACACGTAATCTTTGGAAAGGGTCCCGGCGGACTAGCTGTTCCGAGTGATGCTGGGGGACACGCACCCATGTGGAAGAAGAAATCTATATTTTGGGACCTACCCTACTGGAAAGACCTAGAGGTCCGCTCTTCAATCAATGTGATGCACGTGACGAAGAACCTTTGCGTGAACCTGCTAGGATTCATGGGCGTGTATGGGAAGACAAAAGATACAGCTGAGGCACGGGAGGACCTGCAACGTTTGCACGAAAAAGACGGCAAGCCTCCAAAGCAGTATGAAGGTCCTGCCAGCTATGCTCTTACCAAAGAAGAGAAGGAAATCTTCTTTGAATTCCTGCTTAGTATGAAGGTCCCGACTAGCTTCTCGTCGAATATAAAAGCAATAATAAATATGGCAGAGAAAAAGTTTCAGAACCTAAAGTCTCATGATGCCACGTGATTATGACGCAATCGCTTCCGGTTGCATTGAGGGGCTTCTACCGGAAAACGTCCGATTAGCCATTGTGAAGCTATGTGCATTCCTCACTGCAATATCTCAGAAGGTGATCGATCCATAAATCATACCAAGGCTAAGGAGTGATGTGGTGCAATGTCTTGTCAGTTTCGAGCTGGTGTTCCCACCATCCTTCTTCAATATAGTTCATCTAGTTGACGAGATTGTCATTCTGGGCCCCGTATTTCTACACAATATGTACCCCTTTGAGAGGTTCATGGGAGTCCTAAAGAAATATGTCCAGAATCGCTTAGGCCGAAGGAAGCATCTCCATGGGCCATCAAACAGAGGATGTCATCGGGTTTTGTGTTGACTTCATTCCTGGCCTTAAGAAGATAGGTCTCCCTAAATCGCGGTATGAGGGGAGACTGACTGGAAAAGGCACGCTTGGAAAGGACTCAATAATATGCAGGGACGCATATTGTTGGTCTCAAGCACACTACACAGTTCTACAGAATTCTACCTTGGTGACCCCGTATGTCGATGAACACAAGAACAGTCTATGCTCCAAACACCCGTAGCAGTGCGACGACTGGATTACATGTGAACACATCAGGACTTTCAGCAGTTGGTTGGAGGCACGTATCAGAGGTGACAACACTGTTTGTGATGAGATGTACTTGTTATCCAGGGGACCATCTTTGACTGTATTGATTTGGAAAGGATACGAGATAAATGGGAATACATTTTACACGATTGACCAAGATCAAAAGAGCACCAACCAAAACAGCGGTGTCCGCTTTGATGCAACAACCGAGAGGGGAAATGACACATATTATGGTTACATGGTGGACATATGGGAACTTGACTACGGACATGATTTTAAGGTCCCTTTGTTTAAGTGCAAATGGGTCAATCTGTCAGAGGCGGGTGCAGTGTAGACCCACAAGACGGAATGACAACAAGGATCTGAAAAATCTTGGGTACACCGATGAACCGCTCGTCCTAGCCAATGATGTGGCAAAGGTTATCTATGTGAAGGACATGTCTACCAGACCGAGGAAGGGAATACATCATACGATGAGCCAAAGCGCCACATAGTTCTTTTAGGAAAAGGGACATCATGGGAGTGGAGGACAAGATGACATGTCTCAAGATTATGAAAAGTTTCATGAAATTCCTCCTTTAAAGTCAAGGCTGACCCAAAGATCCCGATAAACGATGAAGATTATCCATGGTTACGTGCAATAAGCAATGACACAAGCGAAGAAAAAGTGAAGACTTTCTCCGCAACTATTATGATGATACCATGCCAACTTTGTAATCGACGAGTATGATACCATTGTCCGTTTTGTACATGCACATGCTATGTGTGGGTCAATTTATGATACCATGCCAACTTTCAACTTTTTCAGAGTTCATTTGAAATGCTTTAATGTCTTATGGTTCGGCCCTCGTAATAATTAAAAATAGCAACAATAAGTATTTTGTTGTAAGTAGAAACAAAATAAAATAAATAAAGCAAGAAAGAAAACAAAAAACAAAAAAGTGGAAAGTTTATAATTTTCCTAAAACTAAAGGCAAAAAGAATTAAAAATAAAGCAAAAAACAAAAGAAAATAAATAATGCAGAAAACAAAACAAAAAACAACAATAAGTATTTTGTTGTAAGTAGAAACAAAATAAAATAAATAAAGCAAGAAAGAAAACAAAAAAAGTGTTTTCAAATTTGAAAAGTAATGGCACTAACAGAAAGTTTATAATTTTCCTAAAACTAGAAGCAAAAAAGAATTAAAAAATAAAGCAAAAAACAAAAGAAAATAAATAACGCAGAAAACAAAACAAAAAAAACTGGAAAAAATAAAAATAGCAACAATAAGTAAAGAAAAACAAAAAAACAAAAAAAAATGCCCCCTACTTGGCCGCCACGGCCTGAATATGACTTGAATCCCTACTTTGGGCCAGGATTCAGGCCCGCAGTAGGCCCAGAAGGCCCATCAGGCAAAGCAGTAGCAAGTAGGCCCATAAGCCTGCAGTATAGAGGAGTTCGAGAGGGGTGCGGCAGTGGGGCTTATAAACCACTGCGTGCCCCTCTCAACTAGCGAGGTGGGACTAAACTTTGGCTCCGATGCGGGCAGCACAGGGGCCTTTGGTCCCGGTTGGCGGCTCCAACCGGCACTAAAGGGGGTGCATTGGTACCGGTTCGTCGCACCAACCGGGACCAATGCATCCCCTTTAGTCCCGGTTGGAGCCACCAACCGGGACCAAAGGCCGCAGCTTCCCGCCCTTTGGGCTGCCGAAAAGAGGCTTTTGGTCCCTATTGGTGGCACCAACCGTGACTAAAGGGGGCATTAGTCCCGGTTGGAGCCACCAACCGGGATTAAGGCTGTGCTATATAAGAAGCACTTAGCAGTTTCCGGCCAAATCGCCCACTTCTCCCCCGACGCCCCCTGCTCCTCCTCGTCGCCGTCGCCGCCCGACGCCCCTGCTCCACCTTGCCATCGCCGCCGCCCCCTATGAGCATAGCCTGCTCCCGCGCCCCTCCCATCCCGCGCCCCTGTGCGCAAGGATGGAAAAAGCAGTAGGCGTAAGCGAGGCGGTTTGCCTTCGCCTAGTGCCTAGGCGGTGCCTAAGCGCCCTAGGCGCGGCCTAGGCGGTAACATAGTTTTTACTCGTAGTGTAGTTGTGATTATTTTATGGGTGTTGATATTAGTATAGGACATATAAATAAGTTAATTACCGTCTAATGCCATTGGAATATAACCCATTTGGCATATCACTGCAGTATGTGGCATGATTTCTTGCTTGGGTAGGCAATTCCTTGCTTTCCCTGCCTAGACATCCATTTATGCCCTAGGCGAGGCGTTTGGCCATTGCCTAGCACCTAGGCATGCCTAAGCGCCTCCTAGGCACTGCCTTTTGCAACAGAGCCTGTGCCACCACCGCGCCGCCGCCCTCTTGGCCTGCGCGCGCCGCTCCATCTCTGCCACCGCCGCCACGCCTCTGCCTGTCTGGCCACCACGCCGCCGCCCACTGCCTCACCTGTGGCCGGCTTGCCATGCCCGCCCTGCCCTGCATTTTCCTCCATAGCATTTTTTTGCATTTGTTTGTGTATTTGTGTTTGTATGTGTATATATGTGTACATGTTCATAGTATTTTTTTTCATAAGTGTATTTTTTTGTTCATTGCATTTTTTTCATATGTATAATGTATATATGTATGTGGTAGCTATATATATATATGATGAATGGATGTGGCTATATATGTATGTATGAATATAATGTTCATAGCATTTTTTTTGTTTATATATGTTTTTTCATATATGTATTAATTTTATATTTAGGTTGTTAGTAGATATCGATCGATTTTAGGTTAGTGCATTTTAGGTTAGTGTAGAGGAGAAAGTAAAATAAGGAAAAGGAAGAAAAGAGGAAGAAGGAAGAAGGAAGAAGAAAAGAAAAGAATGAGAGGAAAAGGAAAATAAGAAGAGGAAGAAAGGAGAAAAGAGGAGAGGAAGAAGAGGAGAAATAAATAAGAAGAGGAAAAAAGAAGAAAAAGAAGAGGAGAAGAAGAAAGGAATAGAGGAGAAGAAGAAAAAATAGAAGAAAAAAAACTCTATTTTTTATTCTTCTTCTCTATTCCTTTCTTCTTCTCCTCTTTTTTTTCTTCTTTTACTTCTTCTTCTTCTTCTTCCTTCTTCCTTCTTCCTCTTTTCTTCCTTTTCCTTAATTATTTTCCTTTCTCGAGGGAGAAGAAGAAAAAGAAGAGGAGAAGAAGAAATAAAGGAAAGGAGAAAGAAGAAACTTCAACACGAGGGGGTGGTACCGATACCCCCTCCCTGATAACATTATTTTCCCATGTATATGTATGTCGCGTCGTTGTCGATATAACCCCCTCTAGATAACTTCGACATGAGGGGCGGTCGATATATATACCCCCTCTCCACCGTGATAACTTATACAACTGCAGCACCCCCAAACCCTAGAGAAGCAGCGTCGAGGCCACTAACATGATTCCTTATTGTGATTAGCTAGCTAGTTCTACGTTTGCCACTATGTACCATGTTTGAATAATAATTGACATGTTGTAAATATTTGCAGAAACTATGGAGTACTCCCTAGACGAAGAAACAAAAGCGATGTTGGGGGACATAATCGCAAATGGAAGTGATGATGTTGCGTCATTTCTCATCAACACTGATGGTCAGCTGGATGAAGAAGAGGGCTATGTTTATGATGGCTTCGACCCATTAATGCCGGTACAAGAGGAGGACTATGTTCATGATGGCTCCGGTGACACAATGGAGGTACAAGACGAAGGAGACCGTGCTGACTGCTCCGGTCACCGAACCGAGTCCGGCCAGGTATATATATATTAGTTAAGCCCGTGCTGACAAGTTAATTGATGCATCCATTAATTGTTTTGGTATATGTACACATATTAATTACTGTCGTCTTTCTTCCTTATAATTTCTAGCCCTCCGGATCGAGCACAACTTCGGTAAGGAGATGAGGCCCAAAGAAAAAGTTGAGCTCGGATGAAAAGTTTGAGATCATAGAAATCGCGCCCGACGGCGAACCGATTGAACCCATCCGGACAAGGAAGGCATTTTTCGCGACAAGCGGGGTTCTTGTTAGGGACAGATCCCGATCAAGATCCAAAGAATGGTATAAGCCTGCTAAGGATGAAGACGCTGAGGTGTCTTATGTCAATGATATGCAGAAAGAAGATCTTTGGACTGAGCTGATGGCAAATTTCACCCTACCGCCAGCGGAGGATCCGAAGAAGCCAGTTAAAGAGCAATTAATCAAGTCTTGTGCTCTTAAGAAGATGGTAGGCCTAATGAGGAGGTGGAGGAAAGAGCTGGACCAGTTTGTCAAGAAAAAAGAGACACCAGAATTCATCGGCAAATATGAGAAGATCAAAGATCACTAGCCCGCATTTGTGGCCCACAAGACATCGGAAAAGAGTAAGAAGATGTCGGAGACAAACAAGAAAAATGCTGCGAAGAAGAAGCTTCACCATCGCACGGGGTCAGGTGGCTACCTCAAAGCCCGGCCTAAGTGGTCCAAGGCTGAGCATGATCTGCTTGAAAAGGGATCGAACCAGAGACAATGCGCTGGCTGATCGTTGCGGACTTGGTTCTTCGGGCTGGCTAAACCTTGACCTTGTAACAGGCAAAGTGTCGGTGGATGGACGAGCAACGCAAACACCAGCCAAGAACCTTCGACACTATATCGATGCAGCGCAGCGAGGGACGTTCCTTCCAAACAGGAGAAGGACGAGCTCACAATGGCCCTTCGAATCCTCGAGCACCCCGGACGGACACGAGGCACGCCAGCTCCATTCCGTGGAAGGTTGGTTTTCCGGACGCAGGGGTTACAAAACCCACGAGAGGAGGAAGAAACCGGATCAGACCAAATGCAAAGCGCTGCTTGGAAGGGTAATGGGGCTAGAGGATCGAGAAGAGGAACGAGAAGCAGCAGATGGCAACAAACGACATGCCAAGCTTCCCCGGTTACCCCGCCATCTCAGCGGAGAAGCAGCGTTGCTTCCACCGAGCTGCTTCAGCCGAGCATGTCTTGACGGCCTCGCCAGCTATCCCGTGGATGGTATCACGGAGTCTCAAAATTGCCACATTATGGCGCGATGCATGAATTTGAAGGTCAAGGCGGTTGTTGGCCAAGTTTATCCTAGTGGACCCGCACAACTTATCACCGCCACCGATTCCAAAAGGATTTGCTAAGGTGATGGTGGATGAAATAACAGAGGGATTTGAGGACCTCGCTTGAGCACCCTACCGTGAAGGGGAGACTAGGCTGGGTTCTCGCTCAAGACTCCATGCCTATGGCGGAAGGAGCTCATCGACCTTCTCGAATCGACGCCCGCCTCCTCCTCCCGGCGAGTCGTGGCACTCCGCCTCCTCCACCGCCTCCTCCCGGCGAGTGACGATCAGGCACGCGTGGCGGCACTCCGCCTCCACCGCCTCCTCCTCCGCGAGTGACGATAAGGGCACGCGTGGCGGCACTCCGCCTCCTTCTCCGCGCGTGGCGGCACTCCGCCTCCTCCTCCACTCGCCAGCAAGGGCGGAAGAGACCCGCCGCCGCCCGGCTGCTCGGGCGCGTCGTAGTCCTTCTCCTCCGCCTGTAAGCAAGCACGAAGAAGACAGACGCCGCAGCCCCCGTCTGCTCGGCGCCTAGCAGCACAAGAAGAGAGAGGCAATACAGACACGGTCCACCTCTAAAGCCTGTAGAGAAGTTACCTGACGAGAGGACCAAGGAGGAAAACAATACGATCGTGCAGGCCCAAGTGAAGGAGTTCTTTGAAGGGGTGAAAGCAAAGATACATCCACCTCCGGAGGAGAAGGTAGATCCGTGAAAGCAAAGCGCACTCGATGCCTTGAGGAAACCACCAAAGTCTCCGTCGAGAACCAACTATGAGCGACATCGAAGCAGACATATCTCCAAGCCAAGCGGTCGGGAACTACTGTCAGTGACAAAAGGTCAAAAGAACAACGAGCAAAGGGGAAGAAATTGCCCAGCTCGGCGAACAAGCACAGCAATCGTGCCCCCCGCTCAATGTGTCTAATCCTCCGGGGACGGTGGACGGTTATGGCAATCTTGAAGATTACCTGCCTGACGATGCACTTCCTGATTTCATGGAGGTGGACGTATTCAGATACGAGTACGGGAAGCCTCTTGTCAGAGATGAAAAATCTCTGACAACAATGATGCGAAGATTCCATAGTTGGTACATGAAAACGTGCAGAGAGTCTGAGGGGACGAACAGTTTGTATCTGAAAATTAAAGAGGAGCACGACCTTGTTACAAATGATGTGTTGTGTGTTCCATTTGAGGAGTTCTTCGAGTTCTTCAATCAAAAGGCCCACGATAAATTAATGGTCTTTTGCTACTGCCTGTAAGTACTATTTCTGTCATTAGTCTCTATATATAGCTCGGCTCTTTCATTGCATGTATTTATAATTAATTATCCTCAATATATTATGCAGATTGAAGATCGTCGAGTGCAAAAAAATGAAATCTATGATATTGGGTTCATTAACACAAATATCATAGATGTATTTCTGGTTGAAAAGAACGTCGAAGAGGCCGAGGACAACTTGCTACAATCGTTAATCAAAAATCAAAACAAAGATACCATACTCTTTATTTACAACGGCGCGTGAGTGTTACTGTCGTGTGCATATTCGGTTTCGCTTATTACTCGAGCGAGGTTAATGTAATTGATGAGTTATGCATGAGTGTGCAGGTACCACTATATTCTTATGGAGATTAAGCTTGAGCGTGGACTAGTAACCGTCTTAGACTCCAGACGGAAAGATCCCAGCACCTATGCGGACATGACTGAAATGCTCAGCAAGTAAGTTCAATCGATCATTATCGCACCGTATCGGCAACTTTTTGTTCATTTCCTGATATCTCAAGTAATAATAATTATTTTCTTTGTCTTGCAGGGTTTGGAAACAGTTCACCGCACAAGCTCCGGGACTGCCAAAGGAGCTGCGATATGTATACCCGAAAGTAAGTACTACTGGCGCGCATCTCCCGTTGATTCTATAGCTATACTTTCATCAATGCCATTTATATAATGCTTCATTATCAGTTTGATTGACCTCTATTTCTCGTAAAGTGCTTGTGGCAGGAGGAAGGAATGATTTCTATGGATACTACGTGTGCGAGTTCATCCACAAGGCGATTTTGAAAACAAGCGGGCTACTCTAGAAGACAATATGAAGTGCGTAAGCAATAATATTCACAATTTCATTTTATTACACCATCATTTCTGTTGAGTTTCATTCATATATATGTATTAATTAACCCCTTCTTCAAATTAATTAGACGTGGCAGATGCGGATGAACTCCTAGAACCAGATCGCATGAAAGCAATTCAAGAGGAATTGGCGCGATTCTTTCTTGAACACGCCATCAAGAAGTCGAGAATACCATGTGGAACTTCATTTCAAATGCTAGTGGTTCGTAATTAAGAGATCTCATACATGTATGTAGCCAGTAAAAACTTGTTGTTCGACCAATCTCTCGGAGAAGGAGAGGTCGATCGATCTTCTCTCGGTATGCATGACTAACTTCAGATCAATGGTTCTCTCGATCACTTATGTATATATACTACGAAGGCCGACCAAGCACGGACATAAGAGAGGACACTTCTCTATTAATTAGCTAGCTAACACAATATACTAAACAGCTAAATTAAACCCCCAACCCCCTCCTTTCAAAAAAACCCCAGCCATGGAATGCAGAGATCGTGGATGCCTTTTGGTCCCGGTTGGAGCCACCAACCGGGACAAAGGCCCCCGACCGGCTCGGCAAGCACAGGCACACGTGGAGGCTCATTGGTCCCGGTTCGTGTTTGAACCGGACTAATGGGTGGAGGCATTAGTAACGACCCATTAGTCCCGGTTCATGAACCGGGACTAAAGGCCCTTACGAATCGGGTCTAATGGGTGGTTTTCTACTAGTGGGAGGAGGTGTTGGAGAGGGAGAGGGCTGCGCCAGGGGAAGGGTGTGGCTGCCCTCTCTCTCCCTCACTACATATAGGGGGGAGGGGGTGGAGGAGGCGCCCTAGGGTTCCCTAGGGGAGGGGTGGCGGCCACAGGGGAAACCCTAGATGGGTTTGGGCACCCCCACCCCTAGGAAACTTACCCCCAAGCCGGGAGGGGCGGCTGCCCTAGTGGAGGCGCCCCCACCACTCCTGGTTACATGAGAGGGGTTGGGAGGGGGCACACAGCCCCTTAGTGGGCTGGTGTGCCCCTTCCCCTTGGCCATAAGGCCCCCCAATGCTTGTCGGGGCCTCCGAAACACCTTTCGGTCATGCTGGTCGTCACCCGGTACTCCTAGAACAATTCCGGACTCCAATACCCTTCGTCCAATATATCAATCTTCACCTCCGGACCATTCCGGAGTTCCTCGTCACGTCCGGGATCTCATCCAGGACTCCGAACAACATTCAGTAACCACATACTATTTCCCATAACAACTCTAGCGTCACCGAACCTTAAGTGTGTAGACCCTACGGGTTCGAGAACCATGCGCACATGACCGAGACGTTCTCCGCCAATAACCAACAGCGGATCCGATACCCATGTTGGCTCCTACATGTTCCACGATGATCTCATCGATGAACCACGATGTCGTGGATTCAAGCAATCCCGTATACAATTCCCTTTGTCAATCGATACGTTACTTGCCCGAGATACGATCGTCGGTATCCCAATACCTCGTTCAATCTCATTACCGGCAAGTCACTTTACTCGTTCTGTAATACATGATCCCGTGACTAACTACTTAGTTACACTGAGCTCATTATGATGATGCATTACCGAGTGGGCCCAGAGATACCTCTCCGTCACACGGAGTGACAAATCCCAGTCTCGATTCATGCCAACCCAACAGACACTTTTAGAGATACCCGTAGTGCACCTTTATAGCCACCCAGTTACGTTGTGATGTTTGGCACACCCAAAGCATTCCTACGGTATCTGGGAGTTGCACAATCTCATGGTCTAAGGAAATGATACTTGACATTAGAAAAGCTTTTAGCAAACGAACTACACTATCTTGTGCTATGCTTAGGATTGGGTCTTGTCCATCACATCATTCTCCTAATGATGTGATCCCGTTATCGATGACATCCAATGTCCATTGTCAGGAAACCATAACCATCTATTGATCAACGAGCTAGTCAACTAGAGGCTCACAGGGGCATGTTGTGGTCTATGTATTCACACATGTACTACGGTTTCCGGTTAATACAATTATAGCATGAACAATAGACAATTATCATGAACAAGGAAATATAATAATAACCATTTTATTATTTCCTCTAGGGCATATTTCCAACAGCAACGCCGTGGCAGAGCGAGCTACACCACCCGCTCCAGCTAGTCCTGCTTCGGAGTTGATTGCACCATCAACACTTATCATGACAAAACCTGCTTCTGGGGGTCGCCAACCATGACCTGGCAACAGTGTAGCCTGCTTTATTGGAATGTCGAGCACGGCCAAGTACTCTCGAATGCGTCGAGTAGAGTACACTGGATCCACGTGCTCCTTCTCATGAGTTCAACGATTCCACGAATGCCAGATAGCCCACATCACCGACACAATCTGTCCTCTCGCATGATCCAAAAACGATCATCGCGTAAGATGTCGCACGCCCATGTTGCTAGATGTAGGCATGGAAGTCGAAGATCGAACCATGTTTGCGGTTCATCCCAGAATCTGCGTGCATGGGAGCAAGTCACCAGTGCATGCATAAGATCCTCCTCTTTGGCCAAGCATACATTGCATAGGCTTGTAGGTTTGATATGTTTTTGCTTAAGGGTTGCTTCGTCGGGGAGGATCCCGCGAAGAACTCTCCACCAAAAAACTCTGACCTTAGGCACAACTTTGAGCTTCCACATCTGTTGTTCAGATTTTGAGGCACCGGTAGCCGTCCCTTCCTCTAGAGCTTTACGCTCTTTCTGATTCACGAGAGCACAATATGCCGACTTGACAGTGTACACACCCGAGTTTTCAAAAGCCCAAGCAAAGAAATCATCCCCACCTCCGGTACGCAATGGTATGTTCAAGATAGCTTCGGCATCCGGAGCGAGAAAATTTTGTCGAACAAGATCCGTCTTCCATGTCCAACTTTCTTCATCAATGAGTTCATTGACAGTATGTAAAGTAGTGGGACTAATAGTGGACATAGGAGACATGCTAATAGTACCTGGAATCCACTTGTCCTCCCAAATAGAGATAGATCTTCCATTACCAACACGCATGAGCAGACCCACCTGAAGAGCCTCGCGTCCCACCACAATTGCCCGCCAAACTGGAGAGGCTGACTTCGGCACTATAGCGTGCAAAAAATCTGAATCTAGAAAGTAACGACCCTTCAATACCCGGGAACATAATGAATCTGGGCTAACCATAAACCTCCACCCATGCTTCCCAAGGAGTGCTAGGTTGAACAGCCCCATGTCACGAAAACCCATGCCCCCCTGAACTTTTGGCGATGCGAGCGCTTTCCAAGAAATCAAATGCAAAGATCTTTTGTCCAGGGAGCTACTCCACCAAGATTTGGCCATGTTGGAAGTGTACTTCTTGTATACCTTCTTTGTAAGTCGAAAGCATGACATGCTGAATGTAGGGATGCTTGGGCGATGGACTTAAGCAAGATCTCTCTCCCCGCGCATGCAAAATTTCGCTCCAACCCACCCCTGCATACTTCTGCGAGCCCTTTCACCAATATGGTCGAAAGTGTCGCTGGTAATCCTTCCCACAGCTGTGGGTAGGCCAAGATATCTCTCACTGAAAGCTTCCACCATAATTCCAAGTCTCTATTTGATTCTACTCCGGACTTCGGTGGGAGAATTTGATGTGAAGAAAACCGAGCTCTTGTCCTTGTTAACACTTAGGCCCGAGCAAGCTGCATATATTTGCATAATCTAGTTTAATCTATCTGCGCTTTCCTCCGTGTCACTGATAAATATCAAGCTATCATCAGCAAATAGAAGTTGATTTACCCATGGCGATCTGTACGAAACACGAATCCCTCTATCTACAAAGTTTCCACCATAATAGTTCAGCAGAGAGGTGAGTCCTTCTGTACATAGCAGAAACAGAAAGGGGGATGCCAGACATCCCTATCTCAAACCCCAAGATGGTGTGAAAAAGGGAAGCAACTCACCATTCATTCTGACCGTGAATCTGACTGACATGACACACTTCATGATCAGTCAAACAAAATCGTGCCCAAAACCCAATCTGAGAAGCATAGCATCCAAGTAATGCCACTCAACGTGATCATACGCTTTCATCATGTCTAATTTAAGAGCGCATGAGAAATTTTTCCCTTTCTTCCATCTCTGCATTGAGTGAATACTCTCAAATGCTACCAGTACGTTATCAGTTATCAACCTGCCTGGTACAAATGCACTTTGTTCCTCTCCCACTATCGAGTCCATCCACGGTTTCATGCGATTAGTAATCGCTTTGGCAGCAATCTTATAGGGCATCGGACAAAGAGATATGGGACGATATTGGGTGATGGATTGGGGGCGTCGTACCTTAGGGATCAACATGATAGAAGTGTCATTTAGACCCATAGGAAGCTCCCCACCATTCAAAAAATCAAGCACTGCTACGTCTTGAGCTTGCGTTGGTTTTCCTTGAAGAGGAAAGGGTGATGCAGCAATAGTAGCGTAAGTATTTCCTCAGCTTTTGAGAACCAAGGTATCAATCCAAAGAGGAGGCTCCTCAAAAGTCCCACGCACCTACACAAACAACGAAGAACTCGCAACCAACGCAATAAAGGGTTGTCAATCCCTTCACGGCCACTTCATGAATGTGAGATCCGATAGAGATAATATGATAAGATAAATATATTTTTGGTATTTTATAATATAGATTGGAAAAGTAAAGATGCAAATAAAAGTAGATTGAAAGCTTATATGATAAAAGATAGACCCAGGGCCATAGGTTTCACTAGTGGCTTCTCTCAAGATAGCATAAGTATTACGGTGGGTGAACAAATTATGTCGAGAAATTGATAGAAAAGCTTAATAATTATGAGATTATCTAGGCATGATCATGTATATAGGCATCACATCCGCGATAAGTAGACCGACTCTGCCTCGCATCTAGTACTATTACTCCACACATCGACCGCTATCCAAAGATGCATCTAGAGTATTAAGTTCATAAGAACAGAGTAACGCATTAAGAAAGATGACATGATGTAGAGGGATAAACTCATGCAATATGATATAAACCCCACCTTTTTATCCTCGATGGCAGCAATACAATACGTGCCTTGCTACCCTTATTGTCACTGGGTAAGGACACCGCAAGATTGAACCCAAAGCTAAGCACTTCCCAATCTAGTAGGCCAAACCAAACTGATAATTCAAAGAGACTTGCAAAGATAACTCAATCATACATAAAAGAATTAAGAGGAGATTCAAATATTTCTCATAGATAAACTTGATCATAAACCCACAATTCATCGGATCTTGACAAACACACCACAAAAAGAGTTACATCGAATAGATCTCCAAGAAGATCGAGGAGAACATGGTATTGAGATCCAAAAAGAGAGAAGAAGCCATCTAGCTAATAACTATGGAGCCGAAGGTCTGTGGTAAACCACTCACAACTCATCGGAGGGGCTATGGTGTTGATGTAGAAGCCCTCCATGGTCGATTCCCCCCCATGAGCGCCGACGAAGGCTCCAAGATGGGATCTCATGGATACGTAAGGTTACGGTGGTGGAAATTGTTTTTAATTGGCTCCCTGGATGTTTTCGGGGTACGTGTGTATATATAGGAGGAAGAAGTAGGTCCATGGCCGCCCAAGGGGCCCACGAGATAGGGGGGCGCGCCCTCCATCCTCGTGGCTGCCTTGGCTGCTTCTTGGCTTGCACTCCAACTCCTCTGGATCACGTTTGTTCCAAAAATCACGCTCCCAAAGGTTTCATTCCGTTTGGACTCCCTTTGATATTCCTTTTCTTTGAAATGCTGAAATAGGCAAAAAAAACAGCAATACGGGCTAGGCCTCCGGTTAGTAGGGTAGTCCCAAAAATGATATAAATGTGTAAAATAAAGCCCATAAACATCCAAAAAGGATAATATAATAGCATGGAACAATCAAAAATTATAGATACGTTGGAGACGTATCAAGCATACCTTCCTGCTCGTCCTCGAGTAGGTAAATGATAAAAATAGATTTTTGATGTGGAATGCTACCTAGCATAATTCTCAATGTAATTTTCTTTATAGTGGCATGAATGTTCAGATCCAAATGATTCGAAATAAAAGTTCATATTGACATAAGAAATAGTAATACTTCAAGCATACTAATCAAAGCAATCATGTCTTCTCAAAATAACATGGCTAAAGAAAGTTCATCCCTACAAAATCATATAGTTAGGCTATGCTTCATTTTCGTCACATAAAAATGCTCCCAAATTCTACACCCCGATGACAATCCAAGCAATTGTTTCGTACTTAAATAATCTCAAACTTTTCCAACTTTCACGCAATACATGAGCGTGAGCCATGGATATAGCACTATGGGTGGAATAGAATATGATGATGGGGATTGTGTGGAGAAGACAAAAAAGGAGAAAGTCTCACATTGACGAGGATAATCAACGGGCTATGGAGATGCCCATCAATTGATGTCAACATGAGGAGTAGGGATTGCCATGCAACGGACGCACAAGGGCTATAAATGTATGAAAGCTCAACAAAAGAAAACTAAGTGGGTGTGCATCCAACTTGCTTGCTCATGAAGACCTAGGGCATTTTGAGGAAGCCCATCGTAGGAATATACAAGCCAAGTTCTATAATGAAAAATTCCCACCAGTATATGAAAGTGACAACATATGAGACTTTCTATATGAAGAACATGGTGCTACTTTGACGCACAAGTGTGGAACAAGAGATAGTAACATTGGCCCCTTTTTATTTATTTCCATTTTTTTCTTTTTTTCTTTCTTTTTCTTTTGGGCCTTTCTTTTTTTCTTTTGGCCTTTCTTCTTCTTTTTTTCTTTTTTCTTTGGCCTTTCTTTTTTATTTTCTTTTTGGCCTTTCTTTTTTTTCTCTTTTCGGGGACAATGCTCTAATAATGATGATCATCACACTTTTATTGATTTACAACTCATGAATTACAACTCGAAACTAGAACAAGGTATGACTCTATATGAATGCCTCCGGCGGTGTACCGGGATGGTGCAATGAATCAAGAGTGACATGTATGAAAAATTATGCATGGTGGCTTTGCCACAAATACGATGTCAACTACATGTTCATGCAATGGCAATATGACAAAAGTAATGCGTGTCATGATGATAAACGGAACGGTGGAAAGTTGCATTGAAATATATCTTGGAATGGCTATGGAAATGCCATAATAGGTAGGTATGGTGGCTGTTTTGAGGAAGATATAAGGAGGTTTATGTGTGATAGAGCGTATCATATCACGGGGTTTGGATGCACTGGCGAAGTTTGCACCAACTCTCAAGGTGAGAAAGGGCAATGCACGGTACCGAAGAGGCTACCAATGATGGGAAGGTAAACGTGCGTATAATCCATGGACTCAACATTAGTCAAAAGAACTCATACACTTATCGCAAAAATTTAGAAGTCATCATAAACCAAGCACTACGTGCATGCTCCTAGACGGATAGATTGGTAGGAAAAGACCATCGCTCGTCCCCGACCGCCACTCATAAGGATGCACAATTCAAGGACACCTCATGTTTAAAATTTGTTACACAACTTTAACCATACGTGCATGCTACGGGACTTGCTAACTTCAACACAAGCATTCTTTAAATTCATAATCACCCAACTAGCATGACTTTAATATCACTACCTCCATATCTCGAAACAATTATCAAGTATCAAATTGATCATAGCATCCAATTCACTTCCTATGATAGTTTTTATTATACCCAACTTCGATGCCCACCATTCTAGGACCAAATTTATAACCATAGCAAATACCATGCTGTTCTAAGAGACTCTCAAAATAATGTAAGTGAAGCATGAGAGACCAGCAATTTCTACAAAATTAAGCCACCACCGTGCTCTAATAGATATAAGTGAAGCACTAGAGCAAAAACTATCAAGCTCAAAAGATATAAGTGAAGCACATAGAGTATTCTAGTAAATCTCAATCATGTGGGCTTCTCCCAAAAGGTGTGTACATCAAGGATGATTGTGGTAAACTAACAAGCAAATACTAATACAATACAAGACGCTCCAAGCAAAACACATATCATGTGGCGAATAAAAATATAGCTCCAAGTAAAGTTACCAATGAACTAAGACGAAAGAGGGGATGCCTTCCGGGGGCATCCCCAAGCTTAGGCTTTTGGCTATTCTTGAATATCTTGGGGTGCCATGGGCATCCCCAAGCTTAGGCTTTTGCCACTCCTCATTCAATAGTCCATCCAATCTTTACCCAAAACTTGAAAACTTCACAACACAAAACTCAACAGGAAATCTCATAAGCTCCGTTAGTGAAAGAAAGCAAAACCACCACATAAGGTACTGTAATGAACTCATTCTTTATTTATATTGGTGTTAATCCAAATGTATTTCAAGTTCTCTATGGTCCATACCACTTAATACTGGCCATAGATGCATTAAAATAAGCAAACAACACACGAAAAACAGAATCTGTCAAAACAGAACAGTCTGTAGAATTATGTAACTAACGCAAACTTCTGGAACTGTAAAAATCCTACCAAAATAGGAAGTACTGGAAAATTTGTCTATTGATCTACAGCAAAAAGAATCAATGAAAAATCACATTTCCGTGATTTAACAAAACTAATTTCGTCCGCGCAAAGTTTCTGTTTTTCAGCAGAATCAAATTAACTTTCACCCTAGGTTATCCTATAGGTTCTACTTGGCACAAACACTAATTAAAACATAAAAACACATCTAAACACCAGGTAGATGAAAAATTTATTACTAAACAGAAACAAAAACAAAAAACACAAATAAAATTGGGTTGACTCCCAAATAGCGCTATCGTTTAACGCCCCTATCTAGGCATAAAAGCGAGGATAGATCTAAGTAGTGCCATAATAATAAGATAGATCTTGAAAACTCATCTCATATTCTCTACGTTCAGCAGCAAGTTTTCTCTGAGGCAAGCAAAAGTAATCAAATGGGCAAAATTTAGCAGGACAAAAGTCCCCAAGATCAATCACAGGAGGTTCCTCCTTTGACCCTTCATATTGCACAACTAATTCATCATTATAAGCATTTTTTGGCAGAATTTCGTGAGCCTATACTCAAGAGAGTACCCTAGCTCGTTATTTCGAAGAGCAAAATCATTATTAAGTTCGGAAATTCTATCAACTAGGACATTGGTAGGAACCTTTTTTCTAATGTTTTCATTAAAAGCAACATAGTCCAAAGATTGAAAACGCCTAATTTCCTCTTGATCGAAGAGGTCCGCTTCTATGGGAGGACTGTTGGGGAATGTTGCAGAAAATAAAATTTTTCCTACGGTTCCACCAAGATCCATCTATGAGTTCATAAAAGCAACGAGTGATAGGAGTGCATCTACATACCCTTGTAGATCGCGAGCGGAAGCGTTCAAGAGAGCGGGGATGATGGAGTCGTACCCGCCGTGATCCAAATCACCGATGACCAAGTGCCGAACGGACAACACCTCCGCGTTCAACACACGTACGGAGCGGATGACGTCTCCTCCTTCTTGATCCAGCAAGGGGGAAGGAGAGGTTGAGGAAGAAGGCTCCAGCAGCAGCACGATGGCGTGGTGGTGGTGGAGAGGCAGTACTCTGGCAGGGCTTCGCCGAGCTCTTAACGGAGGAGGAGAGGTGTTGGGGAGGGGAGGGGCTGCGCCTTGGATGTGCTTTGCAACCCTCCCCTCGCCCCTCTATTTATAAGGGAAGGGGGAAGGGGGCCGGCCCCCTCTAGATGAGATCTAGAGGGGGGGGGCGGCCAAGGGAGGGGGCTTGCCCCCCAAGCAAGGGGGGCGCCCCCACTAGGGTTTCCCCCCAACCCTAGGCGCATGGGCCCAAGCGGGGCGCCCAGCCCTCCAGGGGCTGGTTCCCTGCCCACTATGGCCCATGAGGCCCTCTGAGAGAGGTGGCCCCTCCAGGTGGACCCCCGGAACCCCTCCGGTGGCCCCGGTACAATTCCGATATGCCCCCGAAACTTTCCGGTGACCGTATGACAACTTCCCATATATAAATCTTCACCTCCGGACAATTTCGGAACTCCTCGTGACGTCCGGATCTCATCCGGACTCAACAACATTCGTAATCACATACAAGTCTTCCTAAGAACCCTAGCGTCACCAAACCTTAAGTGTGTAGACCCTACGGGTTCGGGAATCATGCAGACATGACCGAGACAGCTCTCCGGCCAATAACCAACAGCGGGATCTGGATACCCATGTTGGCTCCCACATGCTCCTCGATGATCTCATCGGATGAACCACGATGTCGAGGATTTAATCAACCCCGTATTCAATTCCCTTTGTCAATCGGTACGTTACTTGCCCGAGACTCGATCGTCGGTATCCCAATACCTCGTTCAGTCTCGTTACCAGCAAGTCACTTTACTTGTACCATAATGCATGATCCCGTGACCAGACACTTGGTCACTTTGAGCTCATTATGATGATGCATTACCGAGTGGGCCTAGAGATACCTCTCCGTCATACGGAGTGACAAATCCTAGTCTCGATCCGTGTCAACCCAACAAACACTTTCGGAGATACCTGTAGTGCACCTTTATAGTCACCCAGTTACGTTGTGACGTTTGGTACACCCAAAGCACTCCTACGGTATCCGGAGTTACACGATCTCATGGTCTAAGGAAAAGATACTTGACATTGGAAAATCTCTAGCAAAACGAACTACACGATCTTGTGCTATGCATAGGATTGGGTCTTGTCCATCACATCATTCTCCTAATGATGTGATCCCGTTATCAACGACATCTAATGTCCATAGTCAGGAAACCATGACTATCTGTTGATCAACGAGCTAGTCAACTAGAGGCTTACTAGGGACATATTATGGTCTATGTATTCACATGTGTATTACGATTCCGGATAATACAATTATAGCATGAATAAAGACAATTATCATGAACAAGGAAATATAATAATAATCCTATTATTATTGCCTCTAGGGCATATTTCCAACAGTCTCCCGCTTGCACTAGAGTCAATAATCTAGTTACATTGTGATGAATCGAAAACCCATAGAGTTCTGGTGTTGATCATGTTTTGCTCGCGAGAGAGGTTTAGTCAACGGATCTGCGACATTCGGATCCGTATGTACTTTGCAAATATCTATGTCTCGATCTTGAACATTTTCACGGATGGAGTTGAAACGACGCTTGATGTGCCTAGTCTTCTTGTGAAACCTCGGCTCCTTGGCAAGGGCAATAGCTCCAGTTTTGTCACAGAAGAGTTTGATCGGCCCCGACGCATTGGGTATGACTCCTAGGTCGGTGATGAACTCGTTCACCCAAATTACTTCATGCGCTGCCTCTGAGGCTGCCATGTACTCCGCTTCACATGTAGATCCCGCCACGACGCTCTGCTTGCAGCTACACCAGCTTACTGCTCCACCATTCAACATATACACGTATCCGGTTTGTGACTTAGAGTCATCCAGATCTGTGTCGAAGCTAGCATCGACGTAACCCTTTACGACGAGCTCTTCATCACCTCCATAAACGAGAAACATGTCCTTTGTCCTTTCATGTACTTCAGATATTCTTGATCGCTGTCCAAAGGCTCCTTGCCGGGATTACTTTGGTACCTTCCTACCAAACTTACGGCAAGGTTTACATCAGGTCCGTACACAGATGGCATACATAATAGATCCTATGGCTGAAGCATAGGGATGACACTCATCTCTTCTTTATCTTTTGTCGTGGTCGGGCATTGAGCCGAGCTCAATCTCACACCTTGCAAACATGTGCAAGAACCCTTTCTTGACTGATCCATTTTGAACTTCTTCAAAATCTTATCAAGGTATGTGCTTTGTGAAAACCTATGAGGTGTCTCGATCTATCCCTATAGATCTTGATGCCTAATATGTAAGCAGCTTCTCCAAGGTCCTTCATTGAAAAACACTTATTCAAGTAGGCCTTAATGCTGTCCAAAAGTTCTATATCATTTCCCATCAAGAGTATGTCGTCTACATATAATATGAGAAATGCTACAGAGCTCCCACTCACTTTCTTGTAAACGCAGGCTTCTCCATAAGTCTGCATAAACCCAAACACTTTGATCATCTCATCAAAGCGAATGTTCCAACTCCGAGATGCTTGCACCAGCCCATAAATGGATTGCTGGAGCTTGCATACTTTGTTAGCATTCTTAGGATCGACAAAACCTTGCGGTTGTATCATATACAGTTCTTCCTTAAGATGCCCAGTAAGGAATGCCGTTTTGACGTCCATCTGCCATATCTCATAATCATAGTATGCGGCAATTGCTAACATGATTCGGACGGACTTCAGCTTCGCTACGGGAGAGAATGTCTCATCGTAGTCAACCCCTTGAACTTGCTGATAACCCTTGGCAACAAGTCGAGCTTTATAGATGGTAACATTACCATCCGCGTTCGTCTTCTTCTTAAAGATCCATTTGTTTTCTATCACTCGCCGATCATCGGGCAAGTCTGTCAAAGTCCATACTTTGTTTTCATACATGGATTCTATCTCGGATTGCATGGCTTCAAGCCATTTGTTGGAACCTGGGCCCGCCATTGCTTATTCATAGTTCGAAGGTTCATCATTTTCTAACAACATTATTTCCAGGATTGGGTTGCCATACCACTCTGGTGTGGAATGTGTCCTTGTGGACCTACGAAGTTCAGTAGCAACTTGATCCGAAGTACCTTGATCATCATCATTAATTTCCTCTCCAGTCGGTGTAGGCACCACATGAACATTTTCCTGAGCTGCACTACTTTCCGGTTCAAGAGGTAGTACTTCAGCGAGTTATACTTTCCTCCCACTTACTTCTTTCGAGAGAAACTCTTTTTCCAGAAAGGATCCGTTCTTGGCAACAAAGATCTTGCCCTCGGATCTTAAGTAGAAGGTATACCCAATGGTTTCCTTGGGGTATCCTATGAAGACGATTTTTCCGACTTGGGTTCGAGCTTTTCAGTTGAAGTTTCTTGACATAAGCATCACATCCCCAAACTTTTAGAAACGATAGCTTAGGTTTCTTCCTAAACCATAATTCATACGGTGTCGCCTCAACGGATTTAGACGGAGCCCTATTTAAAGTGAATGTAGCTGTCTCTAGAGCGATCCCCAAAATGATAGCGGTAAATCGGTAGGAGACATCATAGACCGCACCATATCCAATAGAGTGCGACACGATGTTCGACACACCGTTACGTTGAGGTGTTCCAGCGGCGTGAGTTGTGAAACGATTCCACATTTCCTTAAGTGCGTACCAAATTCGTGACTTAAATATTCTCCTCCACGATCCGATCAGAGGAACTTTATCTTTCGGTCACGTTGATTCTCTACCTCATTCTGAAATTCCTTGAACTTTTCAAAGGTCTCAGACTTGTGTTTCATTAAGTAGACATACCCATATCTACTCAAGTCATCGTGAGAGTGGGAACATAACGATATCCTCCATGAGCCTCAACGCCATTGGACCGCACACATCGGTATGTATGATTTCCAATAAGTTGGTTGCTCGCCCATTGTTCCGAGAACGGAGTCTTGGTCATTTTGCCCATGAGGCATGGTTCGCATGTGTCAAATGATTCATAATCGAGACTCTAAAAGTCCATCAGCATGGAGCTTCTTCATGCGCTTGACACCAATGTGACCAAGGCGGCAGTGCCACAAGTATGTGGGACTATCGTTATCAACTTTACATCTTTTGGTATTCACACTATGAATATGTGTAACATTACGTTCGAGATTCATTAAGAATAAACCATTGACCATCGAGGCATGACCATAAAACATATCTCTCATATAAATAGAACAACCATTATTCTTGGATTTAAATGAGTAGCCATCTCGTATCAAACGAGATCCAGATACAATGTTTATGCTCAAACTTGGCACTAAATAACAATTATTAAGGTTTAAAACTAATCCCGTATGTAAATGTAGATGTAGCGTGCCGACGGCGATCACATCGACCTTGGAACCATTCCGGACGCGCATCATCACCTCGTCCTTCGCCAATCTCCGCTTATTCCGCAGCTCCTGCTGTGAGTTACAAATATGAGCAACGACACCGTATCAAATACCTGTGAGTTACTACGAGTAATCGGTAAGGTACACATCAATTACATGTATATCAAATATACCTTTAGTGTTGCCGCCTTCTTGTCCGCTAAGTATTTGGGGCAGTTCCGCTTCAAAGGACCCTTTCCCTTGCAATAAAAGCACTCAGCCTCGTGCTTGGGTCCATTCTTTGACTTCTTCCCGCAATCGGCTTACGGGCGCGGCAACATCCTTGCCGCCCTTCCGAAGTTCTTCTTACCCTTGCCCTTCTTGAACTTGGTGGTTTTATTGACCATCAACACGTGATGTTCTTTCTTGATTTCTACCTCTGCCGACTTCAAAGATTGAAAATACTTCAGAATAGTTTTCACCATCCCCGCATATTGTAGTTCATCACAAAGCCCTTGTAGCTCGGTGGGAGCAATCAAGGATTCTGTCAATGACCGCCTCGTCTGGAGGTTAATGTCCACTGGGACAAAGCGGTTGTGCAACCTAGACATTTTGAGTATGTGCTCACCGATGTAACTATTTTCCTCCATCTTACAACTATAGAACTTGTCGGAGACTTCATATCTCTCGACCCGGGCATGAGCTTGGAAAACCATTTTCAGCTCCTCGAACATCTCATATGCTCCGTGTTGCTCAAAACACTTTTGGAGCCCTGGTTCTTGGCTGTAAAGCATGCCGCACTGAACGAGGGAGTAATCATCAGCACGTGACTGCCAAGCGTTCATAACGTCTTGGTTCTGTGGGATGGGTGCTTCACCTAGCGGTCCATCTAGGACATATACTTTCTTGTCAGCTATGAGGATGATCCTCAGGTTCCGGACCCAGTCCGTATAGTTGCTTCCATCATCTTTCAGCTTGGTTTTCTCTAGGAACGCGTTGAAGTTCATGTTGACATGAGCGTTGGCCATTTGATCTACAAGATATATTTGCAAAGGTTTTAGACTAAGTTCATGATAATTAAGTTCATCTAATCAAATTATTTTAATGAACTCCCACTCAGATTAGACATCCCTCTAGTCATCTACGTGTTACACGATCCGAGTCGACTAGGCCGTGTCCGATCATCACGTGAGACGGACTAGTCAACATCGGTGAACATCTCCATGTTGATCGTATCTTCCATATGACTCATGTTCGACCTTTCGGTCTCTGTGTTCCGAGGCCATGTCTGTACATGCTAGGCTCGTCAAGTTAACCCTAAGTGTTTTGCATGTGTAAAACTGTCTTACACCCGTTGTATGTGAACGTAAGAATCTATCACACCCGATCATCACGTGGTGCTTCAAACGCATTTAACTTTAGCAACGGCGCACGCTTAGGGAGAACACTTTCTTGAAATTATTATAAGGGATCATCTTATTTACCACCATCGTTCTAAGTAAACAAGATGCATAAACATAATAAACATCTCATGCAGTTATATAGTAGTGACATGATATGGCCAATATCATATAGCTCCTTTGATCTCCATCTTCGGGCTCCATGATCATCTTTGTCACCGGCATGACACCATGATCTCCATCATCATGATCTCCATCATCGTGTCTCCATGAAGTTGCTCGCCAACTATTACTTCTACTACTATGGCTAACGGTTTAGCAATAAAGTAAAGTAATTACATGGCGTTAAATCATTGACACGCAGGTCATACAATAATTAAGACAACTCCTATGGCTCCTGCCGGTTGTCATACTCATCAACATGCAAGTCGTGATTCCTATTACAAGAACATGATCTCATACATCACAATATATCATTCATCATTCATCACAACTTTTTGGCCATATCACATCACAAGGCAATTGCCGCAAAAACAAGTTAGACGTCCTCTAATTGTTGTTGCATGTTTTACGTGGCTGCAATAGGGTTCTAGCAAGAATGTTTTCTTACCTACGAAAAAGCCACAACGTGATTTGTCAACTTCTATTTACCCTTCATAAGGACCCTTTTCATCGAATCCGCTCCAACTAAAGTGGGAGAGACAGACACCCGCTAGCCACCTTATGCAACTAGTGCATGTCACCGGTGGAACCTGTCTCACGAAGCGCACGTAAGGTCGGTCCGGCCGCTTCATCCCACAATACCGCTGAAGCAAAATAAGACTAGTAGCGGCAAGAAAGTTGACAACATCTACGCCCACAACAAATTTGTGTTCTACTCGTGCAATAGAGAACTACGCATAGACCTAGCTCATGATGCCACTGTTGGGGAACGTTGCAGAAAATAAAAAATTGCCTACGGTTTCACCAAGATCCATCTATGAGTTCATCTAAGCAACGAGTGATATGAGTGCATCTACATACCCTTGTAGATCGCGAGCGGAAGCGTTCAAGAGAACGGGGATGATGGAGTCGTACTCGCCGTGATCCAAATCACCGATGACCAAGTGCCGAACGGACAGCACCTCCGCGTTCAAAACACGTACGGAGCGGATGACGTCTCCTCCTTCTTGATCCAGCAAGGGGGAAGGATAGGTTGAGGAAGAAGGCTCCAGCAGCAGCACGACGGCGTGGTGGTGGTGGAGAGGCAGTACTCCGGCAGGGCTTCGCCGAGCTCTTAACGGAGGAGGAGAGGTGTTGGGGAGGGGAGGGGCTGCGCCTTGGATGTGCTTTGCAGCCCTCCCCTCGCCCCTCTATTTATAAGGTAAGGGGAGGGGCGGCCCCTCTAGATGAGATCTAGGGGGGGCGGCCAAGGGAGGGGCTTGCCCCCAAGCAAGGGGGCACCCCACTAGGGTTTCCCAACCCTAGGCGCATGGGCCCTGGGGGCGCCTGCCTCCATGGGCTGGTTCCCTGCCCACTACGACCCATGAGGCCCTCCGAGAGAGGTGGCCCCTCCCGGTGGACCCCCAGAACCCCTCCGGTGGCCCTGGTACAATTCCAATATGCCCCCGAAACTTTCCGGTGACCGTATGAGAACTTCCCATATATAAATCTTCACCTCCGGACCATTCCGGAACTCCTCGTGACGTCCAGGATCTCATCCGGGACTCCGAACAATATTCGGTAATCACATACAAGTCTTCCTAATAACCCTAGCATCACCGAACCTTAAGTGTGTAGACCTTACGGGTTCAGGAATCATGCAGACATGACCGAGACAGCTCTCCATCCAATAACCAACAGCGGGATCTGGATACCCATGTTGGCTCCCACATGCTCCTCGATGATCTCATCGGATAAACCATGATGTCGAGGATTCAATCAACCAAGTATTCAATTCCCTTTGTCAATCGGTACGTTACTTGCCCGAGACTCGATCATCGGTATCTGAATACCTCGTTCAGTCTCGTTACCGCCAAGTCACTTTACTCGTACCGTAATGCATGATCCCGTGATGAGACACTTGGTCACTTTGAGCTCATTATGATGATGCATTACCGAGTGGGCCTAGAGATACCTCTTTGTCATACGGAGTGACATATCCTAGTCTCGATCCGTGTCAACCCAACAAACACTTTCGGAGATACCTGTAGTGCACCTTTATAGTCACCCAGTTACGTTGTGACGTTTGGTACACCCAAAGCACTCCTATGGTATCCGGGAGTTACACGATCTCATGGTCTAAGGAAAAGATACTTGACATTGGAAAAGCTCTAACAAAACGAACTACACGATCTTGTGCTATGCTTAGGATTGGGTCTTGTCCATCACATCATTCTCCTAATGATGTGATCCCGTTATCAACGACATCTATTGTCCATAGTTAGGAAACCATGACTATCTGTTGATCAACGAGCTAGTCAACTAGAGGCTTACTAGGGACATATTATGGTCTATGTATTCACATGTGTATTACGATTTCCGGATAATACAATTATAGCATGAATAAAGACAATTATCATGAACAAGGAAATATAATAATAATCCTTTTATTATTGCCTCTAGGGCATATTTCCAACAAGGACGACCGGCGTCCACCCTATAGTGCGCAAAGATTTCTTTGGCCTCTCTTATTATAAATCTAAACGCATGAGCCAAAAAGATAGTAACGGCGCGCTTAACAGAAGAATGATCAATATTAGAAAATTCTAGGAAAATTCTTTGTATGCAAGGATGCATATGCATAAATTGTCTTTCAAGCTCAACTACAAGCATAGCGGCAGCATGCGCAAGACTACTAGTTCTATGAAGAATAGAACCACCCATAGAAGGTCAAGCACCATCACAAGTAAAGAAATCTTGAATAACACCTTTTCCGATAATGTTACCAATACTGATTCGAAACATTTTAGTATGCAAGATAGGGGGTTCTTCAGAAGGAGCATCAGAATTTTCCATTTTATTATTATTGTCCATATCGACGATAATTTCCCCAATTTCAGACATAACGGCAAACAAAAGCGAAGAAGAAGAGGGGAGCAAGCGAAAGAGAGAGAGAGGAGATTGGGAAAGAGGGGGCAAATAAAACAGCAAGGGTGAAGTGGGGGAGAGGAAAACGAGAGGCAAATGGCAAATAATCTAATGCGAGGGAGATGAGTTTGTGATGGGTACTTGGTATGTCTTGACTTCAGTGAAGACCTCCCAAAGAACGGCGCCGTAAATCCTTCTTGCTACATCTTGAGCTTATGCTGGTTTTCCTTGAAGAGGAAAGGTGATGCAGCAATGGTAGCGTAAGTATTTCCCTCAGCTTTTGAGAACCAAGGTATCAATCCAGAGAGGAGGCTCCTCAAAAGTCCCATGCACCTACACAAACAAACAAAGAACTCGCAACCAACGCAATAAAGGGGTTGTCAATCCTTCGTGGCCACTTCATGTAAAGTGAGATCCGATAGAGATAGTATGATAAGATAAATATATTTTTGGTATTTTATAATATAGATTGGAAAAGTAAAGATGCAAATAAAAGTAGATTGAAAGCTTATATGATAATAGATAGACCCGAGGGCCATAGGTTTCACTAGTGACTTCTCTCAAGATAGCATAAGTATTACAGTGGGTGAACAAATTACTGTCGAGCAATTGATAGAAAAGCGAATAATTATGAGATTATCTAGGCATGATCATGTACATAGGCATCACGTCCGCGACAAGTAGACAGACTGCCGCCTGCATCTACTATTATTACTCCACACATTGACCGCTATCCAGCATGAATCTACAGTATTAAGTTCATAAGAACAGAGTAACGCATTAAGAAAAATGACATGATGTAGAGGGATAAACTCATGCAATATGATATAAACCCCATCCTTTTATCCTCGATGGCAACAATACAATACGTGCCTTGCTACCCTTATTGTCACTTGGTAAGGACACCGCAAGATTGAACCCAAAGCTAAGCACTTCTCACGTTTCAAGAAAGATTAATCTAGTAGGCCAAACCAAACTGATAATTCGAAGAGACTTGCAAAGATAACTCAATCATACATAAAAGAGTTCAGAGGAGATTCAAATATTTCTCATAGATAAACTTGATCATAAACCCAAAATTCATCGGATCTCGACAAACACACCCTAAAAAGAGTTACATCGAATAGATCTTCAAGAAGATCGACGAGAACATGGTATTGAGATCCAAAAAGAGAGAAGAAGCCATCTAGCTAATAACTATGGACCCGAATGTCTGTGGTAAACTACTCACAACTCATTGGAGGGGCTATGGTGTTGATGTAGAAGCCCTCTGTGGTCGATTCCCCCTCCGACGGAGCGCCGACATAGGCTCCAAGATGGGATCTCGCGGATACAGAAGGTTACGGTGGTGGAAATTGTTTTTCGTTGGCTCCCTGGATGTTTTCGGGGTATGTGGGTATATATAGGAGGAAGAAGTAGGTCGGTGGCCGCCCGAGGGGCCCACGAGATAGGGGAGCGCGCCCTCCACCCTCGTGGCCGCCTCGTCTACTTCTTGGCTTGCACTCCAAGTCCTCTGGATCATGTTTGTTCCAAAAATCATGCTCCCGAAGGTTTCATTCCGTTTGGACTCCGTTTGATATTCCTTTTCTTCGAAATATTGAAATAGGCAAAAAAACAGCGATACGGGCTGGGCCTCCGGTTAGTAGGTTAGTCCCAAAAATGATATAAATGTGTAAAATAAAGCCCATAAACATCCAAAAGGGTAATATAATAGCATGGAATAATCAAAAATTATTGATACGTTGGAGACGTATCAAGCACAACCGGCACCAAGTCGTTCTCGACAACTGACCAGTGTCGCTGAAAGAATCCCGCTATGAAAGCATCAATACCAGGTGCTTTGGACAGGGCCATTTGGAACAACGTCGTTCGTACTTCAGCGGACTCAAAAGGTCGTTGTAGATCAACATTCATATCCGGGGTAACCCGTTCTGGCACAAACTGTAATAAACCATCCATGTTCTGGAAGCCCTGTGATGTATAAAGTTGTTGATAGAAATCTTGGACTTCCACTTGATCCTCCTCAGAATTCGCACATACTGACCCATCGAGCCGCTTCAGACCAACGATATGATTCATACATTTCTGCTACTTTGCCTGATCTTGAAAGTGGGCTGTATTGCGATCACCTGCGCGCAGCCAACAGACTCTTGAGCGCTGCCGCAACCAAACTTCTTCTTGCCAGAGGGCTTCTCTAAGTTTCTGAGCTGTAGCCAGTTCCTCCGCCGAGGGCCCTCTGCCAACTGCATGCTGATGCAAGCTCTCTAGCTTTTTTGTAGTTTCTTGACCGTTTTAGAGAGATTACCGAATTATCTTGCACCCCATGCTCCCAGCTCGCCCTGCATCTTGGAAAGAGTGCATGCGATACCTGTGAGACCTTGCCCTTGATGTAGCCGCTGCCATGATTCACTAACAAGATCATCATAATCGGCATGTGATTGCCACACGTTCTCATAACGAAACTGCTTCACTCCTTTCTTATATTTATGATTATTGAGCTCATGCAATTCAATTACAATGAAACAATGATCTGACTCTATGGAACTAACATGTCTAACCCTGGACTCCTCAAAGAGATTTAACATTGCCGTGTTGACTAGAGCCCGGTCCAGGCGTGCGTTGACATTTGCATGGCCTTGTTGCATGTTATCCCATGTATATTCTACACCAGCCCATCCAAGATCTTGGAGGGCACACTCATCGACGACTTTGCGAAAAGCTCGCATTTGCCACCCCGGCTGTGCAGCACGGCTGGAGTGCTCGGTACCATATAGTGTCTCCTTGAAATCGCCAACGCACATCCATGCTTGATGTTCAATGCCGTATAAAGTTCTCCTGAAGCGCCTTCTATGATGACGATTTTGCACTCTCGGAGCTCCATAGAAACCAGTGAATCTCCAACCTAGAGAATCAAGAGCAATCTTTTTGACAACCACATCTATGTGATTCACACTAAAAATTTTCAGTCCGACCAAAACTTCGTTCGACCAAAACAGCCCCACTCCACCACTGAGACTATTACTGCCGATACCAAAACATCCTGCAAAACCCAACGTATTTTGCAGATTCTCAACTTTCTTCGCCCTTATTTTAGTTTCCGTGACAAACACAAGGGCAGGACCTTCTTGCTTCACAATGCTGCAAAGCTCTCGAACTGCCAGAGGGTTCCCAAGCCCTCGACAGTTCCAGCTTATGCAATTCATTTGGAGGGGCAGGGCTGTCCAGCAGCCTCTGCCGAGTTATCTGGGGTAGGTTTCTTCTTCTTCCTCCCATCCTCATCATTCCGTTCGTCCGTGTGTTCCTCAGAGTGCAGTGAGGATGTATCATCCGCCTTTTCTGCACCCGAATCCATCAGTAGGAGTGGGCCATTAACCCTCCTATATTCCTGTCGTGGTACTTCTTTCCTCTTAATAGGGCGATTTTTAACCGGAGAATTTACCTCGGGAGTGGCTTTGCTAGCACCAACATTGCTCGAGTTTTTTGACTCCCTCTTGCTTTGATTGGCAGCAGTACCTTGTTTACTCGAGCTGTCATTTGATGCAGCTTTCTTCTGTTCATCCGAGGCCCACAAGCTAGCCCCGAAAGGAAGATTTCCATGGATATTTCTCTTTCCCGAAGAAGGGAAATAGAGGTCAGAGTGCCCTAAGCAGCCACACGAGAAACAAAAAGGCAGCACAATCTCATACTGGATATCATATAGATCCTCCCACTTCCTTCTTGCTGAATCAATCAGGATCCATCTCCTTAGTGGCTTACACACATCAACTGAGACTCACGCATGCAGATAGCCACCCATATAATCAAACTGCACAGACGCAACATCCTTATCTATTTGCTTTGCAATCTCAACCCCCATGCATCATCTCTGAGATTGTATGGGAGATTCATGACCCATGCCCAAAGATGGAGCCGGTCAAATTTACTTCGTCTGGACACATGTGATACGTCTCCAACGTATCTATAATATTTTATTGTTCGATGCTATTATATTACCCCTTTTGGATGTTTATGGGCTTTATTGTACACATTTATATCATTTTTGAGACTAACCTACTAACCGGAGGCCCAACCCGTATTGCTGTCTTTTTTGCCTATTTCAGTATTTCAAAGAAAAGGAATATCAAATGGAGTCCAAACGGAATGAAACCTTCGGGAGCATGATTTTTGGAACAGACGTGATCCAGTGGACTTGGAGTGCAAGTCAAGAAGCAGCCGAGGCGGCCACGAGGGTGGGGGGTGCGCCCACCCCTACAGGGCGTGCCCCTATCTCGTGGGCCCCTCGGGCGGCCACCGACCTACTTCTTCCTCCTATATACACCCATGTACCCCGAAAACATCCAGGGGGGCAGCAAGAAACAATTTCCACCGCCGTAACCTTCTGTATCCACGAGATCCCATCTTGGAGCCTTCGCCGGCACTCCGCCGGAGGGGGAATCGACCATGGAGGGCTTCTACATCAACACCATAGCCCCTCTAATGAGTTGTGAGTAGTTTACCACAGACCTTCGGGTCCATAGTTATTAGCTAGATGGCTTCTTCTCTCTTTTTGGATCTCAATACCATGTTCTCCCCCTCTCTTGTGGAGATCTATTCGATGTAACTCTTTTTGCGGTGTGTTTGTCGAGATCCGATGAATTGTGGATTTATGATCAAGTTTATCTATGAGAAATATTTGAATCTCCTCTGAATTTTTTTATGTATGATTGATTTATCTTTGCAAGTTTCTTCGAATTATCAGTTTGGTTTGGCCTACTAGATTGATCTTTCTTGCAATGGGAGAAGTGCTTAGCTTTGGGTTCAATCTTGCGGTGTCCTTACCAAGTGACAATAAGGGTTGCAAGGCACGTATTGTATTGTTGCCATCGAGGATAAAAAGATGGGATTTATATCATATTGCATGAGTTTATCCCTCTACATCATGTCATCTTTCTTAATGCGTTACTCTGTTCTTATGAACTAAATACTCTAGATGCATGCTGGATAGCGGTCGATGTGTGGAGTAATAGTAGTAGATGCAGGCAGAAGTCGGTCTACTTGTCGCGGACGTGATGCCTATATACATGATCATGCCTAGATAATCTCATAATTATTCGCTTTTCTATCAATCGCTCAAAAGTAATTTGTTCACCCACCGTAATACTTATGCTTTCCTGAGAGAAGCCACTAGTGAAACCTATGGCCCCCGGGTCTATCTCTTATCATATAAGCTTTCAATCTACTTTTATTTGCATCTTTATTTTTCCAATCTATATTATAAAATACCAAAAATATATTTATCTTATCATACTATCTCTATCAGATCTCACTTTTGCAAGTGGCCGTGAAGTGACCACCCCTTTATTGCGTTGGTTGCGAGTTCTTTGTTTGTTTGTCTAGGTGTGTGGGACTTCTGAGGAGCCTCCTACTGGATTGATACCTTGGTTCTCAAAAACTCAGGGAAATACTTATGCTACTATTGCTGCATCACCCTTTCCTCTTCAAGGAAAACCAACGCAAGCTCAAGACATAGCAAGAAGGATTTTCGCGCCGCTGTCGGGAGGTCTTCGCTCAAGTCAAGACATACCAAGTACCCATCACAAACTCATCTCCCTCGCATTTACATTATTTTCCATTTGCCTCTCGTTTTCCTCTCCCCCACTTCACCCTTGCCGTTTTATTTGCCCTCTCTTTCCCAACCTCGCTCTCTTTCGCTTGCCTTTTTTTGTTTGCTTGTGTGTTAGATTACTTGTTGCCATGGCGCAAGATAATACCAAATTGTGTGATTTCTCCAATACCAGTAATAATGATTTCCTTAGTACTCCGATTGCTCCTCTTAATGATGTTGAGTCTTGTGAAATCAATACTGCTTTGCTGAATCTTGTTATGAAAGATCAATTCATCGGCCTTCCTAGTGAAGATGCCGCTACCCATCTAAACAACTTTGTTGATTTGTGTGATATGCAAAAGAAGAAAGATATGGATAATGATATTGTTAAATTGAAGTTATTTCCGTTTTCACTTAGAGATCGTGCTAAAGTTTGGTTTTCGTCTTTGCCTAAAAATAGTATTGATTCTTGGAATAAGTGCAAAGATGCTTTTATCTCTAAGTATTTCCCTCCCGCTAAGATCATCACTCTTAGGAACGATATCATGAATTTTAAACAACTAGATCATGAGCATGTTGCCCAATCTTGGGAAAGAATGAAATTGATGATTCGCAATTGCCCTACTCATTGTTTGAACTTATGGATGATCATACAAAATTTTATGCCGGTCTGAACTTTGCTTCTAGAAATCTTTTAGATTCGGCCGCGGGAGGCACTTTTATGGAAATCACTTTAGGAGATGCTTCAAAAAGTGCATGCTATAGAAGAAATTAATATTTTGAGTGGAAAGATGGATGAACTTATGAAATTGTTTGCTACTAAGAGTGCTCCTATTGATCCCAATGATATGCCTTTGTCTACTTTGATTGAGAATAATAATGAATCTATGGATGTGAATTTTGTTGGTAGGAATAGTTATGGAAACAATGCTTATAGAGGAAACTTTAATCCTAGACCGTTCCCTAGTAATTCCTCTAATAATTATGGAAATTCCTACAATAATTCTTATGGTAATTTTAATAATATGCCTTCTGATTTTTAGAATAGTGTGAAAGAATTTATGATCTCTCAAAAGACTTTTAATGCCTTGCTTGAAGAAAAATTGCTCAAAGTTGATGATTTGGCTAGGAACGTTGATAGACTTTCGCTTGATGTTGATTCTCTTAAACTTAGATCTACTCCTCTTAAGCATGATATGAATGAGTCTCTCAAAGCAATGAGAATTTCCATTGATGAGTGCAAGGAAAGAACCGCTAGATTGCGTGCTAAGAAAGATTGCTTTGTAAAGGCGTGTTCTTCTAGTTTCAATGAAAATAATGATGACGATCTTAAAATTATTGATGTGTCTCCTATTAGATCTTTGTTTTGCAATATCAATCTTAACAATAATGGGACTGGAGATGAGTCAACTTTAGTTATAAGGCGTCCCAATATTTCGGAGTTTTTAGATCTTGATGCTAAATTTGGTAAAAGTGGGATTGGAGAGGTCATGACTTTAAATAGCATTGAACCCACTATCTTGGATTTCAAGGAATTTGATTATGATAATTGTTATTTAGAAGGTTGTATTTCCTAGTTGCAATCCGTTGTTAATTCTCCTCATGCTTATAGTCAAAATAAAGCTTTTACCAAACAGATCGTTGATGCCTTGATGCAATCTGATGATGAAAAATTTAATTTGGAAATTTCTATACCTAGAAAACTTAATGATGAGTGGGAACCTACTATAAAGATTAAAATTAAAGATCATGAGTGTTATGCTTTGTGTGATTTGGGTGCTAGTGCTTCCACGATTCCGAAAACTTTATGTGATATTCTTGGTTTCCATGATCTTGATGATTGCTCTTTAAATTTGCAACTTGCGGATTCCACCATTAAAAAGACAATGGGGAGGATCAATGATGTTCTCATTGTTTCAAATAGAAATTTGGTGCCCGTAGATTTTATCGTTCTTGATATAGATTGCAATCTTTCTTGCCCTATTATTCTTGGTAGACCTTTCCTTAGAATGATTGGCGCGATTATTGATATGAAGGAAAGAAATATTAGATTCCAATTTCCATTAAGGAAAGGCATGGAGCACTTTCCAAGAAAGAAAATCAAATTACCTTATGAATCTATCATGCGAGCTACTTATGAATTGAGTGTCAAACATGCACTACTTAGATCTATCTTCGCTTTTATGCCTAGCTAGGGGCGTTAAACGATAGCGCTAGTTGGGAGGCAACCCAATTTTATTTATGTTTTTTGTTTTTGTTTCTGTTTAGTAATAAATTTTGCATCTACCTTCTGTTTAGATGCATTTTTACATTTTAATTAGTGTTTGTGCCAAGTAGAACCTATAGGATAATCTATGATGATAGTTAATTTGATTCTGCTGAAAAACAGAAACTTTGCGCATTTAAATTAGTTTTGTTAAATCACAGAAACGTGATTTTGCATTGATTCTATTTGCTGTAGATCAATAGACTAATTGTCCAGGACTTACTATTTTTGTAGGATTTTTAGTCTTCTAGAAGTTTTCTTTAGTCACAGATTGCTACAGACTGTTCTGTTTTTGACAGATTCTGTTTTTCGTGTGTTGTTTGCTTATTTAGAAGCATCTTTGGCTAGTATTAAGTGGTATGAACCATAGAGAACTTGGAATACAGTAGGTTTAACACCAATATAAATAAATAATGAGTTCATTACAGTACCTTATGTGGTGGTTTTGTTGTCTTTCACTAACGGAGTTTATGAGATTTCCTGTTGAGTTTTGTGTTGTGAAGTTTCCAAGTTTTGGGTAAAGGTTTGATGGACTATGGAATAAGGAGTTGAAAAAGCCTAAGCTTGGTGATCCCATGGCACCCCAAGATATTCAAGAGTAGCCGAAAGGCTAAGCTTGTGGATGCCCCCAGAAGGCATCCCCTCTTTCGTCTTCGTTCATTGGTAACTTTACTTGGAGCTATATTTTTATTCGCCACATGATATGTGTTTTGCTTGGAGCGTCTTGTATGATATTAGTCTTTGATTTTTAGTTTTACACAATCATCCTTGCTGTACACACCTTTTGGGAAGAATCCAACTTGATTAGAATTTATTAGAATATGCTATGTGCTTCACTTATATCTTTTGAGCTTGATAGTTTTTGCTCTAGTGCTTCACTTATATCTTTTAGAACACGGCGGTGGCTTAATTTTGTAGAAATTGCTAGTCTCTCATGCTTCACTTATATTATTTTGAGAGTCTCTTAGAACAACATGGTATTTTCTATGGTTATAAAATTTGTCCTAGAATGGTAGGCATCCAAGTTGGGTATAATAAAAACTATCATAGAAAGTGAATTGATGCTATGATCAATTTGATACTTGATAATTGTTTTGAGATATGGAGGTAGTGATATTAGAATTCATGCTAGTTGGGTGATTATGAATTTAAAGAATTCTTGTGTTGAAGTTTGTGATTCCGTAGCATGCACGTAAGGTGAACCGCTTTGTAATGAAGTTGGAGCACAATTTTATTTATTGATTGTATTCCTTATGAGTGGCGGTCGGGGACGAGCGATGGCCTTTTCCTACCAATCTATCCCCCTAGGAGAATGCGCGTAATACTTTGTTTTTGATGACTTGTAGATTTTTGCAATAAGTATATGAGTTCTTTTGACTAATGTTGAGTCCATGGATTATACGCACTCTCACCCTACCACCATTGCTAGCCTCTCTTGTGCCGCGCAACTTTTGCCGGTACCATACACCCACCATATACCTTCCTCAAAACAGCCACCATACCTACCTATTATGGCATTTTCATAGCCATTCCGAGATATATTGCCATGCAACTTTCCATCTTCGGTTTATATGACACTCATCATCATTGTCATATTGATCTTTGCATCGTAATTGTGGCAAGGCCACCTTCATAATTTTCATACATGTCACTCTTGATTCATTGCATATCCCGGTACACCGCTGGAGGCATTCATATAGAGTCATATCTTATTCTAAGTTTTGAGTTGTAATCTTTAGTTGTAAGTAAATAAAAGTGTGATGATCTTCATTATTAGAGCATTGTCCCAGTGAGGAAAAGATGATGCAGACTATGATTCCCCCACAAGTCGGGATGAGACTTCGGACTTTACAAAATAAAAAGGGAAAAAAAGAGAAAGGCCAAAAGAAAAAAAAGAGAAAGGACAAAAGAAAAAAAGAGAGAAAAAAGAGAAAAAAAAAGAAGAAAAGAAGAAAAATGAGAGAAAAGAGAGAAGGGACAATGCTACTATCCTTTTACCACACTTGTGCTTCAAAGTAGCACCATGATCTTCATGATAGAAAGTCTCCTATGTTGTCACTTTCATATACTAGTTGGAATTTTTCATTATAGAACTTGGCTTGTATATTCCAATGATGGGCTTCGTCAAAATGCCCTAGGTCTTCGTGAGCAAGCGAGTTGGATGCACACCAACTTAGTTTCTTTTTTTGAGCTTTCAAACATTCATAGCTCTAGTGCATCCGTTGCATGGCAATCCCTACTCACTCACATTGATATCTATTAATGGGCATCTCCATAGCCCGTTGATGTGAGACTATCTTCTCCCTTTTTGTCTTCTCCACAACCACCATTCTATTCCACATATAGTGCTATGTCCATGGCTCACGCTCATGTATTGCGTGAAAGTTGAAAAAGTTTGAGATTACTAAGGTATGAAACAATTGCTTGGCTTGGCATCGGGGTTGTGCATGATTAAATACTTTGTGTGATGAAGATAGAGCAACAGCCAAATTATATGATTTTGTAGGGATAACTTTCTTTAGCCATGTTATTTTGAGAAGACATGATTGCTTTGATTAGTATGCTTGAAGTATTACTATTTCTTATGTCAATATGAACTTTTATTTTGAATCATTTGGATCTGAACATTCATGCCACAATAAAGAAAATTACATTGAGAATTATGCTAGGTAGCATTCCACATCAAAAATTCTGTTTTTATCATTTACCTACTCGAGGACGAGCAGGAATTAAGCTTGGGGATGCTTGATACGTCTCCAATATCTATAATTTTTGATTGTTCCATGCTATTATATTACCCCTTTTGGATGTTTATGGGCTTTATTCTACACATTTATATCATTTTGGGACAAACCTACTAACCAGGTCCAGCCCTTACTACTGATTTTTGGCCTATTTCAGTATTTCGAAGAAAAGGAATATCAAATGGAGTCCAAACGAAATGAAACCTTCGGAGCGTGATTTTTGGAACAAACATGATCAAGATGAATTGGAGTGCAAGTCAAGAAGCAGCCGAGGCGGCCACGAGGGTGGAGGGAGCGCCCACCCCTACAGGGCGCGCCCCCCTATCTCCTGGGCCCCTCGGGCGGCCACCGACCTACTTCTTCCTCCTATATATATCCACGTACCCCGAAAACATCCAGGGAGCCAACAAGAAACAATTTCCACCGTCGTAACCTTCTGTATACGTGAGATCCCATCTTGGAGCCTTCGTCGGTGCTCCACCAGAGGGGGAATCGACCATGGAGGGCTTCTACATCAACACCATAGCCCCTTCGATGAGTTGTGAGTAGTTTACCATAGACCTTCGGGTCCATAGTTATTAGCTAGATGGCTTCTTCTCTCTTTTTGGATCTCAATACCATGTTCTCCCCCTCTCTTGTGGAGATCTATTCGATGTAACTCTTTTTGCGGTGTGTTTGTCGAGATCCGATGAATTGTAGGTTTAAGATCAAGTTTATCTATGAGAAATATTTGAATCTCCTCTGAATTATTTTATGTATGATTGAGTTATCTTTGCAAGTCTCTTCAAATTATTAGTTTGGTTTGGCCTACTAGATTGATCCTTCTTGCAATGGGAGAAGTGCTTAGCTTTGGGTTCAATCTTGCGGTGTCCTTAGCAAGTGACAATAAGGGTTGCAAGGCACGTATTGTATTGTTGCCATCAAGGATAAAAAGATGGGGTTTATATCATATTGCATGAGTTTATCCCTCTACGTCATGTCATCTTTCTTAATGCGTTACTCTGCTCTTATGAACTTAATACTCTAGATGCATGCTGGATAGCGATCGATGTGTGGAGTAATAGTAGTAGATGCAGGCAGGAGTCGGTCTACTTGTCGCGGACGTGATGCCTATATACATGATCATGCTTATATAATCTCATAATTATTCGCTTTTCTATCAATTGCTCGACAGTAATTTGTTCACCCACCGTAATACTTATGCTATCTTGAGAGAAGCCACTAGTGAAACCTATGACCCTCGGGTCCATCTCTTATCATATAAGCTTTCAATCTACTTTTATTTGCATATTTACATTTCCAATCTATATTATAAAATACCGAAAATATATTTATCTTATCATACTATCTCTATCAGATCTCACTTTCGCAAGTGGCCGTGAATGGATTGACAACCCCTTTATTGCGTTGGTTGCGAGTTCTTTGTTTGTTTGTGTAGGTGCGTGGGACTTTTGAGGAGCCTCCTACTGGATTGATACCTTGGTTCTCAAAAACTGAGGGAAATACTTACGCTACTATTACTGCATCACCCTTTCCTCTTCAAGGAAAACCAACGCAAGCTTAAGACGTAGCAGCATGCAATCCTCGAAATCAGCAAGGATCACAACATGGTTACTGACATGCCATGGTGATCCTGCCCAAATTCTCTCCCTGTCTCGCTTTGATTCCAGCTCCGCCACGAACATGTTATCCCCCATAGATCGGAAGTGCAGTCCTCAGGGATTGCCCCATGCCGGGCGAAGGGTATTACCTATCGTCTGGATGTGAAGAAGGTTTTGGTGCAGCACCTTCCCCGCAAGTAGCCACTTCATCGGAGTCTCGTCCTCACAATCATCTAGGATTAATGGAGTTGCCTCCTCATCCGTGATTCCAAGCTTTCCCAGGGTTTCTTCAAGATGAACCCTAGACGCCCCTGGCGAGCCCGGAGCAGCCCGTGCCACCTTCCCGCGATCTGGAGCCCCTCGAGGGAGAGGGGAGCCATCCGTCGTCTTGCCCGAACCCGATGCAGACATCGTGCTGAGCTCGTCCGCGCCCCGCCGGTGTAGATCAGACATGCACCGCCGTCACTACGCGGAAACCCTAACCGCCTCCGAGAGAGGCTCCAGGTTTTCTGGAGAAAGTACTAGGTCACATTCGTATATGTGTTGTTCATGAATACACGTCCGGAGTTGGATATCGATCAGTTGCCGTTGGACGAATAAACGCGGATCAGTTGCCGTTGGAGATCGATCAATGCCACAATCCGTATATGTGTTGTTCACGAATACACGTCCGGAGTTGGATATTCCAGGACTTTAGTTGAGCCAACCAATACAAATCTTTTTATTTCTACGGGAACTGATACAGATCATTAATTAGCTGTACGTATCCGAGTATAAATCTATCTATATATAAAGAGCATCTTCAATAGAAGAGGTAGATGCAAAAATTGTTGGGGAACGTAGTAATTTCAAAAAAAATTCCTACGCACACGCAAGGATCATGGTGATGCATAGCAACGAGAGGGGAGAGTGCTGTCCACATATCCTCATAGACCGAAAGCGGAAGCGTTAGAACAACGCGGTTGATGTAGTCTTACGTCTTCACGATCCGACCGATCCAAGTACCGAACGTACGTCACCACCGAGTTCAGCAAACGTTCATCTCGATGACGATCCCCGGACTCCGATCCAGCAGGGTGTCGGGGAAGAGTTCCGTCAGCACGACGGCGTGGTGACGGTGATGATGTTCTACTGACGCAGGGCTTTGCCTAAGCACCGCTATGATATGACCAAGGTGGAATATGGTGGAGGGGGGCACCGCACACGCCTAAGGAACGATCACGAAGATCAACTTGTGTGTCATGGGGTGCCCCCCTGCCCCCGTGTATAAAGGAGGGAGGGGGGAGGTGCGGCCGACCCCTAGGGATGCGCCTGGAGGAGTCCTACTCCCACCGGGAGTAGGACTCCCCCCTCTTGCCTTGTTGGAGAAGGAAGGGGGAAGGGGGAAAGAGGAAAGGGGGTGCCGCCCCCCCCCCCCCTTCCTTGTCCTATTCGGACTAGGGGGGAGGGGCCGTGCGGCCTGCCCTGGCCGGACCTCCTCTTCTCCCTTAGGGCCCATGTAGGCCCATTAACCCCCCGGGGGTCCGTTAGTCTCTAAGACTCAGTAAAATCCCGATTTCACCCGGAACGATTCCGATATCAAAATATAGGCTTCCAATATATCAATCTTTATGTCTCGACCATTTCGAGACTCCTCGTCATGCTCGTGATCACATCCAAGACTCCGAACAACCTTCGGTACATCAAAAACTATAAACTCATAATATATCTGTCATCATAACGTTAAGCGTGCGGACCCTACGAGTTCGAGAACTATGTAGACATGACCTAGAACTATTTCTGGTCAATAACCAATAGCGGAACCTGGATGCTCATATTGGCTCCTACATATTCTATGAAGATCTTTATCGGTCAAAGCACATAACAACATACGTTGTTCCCTTTGTCATCGGTATGTTACTTGCCCGAGATTCGATCGTCAGTATCTCAATACCTAATTCAATCTCGTTACTGGCAAGTCTCTTTACTCGTTACGTAATGCATCATTTCGTAATTAACTCATTAGTTATATTGCTTGCAAGGCTTATAGTGATGTGCATTACCGAGAGGGCCCAGAGATACCTCTCCGACAATCGGAGTGACAAAACCTAATCTCGAAATACGCCTACTCAACATGTACCTTTGGAGACACCTGTAGAGCTCCTTTATAATCACCCGATTCATGCTAGACGTTTGGTAGAACACAAAGTGTTCCTCCGTAAACGGAGTTGCATAATCTCATAGTTGTAGGAACTTTGTATAAGTCATGAAGAAAGCAATAGCAACATACTAAATGATCAAGTGCTAAGCTAACGGAATGGTTCAGGTCAATCACATCATTCTCCTAATGATGTGATCCCGTTAATCAAATGACAACACATGTCTATGGTTAGGAAACATAACCATCTTTGATTAATGAGCTAGTCAAGTAGAGGCAAACTAATGACATTAAGTTTGTCTATGTATCACACATGTATCATGTTTCCGGTTAATACAATTCTAGCATGAATAATAAACATTTATCATGGTATGAGGAAATAAATAATAACTTTATGGTTGCCTCTAGGGCATATTTCCTTCAGTCTCCCACTTGCACTAGAGTCAATAATCTAGATTACACAATAATGATTCTAACACCCATGGAGTCTTGGTGTTGATCATGTTTTGCTCGTGGAAGAGGCTTAGTCAACAGGTCTGCAACATTCAGATCCGTATGTATCTTGCAAATCTCTATGTCTCCCACCTGGACTTGGTCCCGGATGGAATTGAAGCGTCTCTAGATATGCTTGGTCCTCTTGTGAAATCTAGATTCCTTTGCCAAGGCAATTGCACTAGTATTGTCACAGAAGATCTTCATTGGCCCCGATGCACTAGGTATGACACCTAGATCGGAAATGAACTCCTTCATCCAGACTCCTTCATTTGCTGCTTCCGAAGCAGCTATGTACTCCGCTTCGCATGTAGATCCTGCCATGACGCTTTGTTTAGAACTGCACCAACTGACAGCTCCACCGTTCAATATAAACACGTATCTGGTTTGCGATTTAGAAACGTCCTGATCAGTGTCAAACCTTGCATCGACGTAACCATTTACGACTAGCTCTTTGTCACCTCCATAAACGAGAAACATATCCTTAGTCCTTTTCAGGTATTTCAGGATATTCTTGACCACTATCTAGTGATCCACTCCTGGATTACTTTGGTACCTCCCTGCTAAACTTATTGCTAAGCATACATCAGGTCTGGTACACAGCATTGCATGCATGATAGAGCCTATGGCTGAAGCATAGGGAACATCTTTCATTTTCTCTCTATCTTCTGCTGTGGTCGGGCATTGAGTCTGAATCAACTTCACACCTTGTAATACAGGCAAAAACCCTTTCTTTGCCTGATCCATTTTGAACCTTTTCAAAACTTTATCAAGGTATGTGCTTTGTGAAAGTTCAATTAAGCGTCTTGATCTATCTCTATAGATCTTAATGCCCAATATGTAAGCAGCTTCACCGAGGTCTTTCATTGCAAAACTTTTATTCAAGTATCCCTTTATGCTATCCAGAAATTCTATATCATTTCCAATAAACAATATGTCATCTACATATAATATCAGAAATGCTACAGAGCTCCCACTCACTTTCTTTTAAATACAGGCTTCTCCAAAAGTCTGTATAAAACCATATGCTTTGATCACACTATCAAAGCATTTATTCCAACTCTGAGATGCTTGCACCAGTCCATAAATGGATCATTGGAGCTTGCACACTTTGTTAGCACCTTTTGGATCGACAAAACCTTCTGGTTGCATCATATACAACTCTTCTTCCAGAAATCCATTCAGCAATGCAGTTCTGACATCCATTTGCCAAATTTCATAATCATAAAATGCGGCAATTGCTAACATGATTCGGACAGACTTAAGCGTCGCTACGGGTGAGAAAGTCTCATCGTAGTCAACCCCTTGAACTTGTCGAAAACCTTTTGCAACAAGTCGAGCTTTGTAGACAGTTACATTACCATCAGCGTCAGTCTTCTTCTTGAAGATCCATTTATTCTCGATGGCTTGCCGATCATCGGGCAAGTCAACAAAAGTCCATACATTGTTCTCATACATGGATCCCATCTCAGATTTCATAGCTTCAAGCCATTTTGTCGAATCTGGGCTCATCATCGCTTCCTCATAGTTCGTAGGTTCACCATGGTCAAGTAACATGACTTCTAGAATAGGATTACCGTACCACTCTTGTGCGGATCTTACTTTGGTAGACCTACGAGGTTCAGTAGCAACTTGATTTGAAGTTTCATGATCAATATCATTAGCTTCCTCATTGATTGGTGTAGTTGTCACAGGAACCGGTTCTTGTGATGAACTACTTTCCACCAAGGGAGCAGGTACAATTACCTCATCAAGTTCTACTTTCCTCCCACTCACTTCTTTCGAGAGAAACTCCTTCTCTAGAAAGGACCCGAATTTAGCAACGAAAATCTTGCCTTTAGATCTGTGATAGAAGGTGTACCCAATAGTCTCTTTTGGGTATACTATGAAGATACATTTCTCCGATTTGGGTTCGAGCTTATCTGGTTGAAGTTTCTTCACATAAGCATCACAGCCCCAAACTTTAAGAAACGACAACTTTGGCTTCTTGCCAAACCACAGTTCATAAGGCATTGTCTCAACGGGTTTTGATGGTGCCCTATTTAACGTGAATGCGGCCGTCTCTAAAGCATAACCCCAAGACGATAGCAGTATATCAGTAAGAGACATCATAGATCGCACCATATCTAGTAAAGTACGACATGACGCTCGACACACCATTTCATTGTGGTGTTCCGGTGGCGTGAGTTGCTAAACTATTCCGCATTATTTCAAATGTAAACCAAACTCAGAACTCAAATATTCTCCTCCACGATCGATCGTAGAATTTTATTTTCTTGTTACAATGATTTTCCACTTCACTCTAAAATTCTTTGAACTTTTCAAATGTTTCAGACTTGTGTTTCATCAAGTAGATATACCATATCTGCTCAAATCATCTGTGAAGGTGAGAAAATAATGATACCCGCCGCGAGCTTCAATATTCATTGGACCACATACATCAGTATGTATGATTTCCAATAAATCAGTTGCTCGCTCCATAGTTCCGGAGAACGGCATTTTAGTCATCTTGCCCATGAGGCACGGTTCGCAAGTACCAAGTGATTCATGATCAAGTCATTCTAGAAGTCCATCAGTATGGAGTTTCTTCATGCGCTTTACACCGATATGACCTAAACGGCAGTCCCACAAATAAGTTGCACTATCATTCTCAACTCTGCATCTTTTGGCTTCAACATTATGAATATGTGCATCACTACTATCGAGATTCAATAAAAATAGACCACTCTTCAAGGGTGCATGACCATAAAAGATATTACTCATATAAATAGATCAACCATTATTCTCTGATTTAAATGAATAACCATCTCACATCAAACAAGATCCAGATATAATGTTCATGCTTAATGCTGGCACCAAATAACAATTATTTAGGTCTAAAACTAATCCCGATGGTAGATGTAGAGGTAGCGTGCCGACCGCGATCACATCGACTTTGTAACCATTCCCCACGCGCATCGTCACCTCGTCCTTAGCCAATCTTCGCTTAATCCGTAGTCCCTATTTCGAGTTGCAAATATTAGCAATAGAACCAGGATCAAATACCCAGGTGTTACTGCGAGCATTAGTAAGGTACACATCAATAACTTGTATATCACATATACCTTTGTTCACTTTGCCATCCTTCTTATCCGCCAAATACTTGGGGCAGTTCCTCTTCCAGTGTCCAGTCTGCTTGCAATAGAAGCACTCAGTCTCAGGCTTAGGTCCAGATTTGGATTTCTTCTCTTGAGCAACAACTTGCTTGCTATTCTTTTTGAAGTTCCCCTTCTTCTTCCCTTTACCCCTTTTCTTGAAACTGGTGGTCTTATTGACCATCAACACTTGATGCTCCGTCTTGATTTCTACCTCCGCAGCTTTTAGCATTGCGAAGAGCTCGGGAATAGCCTTGTCCATCCCTTGCATATTATAGTTCATCACGAAGCTCTTGTAGCTTGGTGGCGTGATTGGAGAATTTCATCAATGACACTATCATCGTGAAGATTAACTCCCGCTTGAATCAAGTGATTATTATACCCGCACATTTTGAGTATATGTTCACCGATGTAACTATTCTCCTCCATCTTACAGCTATAGAACTTATTGGAGACTTCATATCTCTCAATCCGGACATTTGCTTGAAATATTAACTTCAACTCCTGGAACATCTCATATGCTCCATGACATGCAAAACGTCGTTGAAGACCCGGTTCCAAAGCGTAAATCATGGCACACTGAACTATCGAGTAGTCATCAGCTTTGCTCTGCCAGACGTTCTTAATGTCGTCAATTGCATCTGCAGCAGGCCTGACACCCAGCGGTGCTTCCAGGATGTAATTCTTCTGTGCAGCAATGAGGATAATCCTAAGGTTACGGACCCAGTCCGTGTAATTGCTACCATCATCTTTCAACTTAGCATTCTCAAGGAACGCATTAAAATTCAACGGAACAACAGCACGAGCCATCTATATACAACAAACATAGACATGCAAAATACTATCAGGTACTAAGTTCATGATAAATTTAAGTTCAATTAATCATATTAATTAAGAACTCCCACTGCATGCACATCTCTAGTCATCTAAGTGATCACGTGATCCAAATCAACTAAACCATGTCCGATCATCACATGAGATGGAGTAGTTTCAATGGTGAACATCACTATGTTGATCATATCTACTATATGATTCACGTTTGACCTTTCGGTCTCCGTGTTCCGAGGCCATATCTGTCTATGCTAGGCTCGTCAAGTTTAACATGAGTATTCTCCGTGTGTAACTGTTTTGCACCCGTTGAATTTGAACGTAGAGCCTATCACACCCGATCATCACGTGGTGTCTCAGCACGAACAACTTTCGCAACAGTGCATACTCAGGGAGAATACTTCTTGATAATTTAGTGAGAGATCATCTTAAAATGCTACCGTCAATCAAAGCAAGATGGATGCATAAAGGATAAACATCACATGCAATCAATATAAGTGATATGATATGGCCATCATCTTGTGCTTGTGATCTCTATCTCTGAAGCACCATCGTGATCACCATCGTCACCGGCGCGACACCTTGATCTCCGTCGTAGCATAGTTGTCGTTACGCCATCTATTGCTTCTCGCTACCGCTCACTGATAAAGTAAAGCAATTACAGGGCGTTTGCATTTCATACAATAAAGCGACAACCATATGGCTCTCGCCGATTGCCGATAGCTTTGGTTACAAAAATGATCATCTCATACAATAAAATATAGCATCACGCCTTGACCATATCACATCACAACATGCCCCGCAAAGACAAGTTAGACATCCTCTACTTTGTTGTTGCAAATTTTACGTGGCTGCTACGAGCTGAGCAAAACCGTTTTACCACGATCAAAACCACAACGATAGCTCGTCAAGTTAGTGCTATTTTAACCTTCGCAAGGACCGGGCGAGCTGCACTCGGTTCAACTAAAGTGAGAGAGACAGACACCCGCCAATCACCTTTAAGCACGAAAGTGCTCGAACGGTGAAACCAGTCTCGCGTAAGCGTACGCGTAATGTCGGTCCGGGCCGCTTCATCTCACAATACCGCTAAACCAAAGTATGACATGCTGGTAAGCAGTATGACTTGTATCGCCCACAACTCACTTGTGTTCTACTCGTGCAAATGACATCTGACGAAGTCATGTACCTAGGGTAGGGTCATGGACCTGTCCAAGGTACCCTTCCGAAGGACATCTTTATAGGAAGCTACCTTAATGTACTTTAAACCCTCCGCTGCGTGGGCTGGCTGGGGTCCTGGCAGACACTATATAAGCCACCCCCCTCCACTGGCAGAAGGGTTCGCACCCCTGTAAATCATATGCTTATAATCCAGTCGACTGCCTCCGGGTTCCGAGACGTAGGGCTATTACTTCCTCCGAGAAGGGCCTGAAATCGTAAATCTCTTGCGTATACAACTACTCCATAGCTAGGATCTTGCCTCTCCATACCTACCCCCCATTCTACAGTCTTAGTACCACGACAGTTGGCGCCCACCATGGGGCAGGTGTCTTAGCGACTTAGTGGAGAAGTTGCATTTGTTCTGATCGCCTTCATCATGGTTTCTGGCAGAGTTCTGGTCGAGGGCCGCGAGATTCGTCCGGCACGCTCACGTTCATCGCCGACGACTCTGCTTGGCTCCAGGAGGCTCCGCTCGACATCGACGCACTTCCCGTCCGCGGGGCGATGCACTTTCGTGCGTGTGTCTGCGGCGCCCCGCTGCGGCAACCGCCGACCAGACGGTCGACTCTGTCGCCCGTCCCTCCTCGTTTCCCGCCGCCCAAGCAAGCGCCTGGTCGGTCGAGGCTCTAGCGGTGGGTGAGACACGCAGTGGCTCGCCAATCAGCCACCACCCAAGTCGCGGCAATCGAGCCCGACGAATCTCTCTACGGCCTATTCAATCTGGCCGACCGCTCCGTGAGAGATCGTGATCCGAAAAGCGCGAAAGAAGTGATCCAGCGGCGGAGGTTCTGATGGTCAATGGGCCTCGTAGTCCTCCCGGCTTCCCCCACACTAACGGGATGGACGGCGGAGGCGACCCCGCTCAGGTCCACGAGGAATATCAACCCGAGCCACTCACTTCTCTGCAAAGGGAAGATCTTCGCCGCTGGAACATGGATGCCCTGCATACTCCCATCGCAGGAGAAACTCCCGAGGCTCGTGTGTTGGAGGAGGCGCGTTCGGCCAACTTGGCTGAACGCACTCGACTGGAGAACCTCCAGCGAGCACTCGATTTAACGCGGCGCTGGCAACGGTACCGACTCGGTCGACGTCAAGTCTTTCCGCAACCAACTCAGGTATATCGAACCCCGATTCAGAATCTAGCAGCTGCAGCCCGTATAGCAGACTCAATTCAGCCCACTCAGTCGGAGGCTGGCAGAGGCTTGATGCAGATCCGGGATTTGCTCCGGGCAGCAGGAGATCAGAATATAGCTGTGTCACAGTCATGTAATAGGATTCACAGTCGATCCATCACTGCGAATACAGTCTAGTCGGCTCATAGCCCGAGATCGCCTCTGTGGCGTGAGGGGCGTGGAGGTCGACGTGACCAGTATGATGACCGATTCAATCGTGATGATCGGCGTCGAGTGCCCACTCCTCCCCCAAGGGGTGGGTCTTACGCCCCTCGGCAGCAAGATGACAGGCACCAGCTCAGTGTTGGGCGAAGAGCTCCGGTCGACCCAGGGAACCAGGCTTTGACGCGAGATCCATCATCGTGCAAGGTTTGGTCGATCGGAACAGAGCTCATCGAGGTGGCCATGACAGAGATGCGGCCACTAGCAGCCGAGTCCATGTTTCAGGTCCAGAATGTTTTAGCAGAGCCATCAGAGCCGCAGTGATACCTCCCAACTTCAGGTTGGCGACTGGGGTAAGTAAATTCACTGGTAAGTCCAAGCCCGAAACCTAGCTCGAAGACTACCAAGTGGCTGTACAGATTGGTGGTGGCAATGATGAGGTGGCCATGAAGCACTTACCACTCATGTTGGAGGGTTCGGCCAGGGCCTGGTTGAATCAGTTAGCTCCTAGCAGCATTTACACTTGGGAAGATCTTTCCCGAGTGTTCGTCAGGACATTTGAGGGAACTTGCAAGCGACTAGCAGGACTGACAGAGCTGCAGGTCTGCGTGCAAAAGTCAAATGAGACCCTGAGAGATTACATCCAGAGATGGATCACCTTGCATCATATCGTGGAGAATGTGTCCGATCATCAAGCGGTTTGTGCCTTCAAGGATGTTGTTAAGAACAGAGAGTTAAGTTTGAAGTTTGGTCGGACCGGGGATATGACCCTAAGTCGAATGATGGAGATTGCCACCAAATACACCAATGGTGAAGAAGAGGATCGACCCCGGAGTGGCAAGTACAAAGCCGAGTCAGTCGGAAAAATGAAACTCCAGTCGGAAGCAGAAGCGGAAAGCTGAGCTAGCTGCTCCTGGAGAGGCTCTGGCCGTGACTCAGGGCAAATTCAAAGGGAAGCCCAAAGGATCATGGAATCCCAAGAAGGTAAAGGATAAGGAAGGAAACGACGTGATGGATCTGTCGTGTCACATCCACATGAAGAAAGACGAAGAGGGTAACTTCATCTACCCGAAACATACCACTCGCCAGTGCCCGCTCTTAATCCATCAGTTTCAAGGAAAACAGCCCAAGGACAAGGAAAAGGAGACGGATAAGGCTGTGGACAAAGAGGACAATGATGAAGGATACCCTCATGTCAATTCCACCCTGATGATTTTTGCTGATGTGGAGAGCAATAGTCGATTGAAAGTTATCAACCGTGAGGTAAATATGGTCGCTCCGGCGACACCAAGCTATCTGAGATGGTCTCAAACTGCCATTACGTTCGACCAGTCCGATCATCCGACTCACATAGCCACCCCTGGGAGGCAAGCTTTGGTGGTCGACCCAGTCGTCGAAGGCACTCGACTGACTAAGGTGCTGATGGATGGTGGCAGTGGACTGAATATATTGTATGAGAAGACGCTAAAGGGAATGCACATTCCGATGTCCAGACTCAGCTCCAGCAACATGAGTTTTTAGGGAGTCATTCCTGGAAAGAAGGCTGAGTCACTCGGCCAAATAGCTCTAGATGTGGTGTTCGGTGACTCGAAGCATTTCCGCAAAGAGAAGCTGACATTTGAAGTTGTGGATTTCCAGAGCGCTTATCATGCTATTTTGGGGAAACCAGCTTATGCACGGTTCATGGCTCGACCATGTTACGTGTACCTCAAACTGAAGATGCCCGGCCCCAAAGGCATGATCACCATCACTGGCAATCGGAAAAAGGCAGAAGAGTGTTTTCAGAAAGGCTCAAAGATTGCCGATTCTCAGATAACAGTGGTAGAGCTAGAGGAATATTAGAAAAATGCAGATCCGAGTGATTCATTGCGGGCCAAGAAGCCCGCCACAGAGTCAGTGTTCCAGTCGTCTGGTGAGACAAAGCCTGTTCACATTCACCTGACCGATCCCAGCGCGGCTCCGACTCATATTTCCACAACACTCGACTCTAAATATATAGGAAGAAGCGCTCATCCAGTTCCTCCGTGAGAACTGGGACATCTTTGCATGGAAGCCTCACGACATGCCGGTGATCCTGTGGGGCTGGCTGAGCATCGTTTACGAGTCGACCCAAAAGCAAAACCTGTCAAAGAACATCTTCGACGGTCCGCCATCCAGAAGAGAAAGGCCATTGGCGAGGAGGTGGCTCGACTCCTGGCAGCAGAGTTTATCCGAGAGATATACCACTCCGAGTGGCTTGCCAATGTTGTCATGGTCCCCAAGAAGGACAAGTCACTTCGCATGTGCATCGATTTCAAACATATCAATCGGGCCTGCCCGAAAGATCATTTTCTTCTCCCTCGCATCGACCAAATTGTCGACTCGACTGCGGGATGCGAGAGATTGTCTTTTTTAGACGCCTATTCCGGGTACCATCAGATCCGACTATATGGACCCCACGAGATCAAAACAGCTTTCATCACTCCATTTGGGTGCTTCTGCTATGTCACCATGCCATTCGGTCTCAAGAATGCCGGAGCCACGTTCATGAGGATGATTCAAAAGTGTTTACTCACACAAATCAGTCGGAATGTGGAAGCGTACATGGATGATATTGTCGTCAAGTCACGAAAGGGTTCCGACCTGTTGACTGACCTCACTGAAACATTTGTCAATCTCAGGAGGTATGATATCAAGCTTAATCCATCAAAGTGCACATTCTGAGTTCCTGGTGGAAAGTTACTCGGTTTTATCGTTTAAGAATGAGGAATCGACGCTAACCCAGAAAAAGTTGGCACCATACTCCGAATGAAACGCCCTGTGAGTGTGCACGATGTCCAGAAGCTTACTGGATGCTTGGCCGCGTTAAGTTGATTCATCTCTCGCCTCGGTGAAAAGGCATTGCCTCTTTACCGACTGATGAAGAAGTGAGACAAGTTCGAGTGGACTCCAGAAGCTGATGCAGCATTTGCCGAGCTTAAAGCTCTGCTCTCCATCCAGCCGGTGCTTGCTGCTCCAATCAGCAAAGAGCCTCTGTTGCTTTACATTGCAGCCACAGGACAAGTCGTCAGTACAGTACTTACGGTCGAGCGGGAAGAAGAAGGGGAAGCCTTCAAAGTTCAGTGCCCAGTGTATTATCTTTCCGAAGTTTTGACCCCATGGAAGCAAAGATACCCTCATTATCATAAGCTTGTGTATGGGATTTACATGACCACAAAGAAGGTTGCTCATTATTTCTCTGATCATTCCATTACAGTCGTCAGCGACGCCCCACTGTCAGAGATTCTACACAACAGAGATGCAACTGGTCGAGTGGCGAAATGGGCAATTGAACTCCTTCCCCTTGATATCAAGTTTGAGGCAAAGAAAGCCATTAAGTCCCAAGCAATAGCAGATTTCCTTGCCGAGTGGATTGAACAACAGTAGCCGACTCAAGTTCACTCGGAACTTTGGACCATGTTCTTTGATGGCTCTAAGATGTTAAATGGTTCCGTGTGGGGTAGTTTTGGTTTCCCCCAGAGGTGATAAGCTCAGATATGTGCTCCAGATTCACTTTGATTCCTCCAACAATGAAGCAGAATACGAGGCACTTTTATATGTGTTGCATGGCCATTTCACTCGGCGTCCGTCGCCTTATGGTTTATGGCGACTCGATTTGGTGGTCAATCGGTGATGAAGGAGGACGTTAGAAGCCCAGCCATGATCGGATATCTGCAAAGGAGAAAAGCTTGAAAAGAAATTTGAAGGGTTAGAGCTCCATCATATACTCCGATCAAGAACCAAGCGATCGATGATTTGGCGAAGATAGGTTCCAAGAGAGAAGCCATTCGGTGATGTGTTCTGGAGCATATCCATACCCCATCGATTAAGGAAGATCCTTTACCAAGAAGCTCCGCAGCCTTAAAGTGTCACGGATCCGACTGTAGTTAAGGTTCCAGCAGTGGTCGACCTGATCATGGAAGTGTTGGTGATCACTCCCGATTGGACAGCGCCGTATATCGCGTATATCTTAAGGAAAGAGCTCCCAGAGGATGAAGAAGAGGCTCGACAGATCGTCCGCCGATCTAAAGCCTTTACCGTGATAGGGGGATAGTTGTACAGAGAAAGCGCGATTGGAGTTGGTCAGAAATGCATAACGCCAGAAGAAGGTCGAATAATCCTTGACGACATCCACTCGGGGACCTATGGCCATCATGCGTCCTCTCGGACCATTGTAGCCAAAGCATACCGAGCCGGATTTTACTGGCCGAGAGCGAATGAAATGGCAAAGGAGATAGTTGACAAGTGTGAAGGATGTCAATTTTACTCCAATATGTCACACAAGCCCGCCTCAGCTTTAAAGACCATACCACTCGTCTGGCCCTTCACTGTATGGGGATTGGATATGGTTGAACCTCTAACAACAGGCAGAAGCGGTTCACCCATGTGCTGGTAGCAGTCGACAAGTTCACCAACTGGATTGAGGCTAAACCCATCAAGAACCTTGATGTCGGCACTGTTGTCAGCTTCATCAGAGAGTTGATATTCAGATATGTAGTCCCACACAGCATCATCACTGACAACGGGTCAAACTTCGATTCCAAGGAATTCAGAGCATTCTGCACATCTCAGGGCACACGAGTCAACTATGCTTCAGTCGCTCATCCTCAGTCGAATGGACAGGCAGAACGACCAAATGGCTTGATTCTCAAAGGGTTGAAACCCTGATTGATGCGTGATCTCAAGAACGCAGCTGGTGCATGGGTCGACGAGCTTCCGTCAGTGCTTTGGGGGTTAAGGACCATGCCTAACCGGTCGACTGGGAGAACTCCGTTCTTCTTGGTCTACGGAGCTGAAGCGGTCTTGCCGAGTGACCTGCTTCACAACGCTCCCCGAGTCGAGCTCTACACTGAAGCTGAAGCAAAACAAGCCCGGCAGGATGCAGTCAACCTTCTAGAGGAAGAAAGGGAGATGGCTTTGATCTGATTGACCATTTACCAGCAGGACTTGCGTCGCTTCCACGCCAAAAACGTGAGGAGTCGAGCCTTCCAGGAAGGAGATTTGGTTCTCTAAGTGGATTAGCAGAAACCACACAAGCTCGCTCCTTCTTGGGAAGGCCCCTTCATCGTCACCAAGGTTCTCCACAATGGAGCATACCGTCTTTACAATGTCGAGCACCAGATCGACGAGCCCCGAGCTTGGAACACGAAGCTGCTCCGCCCCTTTTACACTTAAGTATGCACTCGGAAATGTAATAAAAGTACTTCTGTAGTTCATTTTTCAAAGACAATAGTGTTATAATTTTCCCAGTGATTGTTGTTACTTTTGTTTGTTCAATAAAATCCCCCCCAGTGGGTGGCTTAGCTGCGAATCCGTTTCACCTAAGTTTGTAAAAATCCTACCGAGTGGTGAGCCAGCCTCTCACTCGGAGGCTTAGCCGCGAATCCGTTTCGCCTAAGTTCAATAAAATCCTACCAAGTGGCGAGCCAGTCTCCCACTTGGGGGCTTAGATGCAGTCCAAGTACTCGCCTAAGTTTAAATAAAATCCTACCGAGTGGTGAGCCAGCCTCCCACTCGGAGGCTTAGCTGAATTCCAAGTACTCGCCTAACTTTAAATAAAATCCTACCGAGTGGTGAGCCAGCCTCCCACTCGGAGGCTTAGCTGCAGTCCAAGTACTCGCCTAAGTTTCAACGAAATCCTACCGAGTGGTGACCAGCCTCCCACTCGGGGGCTTAGCTGCAGCATAGCGCTCACCTAAGTACAAGCATAACATGCGCTCCGCAAGGAAGACGAGGTGCAGGTCGACTGCCGCTCCCCTCTTCCGAGCTACGCCACAAGTATAATATGCTGTCCGCGAGGAGGACGAGGTACAGGTCGACTGCTACTTCTCCTTCCGAGCTACGCCACAAGTATAATGTGCGCACCGCAAGGAAGACGAGGTGCAGGTCGATTGATGCCTTCTTCTTCGGAGGCACGCCACAAAAATCCTTCCGAGTGGAGAGCAGACCTCCCACTCGGAGCCTTAGCTACAGCCTAGTGCTCGCTTAAGTTTTTGAAAATCCTAACGAGTGGAGAGCAGACCTCCCACTCGGGGGCTTAGCTGCAGCCTAGTGCTCGCCTAAGTTTTTGAAAATCCTACCGAGTGGAGAGTAGACCTCCCACTCGGGGGCTTTAGCTGCAGCCCAGTGCTCGCTTAAGTTTTTGAAAATCCTATCGAGTGGAGAGCAGACCTCCCACTCGGGGGCTTAGCTGCAGCCCAGTGCTCGCCTAAGTTTTTGAAAATCCTACCGAGTGGAGAGCAGACCTCCCACTCGGGGGCTTAGCTGCAGCCCAGTGCTCGCCTAAGTTCTTGAAAATCCTACCGAGTGGAGAGCAGGCCTCCCACTCAAGGGCTTAGCTGCAGCCCAGTGCTCGCCTAAGTTTTTGAAAATCCTATCGAGTGGAGAGCAGACCTCCCACTCAGGGGCTTAGTTGCAGCCTAGTGCTCGCTTAAGTTTTTGAAAATCCTACCGAGTGGAGAGCAGACCTCCCACTCGGGGGCTTAGCTGCAGCCCAGTGCTCGCCTAAGTTCTTGAAAATCCTACCGAGTGGAGAGCAGACCTCCCACTCGGGGGCTTACCTGCAGCCCAGTGCTCGCCTAAGTTTTTGAAAATCCTACCGAGTGGAGAGCAGACCTCCCACTTGGGGGCTTAGCTGTAGCCCAGTGCTCGCCTAAGTTTTTAAAAATCCTACAGAGTGGAGAGCAGACCTCCCACTCGGGGGCTTAGCTACAGCCCAGTCCTCGCCTAAGTTTTTGAAAATCCTACCGAGTGGAGAGCAGACCTCCCACTCGGGGGCTTAGCTGCAACCCAGTGCTCGCCTAACGGTGTTGAGGAACAAGTCGATTGCAATAAGTGCTTCATACTAGCCTGCAAAAGACACCTCAAACCAGATGCAAACATATTCAACGTCAAATCCAAGTTCAGATAACGTCTTATGGAACCATAAGTGCTCAGGCGCTAAGCCCGTTAAAGTTTATCGGTTACAAAAACCACTCGGCATACCGATGCAAATTTGAAGTATCAAGCATAGAAGTTTTTTACCCCTCCTGCGGAGGGCTGGAAGGCACAACGAATTCGTCCAGGTAGATTCCATCTGCGATCCGAGTGGCACTGGCGATGAAGGTCTCCATGAAGGATCGGAAATCATGCTTCTTGGTATTGGCCACCTTGAGAGCTGCCAGCTTGTCATCTCGCGCTTCCTTGCAGTGAACACGGGCCAGAGATAGGGCAACGTCCGCACCACACCTGGCAGAAGACTTCTTCCATTCTTGCACTCGACTTGGAACATCGTCCAGTCGAGTCATCAGAGATTCGAGGTCATTCTGAAGTGTTTCTCCTGGCCAGAGTGTTGTGTCGATGCGGGAAGTTGCGACCTTCAGCCTTGCGAGATAGTCGACAACAACAGCAACGCGAGACTCAAGTCGGAGCACATTCATGGCGGCTTCGTCCTTCACAGGAGAGTTGATGGGATCTAGGCTCGTCTCCAGTCGACCAGTCTCCTCTTCAAAATTCTAGCAGAACTCGCAGATACAACCCCAAAGTTAAGACAACAGTTTGATGACAAGATCATAATAAAAAGACATGTCTGATACAAAGGATTAACTTCGAGCATGAGGAATAGCTTCTTGGCAAGTCCTCCCAAATAAGCCTCCAGATCATTCCTCTTTCCTGCCAATTCACTGGCATTGTCACTCAAAGTAATCTTGTCATTCTTCAGTCGATTGACCTCTTTGTTGGCCGCATCAAGAGCATCTTTCAGATTGGTACTCTCCTCTTCAAGCTTGGTGATTGAGGCCAGCTTTTCTTCTGCGAGCTTGGTTTTCTCTGAAGCTGCTTTCTGCGCCTCAGCGAGGTCAAGATCCTTCTTCTTCAGAGAATCCCTCAGTTTATCTGCAAAATCACAGTGAGATCAGACTCGGGAATAAAACAAGAAACAAAGGCAGTCGTCAAGGTTCTCACCAAACATACCTTTTGCCTCCTCCTTTGCCTTCGTGAAGTTCTCCTGGACAAGTTTCAGATCAAGTTCGAGCTGGATATGCTTGTTCTCCAACTCGGTCTAACGAGCTGCAAGCTCGCAAGATTTCTGTGAAGAACCAATCGACAGATGTCAAAGACAGGTCACTTCCTAGTGACTAAGAAAAAATCATAGCATTTCTAAGACTACAGCCGAATATAAACATTCGACTGTAGTCTCGGGGACTACACCTAGTGGGTGCACTCAGCGTGCCCCCACTAGTTCTATCAGCTAGAATCGACCAGTCGACCAAAAAATACAGAAAGGCTAATCACCAGCAGATAGCCATAAAAAAGAGAGAGACAGAGGTGTTCTTCAGACTGTAGTCGACTGCCAGCAGTCACCACAGTCTCGGGGACTACACCAAGTGGGTGCACTCAGCGTGCCCCCACCGGTCTATGATTCCATTCGACCTGATCGAGTAAAGAAAAAGGTTAAGACATAAAGACTATGGTCGACAGCCAGCAGTCCACCATAGCCTTGGGGACTACACCCAGTGGGTGAACTCAGCGTGCCCCCACCAATACAGAATTTCAATCGGCGCACCCAGTGGGTGTACGACAGACACTAAGATTTTCAGAAAGAAAGATTTTCAGGTATCATATCCTAATGAGCGGTGATCAACTAACCTGAACATTGCTCTGAAGAGCTGAACTGGCGTCATAAGCCGCTTACTGGCGTCTCGGATCGCCTTCACTTGCTCCATCATGACCCCTGCCTGGCGTATTGCTTCTTTAGCAGCGCTTGCTTCGTCTTCTGGGACGTGGTGGGTTGAGAAAAGTGAAGGCTGAGCAGCACTAGACGACGAAGGGCGAGCACTCGTCAGCGGCACCGCAAAGGATACGATAGGCCGAGTGACGCTGTCCCCCTCCACAACCAACATCTCGGGTGCTAACACGTCCTAAGTCGCCTTGCCAGCAGACGCTTTCCTATTCCTCCTCTTCCTTAGTGGTTCCTTGTCATCGTCATCAGGAAGGTCAATAACGATGTTAGGTGGAGCTGCAGAAAAGAGTCAGAGTTAAAGACAAAGATCCAACCGACTGAAGACGGAACTACAAAGGTCGTACCAGGTTTCGAAGTGACAGCATCTTCCATTTCATGGTCTTCAGGTCTAGTCGAGCTATCAGAAGTAGCAGCACTACAGTTTCAGAATTCAGTCAATCAGCTAACGAATCGACCAAGAGTAAATCCATGAGAAACAAAGAGACGCAAGTTGTGTCATTACCCAGAAATAGTGGGAATCACCATCTTCATCTTCGGCAAGGCCTTCGTCGGCTTTGACGGCGCCACTCGAGATTGCTTTGGCACTTTTTCAGTCGGCACCGGAGAGGTCGTCCGAGGACGCTTGGTCGACTGAACAACAGGCGCGACTCCTTTGCCACGCTCGACTGTAGGATCATGGACAAGTTTGGATCTCCTCTCGGAACGAGGAGGCGCGACTGTAACGCCCCAGATTCGTTGCGCCAGGTGTCCGTCAGTTATTCGCCTTCGTTGCCATGTCACTTGCTTGTGTGTTGCATTTGCCATGTCATCATATGCATTTCATTATCATGTCATCATGTGCATTTCATTTTGCATACGTGTTCGTCTCATGCCCCGTTGTCCGTTTTGCAATTCGGCACTCCTATGTCCTCCGGCGTCTCCCTCTTCTCTCTTCTCTTGTGCGGGTATTAAACTTTCTCGGAATGGCCCGAGGTTTGCCAAGTGGCCTTGGTATAGCACCGGTAGACCGCCTGTCAAGTTTCGTGCCATTTGGAGGTCGTTTGGTACTCCAACGGTTAACCGGATAACCGTAAAAGCCTCTTTTGTTGCATCCCAACACCCCTTCCAAAGTGGCCCAAAACCCACCAAACTCCCCTCCATGCTCTCGGTCATTCGATCACGATCGCGTGGCCGAAAACCGCACCTCATTTGGACTCTCCTAGCTCCCTCTACCTATTTAAACACCCCCTCCCCGGAATTTTCGGATCAATTTCACCCCTAACCCTAGATCCACCTCCTTCTGCGCCACGGACACGTCCGTCCCAGCGGACATGTCCAGCGCCGCCGCCCTGCCCAATCACACGTCGCCACCTGTCCGAGGCCCGGCCTCCCGCGCCCGAGCTGCTCGTTCGCCTCGCCCGGCCGCCGCCTCCTCACCGGTCGTCGACCCGCCCGCTGCTCGCCGCTTCGCGAAGCCCACCACCACGGCGCGCCGCCGCTAACTTCGTCCTTGCGCGCGTGCCACCGCGCCGCGCCAGCGCCGTCGTTCCTCCCACCGGCTGCACACGCGTCGCCGTCGCCCGTCCTCGCCAGCAGCGCCGCCGCTGCCGTGTCCGGATTCACCGTCGGCGCATGCCTCCTCTCGATCGGTCGGCCGCCTCGTCCGCGCTTCGCCGGGCCGGCACCGCGTTCCGCCGCTTTCGTTGACCGCTTCGGGGCGGGCTCGTTCCCTTCGCCGTTGACCGGCGCCGCCTCGTCATGGGCCCGGTCGGTGCGTGGAGCTGCCGGCCGCGCCTGCACCTCCACTGCTTCCCCTCGAGATCCGGCCTGCTCCAGATCTGGCCCAGCCAACGCTCCTCTTCACCGACTGGGCTTGGCCCATGGGTGAGCCGCCCCTCCTGTGCACTGATGGGCCAACCAGTTTTAGCCCGTGGATGTTTTTTTTTCAGTCTCTGTGATTTTAGCTAATTTCCAGGATACTGCTGTTTTACAGTTTAGACCCTTTTGTTCATGCATATAATAACTCACAATTGGTGCATCGGATTAAAATGATTTATATATGAAACTTGCTCAGAATTTTGTCTAGTTTAATAATATGTCACTTTCATCCATGTTTAAAATATTTAAAAGTCTGTTTGTGTAATTTTGCTTAAATGCCATGTTAAAATGATTTAATTCATAACTAAATAACCGTAGCTCGGATTTAAATGTTCTTTATATGTAAATGGGGTGGAAAAATGCCTAGTTTAACATGGTCCACTTTATTTTCCTGTTTAACAACTTTAAAATATGTTTTAGGGCAGAACAGTAGCAAATTCATAATTTGCTCATGAGGATTTTCCGGAATGGTTGGTTGTTGTTTCCAGCCTCATTTAAACTTGCCTAGGTAGGTAGTTTTGTTATGCTTCACCCCTTGCCATGTTAATCAACATTTAATATTGTTGGGTAGCTTAAACAAGAGAGAACTAAATAATTGATGTGGTGTTCTGTCAATATGCAACTCCATTGCATATTGAGCTCCACTTAATTTGTAAGATAGTTTGTTGCATTTTGCCATGCCATGTGTCATTAAACCGGACATGCATCATACTTGTTTGCGCATCATGCCATGTTTATGTGATGGTTGTTTACTATGGTGTTTGCTTCTTTCCGATTTGCTTCTCTCATTAGCTTCGGTTTCGTTCCGGAGTTGTGAGGATTCGTTCGACTTCGACCGTTTGTCTTCTTCATGGAATCGTTCTTCTTCCTAGCGGGATTTCAGGCAAGATGACCGCTACCCTGGATCTCACTACTATCATTGCTATGCTAGTTGCCTCGTTCTTCGCTATCTTGCGCTACCTATTACTGCTTATCCAGCCATCCCATATTGCCATGAACCTCTAATCCTTTGACACCTTTCCTATGCAAACCGTTGTTTGGCTATGTTACCGCTTCTGCTCAACCCCTCTTATAGCGTTGCTAGTTGCGAGTGAAGTTGAAGATTTCTCCATGGTGGGACGGGGTTTATGTTGGGATATCACAATATCTCTTATATTATTAATGCATCTATATATTTGGTAAAGGGTGGAAGGCTCGGCCTTATGCCCGGTGTTTTGTTCCACTCTTGCCGCCTAGTTTCCGTCATACCGGTGTTATGTTCCCGATTTTGCGTCCCTTACGCGGTCGGGTGATTTATGGGACCCCCTGACCGCTTTGAATAAAACTTGTCCAAAGAAGGCCCAACCTTGGTTTTACCATTTGCCTCACCACCACCTATCCCTTTCCTTGGGTCGGCCAACCCAAGGGTCATCTTTATTTTAGCCCCGGGCCGGTGCTTGTCTAAGTGTTGGTCCGAACGAGCCATCATGGGCCACCTCGTGGCAACTCGAGGGCTGGTTTTACTCGTAGCCTGTCTCATCCGGTGTTGCCTCGAGAACGAGATATGTGCAGCTCCTATCGGGATTGTCGGCAAGATCGGGCGGTCTTGCTGGTCTTGTTTTACCATTGTCGAAATGTCTTGATGTACGGGATACCGAGTCCGATCGAGTGTCTCGGTGAAGGTCTATTCCTTCGATGATCGCGAGAGCTTGTCATGGGCTAAGTTGGGACACCTGCGCAGGGTTTAAACTTTCGAGAGCCGTGCCAGCGGTTATGTGGCAGATGGGAATTTGTTAATGTCCGGTTGTAGATAACTTGACACTTGATCCGAAGTAAAACGCATCAACCGTGTGCGTAGCGTGATGGTCTCTTCTCGCGGAGTCCGGAAGTGAACACGGTTTCGCGTTATGTTTGACGTAAGTAGGTGTTCAGATCACCTCTTGATCATTGCTAGCTTCACGACCGCTCCGCTTGTTTCTCTTCTCGCTCTCATTTGCGTATGTTAGCCACCATACTTGCTTAGTCGCTGCTGCAACCTCACCACTTTACCCCTTCCTTTCCCATTAAGCTTTGCTAGTCTTGATACCCATGGTAATGGGATTCTTTGAGTCCTTGTGGCTCACGGATACTTCCAAAACCAGTTTGCGGTGCCTATGTTACCGAAAAGGTGACGTAATCAAGCTCAAGGAGGAGCTCGATGAAGATCTTGCCCTTTGTGTTGTGTCGTTCTAGTTGATCAAGAGTGGAGCCCAGCTTGGGGTCGATCGGGACCTTTTGTCGCATTTGGGGTTCTTCTTTTATTTTGGTTCCGTAGTCGGACCTTGATTGTATCTGGATGATGTAATGCTTTATTCATGTAATTGTGTGAAGTGGCGATTGTAAGCCAACTATGTATCTCTTTCCCTTATGTATTACATGGGTTGTGTGAAGATTACCTCACTTGCGACATTGCTTTCAATGCGGTTATGCCTCTAAGTCGTGCTTCGACACGTGGGAGATATAGCCGCATCGAGGGCATTACAGCGACTTCCTCCTCCTCTTCCTCCTCCTCTTCCTCGTCGGAGCCAACATCTTCATCACCCTCATCGCCATCCGATTCCCACTCTTCTTGACTTTCACCTCCACTTCCTTCCTCCTCCTCAATCGGTGCCTGCACCCCGTTGGGCATCGAATACAACTCAGTGGTAGCATGGAAGACAACAAAGCAAGACAAGAGTCAATCGACCGATTTGCAGTGAAATAGAATGAATGAAACAGGATCACAACTGGGGATAAGTGGTCATACCGTGTCTGGTTCAGAAGACTGGTCGAGCGGTGGGATCCTCCTAGCCCCACGAGGGTTGTCCTTGTTCCCCGTGATGGCAGTCATCCACCTCTCCAGCGTGGAGTCGTCGACCTCCTCTGGGTGGACCCGAGTGGTGTCCTCAGTACCAGAGTACAACCACATCGGGTGGCCTCGGTACTGGAGTGGCTGAATGCGTCGTCGAAGAAAAACCTCCAAAAGATCCATGCCAGTGACACCGTCGCAAATGAGTTGAACTACACGCTCCATCAACATTTTAACCTGAGCCTTTTCTTCCGGAAGTACCTTCAGGGAAGATGGCTTGTTCACTCGGTCCATGGAGAACGAAGGGAGACCAGTCGACTGCCCCGACGTCGACTCGTCTTGGCAGTAGAACCAGGTCGACCGCCACCCTCTAACCGACTCGAGAAGGGTCATGGCTGGAAAAGAACTCTTACTCCTCAATTGGATCCCAAGACCCCCACACATCTGGATTACCTTGGACCTCTCGTCATCCGGACTCGCCTTTTTCACCGTCTGAGAGCGACAAGTGAATATGTGCTTAAAGAGACCCCAGTGCGGCCGACAACCCAGGAAGTTTTCGTACAGAGACACAAAAGCGGCGAGATAGGCAATGGAATTGGGAATGAAGTGGTGGAGTTGTGCCCCAAAGAAGTTCAGAAACCCTCGAAAGAAAAGATTCGGTGGCAGAGAGAATCCGCGATCTACATGAGTAGCTAAGAGAACACACTCACCCTCCAGTGGCTGCGGTTGCCACTTGGTCCCCGGAAGTCTTGCTGACCCATGGGAGATCAGTCCCTCATTGGCCAGATCGTCGAGATCCCTCTGGGTGATGGTCGAGCGGATCCAATCTCCTTGGACCCAGCCTTGCGGCAGGCGGGACCGCGACGAAGATCCACCTCGACTGGTCGCTCTCCCCTTTGCTTTCACTGTCGCCGTCGCCTTCTTCGCTCGCTCCAAGGCCGCCATCTTCTCCTTCACCATCGTCGCCGGTGATGCGTGCGAGGAGTGGATGGGCGGAGGTAAAAGCGGGCGCAGCGGGCAAGGTTGAGGAAAGGGGAGAGGGGAATGGAGACGCACTGTTTCAAAAAAACCCCGTCCGGCACCTTATATAAGGACACTTCCGAGTGGCTGACAGGTAGTGATGGATTCATGTACCTAGGGTAGGGTCATAGGCCTGACCTAAACGTCCTACCCAAGGGTACTCACAGAAGAGATCATCTTCCAGTCGACCAAAGAGGAATTCACTCGACCAGACTGGAAGGACTCGACCATGGAAGACCCACTCGACCATGAAGAAGCACTCGACCACCAGAAGGTCAGAAGGCACTCCGCAGTGCAACGGTTTATTATTGAATAGACTTAATGATAGTTAAAGCTCCTTATGAGGGGCGTTACCAGTAACCCCCCTGGCTTAATGTACTTTAATCCCTCCATTATGTGAGCTGGCTGGGGTCCTGGCGCACTCTATATAAGCCACCCCGCTCCACATATAGAAGGGTTCAGACTCTTGTAATACTCATACTCATAATCCACTCGACCGCCTCAGGGCTCCGAGACGTAGGGCTGTTACTTCTTCCGAGAAGGGCCTGAACTCGTACATCCTTTGTCTCCACAACTGCTCCATAGCTAGGACATCGCCTCTCCTTAACCTACCCCTACTTCTACTGTCAGACTTAGAACCACGACAGTTGGCGCCCACCGTGGGGACGGTGTTTTAGCGATTTGTGGAGGAGTTGCTGTACTTCCGAGTACCTTCATCATGATGACTTCTGGAGTTTTAAAAGGGTGCGAGATCCGTCTCGGTGCTCTCACCTTTGTCGCAGCGACGACCAAGATGGCTCGTGGAGGCCCTCTTGACATCGAGGCGCTCCCGTCCGGGGCGACACACTTTCATGCATATGTCCGCGGCGTTTTGCTGCGATAACCGTCGACCAGATCGGTCGACTCCCTATCGATCGCCCACCGGTTTCCGCTTGGCGCAAGCGCCTGGTCGGTCGAGACTTCAGCGGTGGGTGAGCACTGTGATGGCTCGCCAGACAGCCATCGCCTGTGTCGCGCTATCGAGCCCGACGAATCTCTCTACGGCCTGTTCGATCTGTCGACTGGCTCCGTAGAGACTGCATCCGAGTGTGATAGCAGTGATCCAGCGGCGGAAATTCTCATGGTCGACGGCCCTCGCAGTCCTCCCGGTTTCGCCCACGGAGGTGGAGCCGCCGGAGGAGGTGACCCTGTGCATGAACACGAGGAGTACCAGCCCGAGACACTCGACTCTCTCCAGAGAGAGGATCTTCGTCGCAGGAATATGGATGCCCTACATACTCCTATCATTGAGAGACCCCGAGGCTCATGCCTTGGAGGAAGCACGCCATTAATGTGGCTGAACGACTCGCTCGAGAATCTTGGCGAGCACTGACGGCAGCTGCTTGGCAACGACTCCCGAATCCGGTCGACGTCGGCTCTTCCCGCCGACTCAGGTATACCGCACGCCAATTCAGAATTTAGCAGCTGCAACTCGCATTGCAGAGTCCATTTAGCCGTCCCAGTCGGAAGCTGGAAGAGGCTTGCAGCAGATCAGAGATTTACTCCGGGCAGCAGGTGACCAGAACTCAGCCGTGTCGCGATCGCGCGACAGATTCACAATCGATCCGTCGCTGCGAACACCGTCCATCGGCTCCACGCCCCAGATCGCCTCCGCGGCGGGAAGGGCGCGACAACAGGCGAGAGCAGCTCGGAGACCGACTCGACCGAGATGATAGACGTCGGGTGCCCCTTTCCCCTCCGAGGGAAGGGTCATACGCTCCCCGGCGACAAGATGACAGAAGACAGTTCAGTACAGGGCGAAGGGTTCCAGTCGACCCCAGGGAACCAGGCTTTGATGCGCGCTCCATTATCGTGCAAGGCCTGGTCGACCGGAACAGAGCCCATCGAGGAGGACTCCGAGAGGATGCACCCACCAGCGATCAGTGCATGTCTCCGGTCCGAATGTTTTAGCAGGCTATCGAGCCGCATGATTCCCCCAATTTCAGATTGGCAGCAGGAGTCTGCAAGTTCTTTGGAGAATCTAAGCACGAAACTTGGCTCAAGATTACCGAGTGGCTGTTCAGATTGGTGGTGGAAATGACGAGGTGGCCATGAAACATTTGCCCCTCATGTTGGAAGGTTCGCCGAGCATGGCTGAGTCAATTACCTCACAAAGAGATATATACTTGGGAGGATTTGTCCCAGTGTTCGTCAGACTTTTGAAGGGACTTGCAAGTTTACCGGCTGGTTTGACAGAGCTGCAAGTTTGTGTGCGTAAGACCAATGAAACTCTCCGAGAGTACATTCAGAGGTGGATTACCCCGCACAATCTCGTGGAAAATGTGTCCGACCATCGTGCAGTTTGCGCCTTCAAGGCGGGGTCAAAAACAGAGAATTGAGTCTGAAGTTCGGTCGAACCGGGACATGACCCGAGTCGAATGATGGAGATTGTTAGCAACACGCCTAACGGCGAGGAAGAAGACCGACTCCGAAGCGGCAAGTACAAGCCGAGTCAGTCGAAGAAGGGTAATTCCAGTCGGAAGCAGAAGCGCAAAGCCGAGCCAGCAGCTCCCGGAGAGGCCCTGGCTGTCACTCAGGGGAAATTCAAGGGGAAACCCAAAGGATCCTGGAATCCGAAGAAAGTGAAAGATAAGGAAGGAAATGACGTGATGGATATGCCATGTCATATTCACACAAAGAAAGATGAAGAGGGCAACATTATTTACGAAGCACACCACACGCCAAAGGTCGACTCGATCCAGCGAAGCCAGGCAAACAATCTAAGGACAAGGAGAAGGAGCCGACAAGGCGGAGATAAAGAGGACAAGTGAGGAAGAATACCAGATGTCAACTCCACTGATGATCTTCGCGGATGTGGAGAGTAAAAGTCGATCGAAAGTCATCAATCGAGAGGTGAATATGGTTGCCCAGTTAAGCCAAGTTATGTGAAATGGTCCCAGACACCCATCACATTCGACCGATCGATCACCCAACTCACATTGCCACCCCGGGCGGCAAGCGTTAGTGGTCGATCCGCTTGTCGAAGGCACTCGACCGACAAAAGTGCTGATGGATGGTGGCGGTGGGCTGAATTTGTTATATGCGGATACGTTGAAAGGATGGGCATTCCGATGTCCCGATTGAGCGCCCGACAATATGAGTTTCACGAGTCATACCAGGAAGAAGGCCAACTCACTCGGCCAAATAGCCCGGACGTAGTTTTTGGCGATTCCAAGCACTTCCGCAAAGAAAAGTTGACCTTTGAGGTCGTGGATTTTCGAGTGCATACCACGCCATTTTGGGAGGCTCGCCACGCACGCATTCATGGCTCGACCATGCTACGTGTACCTCAAGCTGAAAATGCGGGGCCCAAGGGAGTGATCACCGCCACCGCGACCGGAAAAAAGGCGAAGAGTGCTTTCGGAAGGGCTCAAGATTGCCGACTCTCGGTGACAGCGTCGAATTCAAGAGTATATGCAAAACGCAGATCCGAAGTGATTTGCTAAAATCTAAGAGGCCAGCCACAGAGTCGCAGATTCAAGTCGTGCTGGGAGACAAAGCCGTCCATATTCACCCGATCGACCCGAAGCAGCTCCGACTCACATATCCACAACACTCGACGAAATAGGAAGAAGCGCCATCCAGTTCCTCCGTGAGAACTGGGACATTTTGCATGGAAGCCACCGACATGCCGTGTTCCTGTGGAGCTGGCTGAGCATCGCCGAGTCGACAAATCAGCGAAACCAGTGAAAGAGCATCTTGGCGGTCCGCCGTCGTAAGAGAAAAGCTATTGGAGAAGAAGTGGCTCGATTGTTGACAGCAGGATTTATCCGAGAGATTTACCACCCGAGTGGCTCGCCAATGTTGTCATGGTCCCCAAGAAGGATAACTCCCTCCGCATGTGCATTGATTTTAAGCACATTAATCGGGCCTGCCGAAGGATCATTTTCCTCTCCCCGCATCGACCAAATTGTCGACTCGACGCGGGGTGTGAGAGATTGTCGCTTGATGCATATTCCGGGTATCATCGATCCGCCTCAGTATGGACCCGACGAAATAAAACAGCTTTCATCACTCCATTCGGTGCTTCGCTATATCACCATGTTCGGCCTCAAGAATGCCGGAGCCACATTTATGCGAATGATTGAAGTGTCTTCACTCAGATCGGTCGGAATGTGGAAGCGATATGGATGATATCGTCGTTAAGTCGCGAAAAGGTTCCGACCTGCTCGCGACCTCGCCAAACATTTGCCAACCTCCGACGGCACGATATCAAGCTCAATCCGTCAAAGTGCACATTCGGGGTTCTGGTGGAAAACTACTCGGTTTTCGTTTCCGAACGAGGAATCGACGCTAACCCAGAGAAGATCGGCACTATTCTCCGAATGAAACATACTGCGGCGAAAGTGCACGATGTCCAGAAGCTTACTGGATGCTTGGCCGCTTTAAGTCGATTCATCTCACGACTCGGTGAAAAGGCATTACCTCTTTACCGACCGATGAAGAAGGCTGACAAGTTCGAGTGGACTCGGAAGTCGATGCAGCGCTTGCGAGCTAAAAGCTCTGCTCTCCACCCAGCCGGTGCTTGCTGCTCCAATCAGCAAAGAGCCTCTGTTGCTTTACATTGCAGCCACTGGACAAGTTGTCAGTTCTGTGCTTACGGTCGAGCGGGAAGAAGAAGGAAAGGCCTTCAAAGTTCAACGCCCGGTGTATTATTTATCTGAAGTTTTGACTCCATCCAAGCAGAGATACCCTCATTATCAGAAGCTTGTGTATGGCATATACATGACCACGAAGAAGGTTGCTCACTATTTCTCTGATCATTCTGTCACAGTCGTCAGCGACGCTCCTTTATCAGAGATCTTGCATAACAGAGACGCAACCGGTCGAGTGGCAAAGTGGGCGATTGAACTTCTTCCCCTTGATATCAAATTCGAGGCAAAGAAAGCCATTAAGTCCTGGCTATAGCGGATTTCCTTGCCGAGTGGATCGAACAACAGACAACCGATCGAAGTTCACTCTGAGCATTGGACCATGTTCTTTGACGGCTCCAAAATGCTGAATGGTTACGTGTTGGGTTGTTCTAGTTTCCCCAGAGGAGATAAGCTTAAGTATGTGCTCCAGATTCACTTTGATTCCTCCAACAATGAGGCAGAGTACGAGGCCCTCTTATATGGATTGCGCATGGCCATCTCACTCGGCGTCCGTCACCGATGGTTTATGGCGATTCAGATTTAGTAGTCAATCAAGTGATGAAGGAGTGGGGCGAGAAGCCCGGCTATGACCGGATATCGCAATGCAAATGAGGAAGCTGGAAAAGAAGTTTGAGGGTTAGAACTCCATCACATCCCCGATGAAAAATCAGCAACAGATGATCCGCAAAGATAGGGTCCAAGAGGGAAGCCATTCCGAGTGGCGTGTTTTGGAACATATACACATTCCGTCACCAAGGAAGATCCTTACAGAGGAAGCTCCACAACCCAAGAGTGCCACAGACTCGATGAAGTTGAGGTCCCCGCAGCGGGTCGACTTGGTCATGGAGGTTTTAGTAGTCACTCCCGATTGGACAATTCCATACATTGCGTATATTACGAGAAAGGAACTCCCAGAGGATGAGGAGGAGGCTCGACAGATCGTCCGTCGATCCAAAGCCTTTACTGTTATCAATGGGCAGTTATATAGGGAAAGCCCAACGGGAGTCGGACAAAAATGCATAACGCCAGAAGAAGGTCGTGTCATTCTCAATGATATCCACTCGGGGACCTGTGGTCACCATGCGTCCTCTCGGACCATTGTAGCCAAAGCATACCGAGCGGGATTTTACTGGCCAAGAGCAAATGAGATGGCGAAAGAAATAGTAGACAAGTGCGAAGGATGTCAGTTCTACTCCAATATGTCACATAAGCCTGTGTCAGCCTTGAAGACCATTCCGCTCGTCTGGCCTTTTGCAGTATGGGGGTTGGACATGATCGGTCCCTTGCGAACGGGTCGGAGCGGCTTCACCCATGTACTGGTAGCAGTCGACAAGTTCACCAAGTGGATTGAGGCTAAGCCAATCAAAAACTTGATCTCGGTATCGCTGTTTCCTTCATCGTAAAGTTGGACGCTCAGATATGGAGTCCCGCAAGATTATCACGGACAATGGGTCAAATTTCGACTCGGAAGAATTCAAGGATTTCTGCAACTCTCAAGGCATACGAGTCGACTACGCTTCAGTCGCTCACCCACAGTCGAATGGACAGGCAGAACGAGCCAATGGATTGATCCTCAAGGGTGCAAGCCCCGTCGATGCGAGATCTCAAGCATGCGGCTGGTGCTTGGGTCGACGAACTTCCTTCATGCTTTGGGGTCTGCGGACCACGCCTAATCGGTCGACTGGGAGAACTCCTTTTTTCCTGGTCTATGGGGCGAAGCAGTTTTACCGGAAGTGATCTCCTTCATAATGCTCCACGAATTGAACTTTATAATGAAGCAGAAGCTGAGCAGGCGCGTCAGGATGCATCGACCTCTGGAAGAGGAAAGGAAATGGCTCGATCCGCTCGACCATTTACCAGCAAGACTTGCGCGCCAGACGCCGTAAATGTGAGAGGTCGAGCCTTCCAGAAGGGATCTGGTCCGGGTAGATCAGCGTAGCAACATAAGCTTGCTCCCTCTGGGAAGGTCCTTCGTCGTCACAAAGGTTCTCCACAATGGGGCATATCGTCTCTACAATGTCGAACACGATATCGATGAGCCCCGAGCTTGAATGCGGATCTGCTCCGCCGTTCTACACTTAAAGTTTTTCACTCGGAAGAATTGTAATAAAGTACTCTTGTAGCTCACGAGCTTTGAAGTAATAGTGTCATAATTTCTTCATAATTTTTGTCACTTTTTATTTTTTGCGTCGAGTAAAATCTTCACTTCCCCCAATGGGTGGCTTAGGCGCGAATCCGTTCCGCCTAAGTTTACAAATCCTACCGAGTGGTAAGCCAGACTTCCACTCGGGAGGCTTAGCTGCAGCCCGCTTCGCCTAAGTTATTAAAAATCCCACCGAGTGGTAAGCCGACTTCCACTCGGGGCTTAGCTGCAGCCCAGCTTCGCCTAAGTTATTAAAATCCTACCGAGTGGTAAGCCAGACTTCCACTCGGGGGCTTAGCTGCAGCCCAGCGCTCGCCTAAGTTATTAAAATCCTACCGAGTGGTAAGCCAGACTTCCACTCGGGGGCTTAGCTGCAGCCCAGCGCTCGCCTAAGTTATTAAAATCCTACCGAGTGGAGAGCAAACCTCCCGCTCGGGGGCTTAGCTGCAGCACAGTGCTCGCCTAAGGTGCAAGAAATCCTACCGAGTGGAGAGCAAACCTCCCACTCGGAGGCTTAGCTGCAGTCCCAGGACTCGCCTAAGTACAAAGTATATTAGCAAGGAAAACAAGGCGCAGGTCGACTGCGACCCTCTCCTCCGAGCTTCGACACAAATACAAAGTGTCGACTGTGACCCTCTCCTCCGAGCTTCGACACAAATACAACAGAAATCCCACCGAGTGGAGAGCAAACCTCCCACTCGGGGGCTTAGCTGCAGCCCAGTGCTCGCCTAAGATAAAAGAAATCCTACCGAGTGGAGAGCAAACCTCCCACTCGGGGGCTTAGCTGCAGCCCCTGCTCGCCTAAGATAAAGAAATCCCACCGAGTGGAGAGCAAACCTCCCACTGGGGCTTAGCTGCAGCCAGCGCCGCCTAAGATAAAGAAATCCTACCAGTGGAGAGCAAACCTCTCACTCGGAGGCTTAGCTGCAGCCAGTGCCGCCTAAGATAAAGAAATCCCACCGAGTGGAGAGCAAACCTCTCACTCGGGGCTTAGCTGCAGCCCAGCCGCCTAAGATAAAGAAATCCCACCGAGTGGAGAGCAAACCTCTCACTCGGAGGCTTAGCTGCAGCCCCAGCCGCCTAAGATAAAGAAATCCCACCGAGTGGAGAGCAAACCTCTCACTCGGAGGCTTAGCTGCAGCCCAGCGCTCGCCTAAGATAAAGAAATCCTACCGAGTGGAGAGCAAACCTCTCACTCGGGGGCTTAGCTGCAGCCCAGCGCTCGCCTAAGATAAAAGAAATCCTACCGAGTGGAGAGCGAACCTCCCACTCGGAGGCTTAGCTGCAGCCCAGCGCTCGCCTAAGTTATTAAAATCCTACCGAGTGGAGAGCAAACCTCCCACTCGGAGGTTTAGCTGCAGCCCAGTGCTCGCCTAAGGAATAAGTCGACTGCAGTCAGCATCTCGCTGTTAACCTGCAAAGAGCAATTCAAGCCAAGAGCAATCATATTCAAACATCCAATCCAAATTTAGGTCGATACCTAAAAGAACCGAGAGTGCTCAGGCACTAAGCCTGTTAAAGTTTTATCGGTTACAACTTCACTCGGCATACCGAGGCAAATTTAAGGTCAAGTAAAGTTTTTTACCCCTCCTGTGGAGGGCTGGATGGAGCAACGAACTCGTCAAGATCGATCCCGTCAGCGATCCGCGTGGCAGCAGCAATGAAAGTCTCCATGAAGGTCCTGAAGTCGTGCTTTTTGGTGTTGGCCACTCGAGAGCCGCCACTTTGTCTTCTCGGGCTTCCTTGCAATGGACACGCCGCCATTGTGGCTACGTCCGCACCACACCGAGTCAAGATTTCTTCCACTCTTGCACTCGATCGGGACGGCGTTGATCGAGCCATCAATGACTCGAGGTCATTTTGGAGCGCCTCATTGGGCGAGCGCCGAGTCGATGCGGGACGTAGCAACCTTCAGTCTTGAAGTAATCCACAACACCTGCAACGCGGGACTCGATCGGAAGATGTTCATGGCAGTTTAAATGCTCACCGGAGAATTGACAGGTCAAGGTTCGTCTCGGTGGCTGGTTTCTTCTTCAAGTTATGCGAATTCTGCAAAGACAAAAACCCGAGTCGGAAAAGCAATCGAATGGAAACATAACAGTTGGGAGGATTGGTCGAGTGGAAAAGGTTACCTTCGAGCTTAAGAAACAATTTTTGGCGAGGCCGCCCAAGAGGCTTTCCATCTCATTCTTCTTCCCAGCAAGTTGGAGGATCTTATCGGTCGAGTTCTTCTTGTCGACTTCATTCGCCAAGATCCTTGTTAGCGATGGCTAGAGCGGCCTTCAGATCGGCGTTCTCCCTGTTCAAGCTTGGCAACCGAGGCCAGCTTTTTCGTCGACAAGCTTGATCTTATCGACAGCTCGAGCTCCTTCTTCCGTTGAGCTTCCCTCACCTTGCTCAGAATCGCAGCAAAGTCAAACTTGAAGCAAGTGGGAAGAAGACAGAGTTGTCGAAATCTCACCAAACATACCTTTGGTCTCCTCCTTCGCCTTCGTCGATTTTCTTGCACCAGTTTCAAGTCTAACTCGAGCTGAATATGCTTCGCTCCATTCGTATAGCGCGCCGAAGATCACAAGATTTCTACGAAGAGTCGATTCATGAAAATATCGAGATAATTCACTTCCGAGTGAATGAAGAAGAATTGTGCGTTTAAGACTACGATCGAATGCAAGCATTCAACCGTAGTCTCGGGACTACACCCTGGGTGCACTCAGCGTGCCCCACCGGTCTTATTCAAGACATAGTCGACGATCGACCCGATAAAAGGGCGAGTCGACACCATCGACCGTTTCATTCTTAGTAAGCTTAAGGCGAGTCGACGATTCGACCAACAAAGGAAAAAAAAAAAAAAAAAGGTCGACGATCGACCACAACTTCTTCAGATGTAATCAAGCGCCGTGATCGACCACGCCTCGGGACTACACGGTGGGTGCACTCAGCGTGCCCCCAACCGGACTCGAAACTTATTCGCTCCACTCGGACAATGATCAACATCTATTTAGTAAAGTTTAAGACCGATCGCCGTGATCGACCTTAGCCTTGGGGACTACACCCAGCGGGTGCACTCAGCGTGCCCCCGCTAACACGGAGTTTTTATCGACACACCCAGTGGGTGACTGCTATTGCTATAAATTTCAGAAAGAAAAGTTTCGATAGCATATCCTAACAGAACAGGTGGTGGTCGACTAACCTGAACATTGCTCTGAAGGGCAGAGCTGGCGTCGTAAGCTGCTTGGCTCGCTTCCCGGGCGATCTTCACCTGCTCCATCATGATTCCTGCTTGACGGATCGCCTCTCTAGCAGCGTCAGCCTGGTCCTCCGGGACGTGGTGCGTGGTGAAGATCGAAGGTTGTCCAGCACTCGACAAAGTGGGTCGCGCACTCGTCAACGGATTCGCAAAAGATCTGAGATGTCAGTGCCGACCTCTCCTTCTGTCACAATGTTCTCGGGCACCGTCGCACCTTGGGCTTCCCCGCCAGTAGACGTCTTCCGGCTCCTCCTAGTCCTCAATGGCTCCTCATCTTCTTCATCGTCGTCAGGAAGGGTGATGATGTCACTAGTTGGAGCTTCAGAAGAAAGTTAAAGTCAGAAATCTTGAGTCAGTCGACTAAGAACAAGAATTTAAGGATACAGTACCGGGATTTGAGGTGACGGCGTCCTCCATCTCGTGGTAAATCAACCTTAAGCGAGGTTTGAAGTCGCAGCGCTGAAAATCCAAAAGATCGGTCGACCAGTTCAAATACCAAACAGAGTCAAAATTTGTATAGAGCAAGAAGAGTTAAGCAATATGTTTACCACGAGATGGTGGGGATGACCACTTTCATTTTTGGCAAAGGCTTGGTCGTTTCGGCGGAACTACCTTCGTTGCTTGGCGCCTTCTCAGCCGGCACCGGAGAAGCGGTCCGAGGGCGTTTGGTCGACTGCGAGGCAGTCGCGACCCCCTTACGCGTTCAGCCGAAGGGTCGTGCACAAGCTTTGACCGCCTTTCCAAGCGCGGTGGTGCAACTTCCTCCTCCTCATCCTCGTCGTCCTCGTCGTCCTCGTCATCATCATCATCGCTGTAAATGCGTCTCTGCGTCATCTGAATTCCACTCCTCCTGGCTCTCACCTCCACCGCTTCCCCTCCTCGCCGGAACTTGGGCGCCGTTGGGCATTGAGTATAGCTCTGTGAGGGCCTGGAGATATCAAAGCAGAGTTCAGTCGACTAAATTACAGAAGCACACTCGACATACATGCAACAGAAAATATAACAAGTGTACCTTGTCTGGAACATTGTCGCGATCAAGCGGAGAAATCCTCCGGGATCCGCGAGGATTGTCCTTGTTTCCGGTGATCGAGGTCATCCATCTTTCCACTACGGCGTCGTCGACTGCCTCCGGGTGGACGCGAGTTTCGTCTTCGGTGCCGCAATACAACCACATCCAGTGACTCCGGAACTGAAGGGGTTGGATTCGCCTCCGAAGAAAAACCTCCAGGAGATCCATGCCAGTCACTCCATCCCTAACCAGCTGCACCACTCGGTCCATCAGCATCTTCACTTCAGCTCTTTCTTCAGGGACAACCTTCAGGGAGGAGGGCCTGTTCACTCGACTCATGGTGAATTCTGGGAGACCGGTCGACTGCCCCGGCGTCGCCTCATTCCGGCAATAGAACCAGGTCGACTGCCAACCCCTAACTGACTCAGGAAAATGCATAGCTGGGAAAGTGCTTTTGTTCCTCAGCTGGACTCCTAAACCACCACACATCTGGACTACCTGGGTCTTCTCGTCACCAGGACTTGCTTTCTTCACAGTCTGAGAGCGACATGTGAAGATGTACTTGAACAAGCCCCAGTGCGGTCGACATCCCAGGAAGTTTTCGCACATAGATACAAACGCAGCAAGGTATGCAATGGAGTTTGGTGTGAAATGGTGAAGCTGGGCTCCAAAGAAATTCAGAAAACCTCGGAAGAATACACTCGGTGGCAACGAAAAACCTCGGTCGACATGAGTGGCCAAAAGCACGCACTCACCCTCTTCTGGTTGAGGCTGCCACTCTCGGCCAGGAAGTCTTGCGGCGTTGTGAGGAATCAATCCGTCGTTGGCCATATCAAGGAGATCCTTCTCCCTGATCGTCGACTGGATCCAGTCCCCCTGGACCCAGCCTTTCGGCAGCTTGGATCTCGACGAAGAACCACGCGACGGTGGATCTCCCTTCGCCTTCTCGCCGCTGGCGCCTTCTCCGCCGCCGACGCCTTCTTCAGACGCTCAAAGATCGTCGTCCTCTCTTTGCCCATGGCCGCCGGCGGAATGCGCAAGGGGAGAGATGGCAAGGGAGCAGCAGCGGAGGTGGAGAGCGGAGACGGAGAGAATGGAGGAGAAAGAACAAGGTACTGTGCACGAGCCTCCGGGAGTTACATTTATAGCATCTCTTCCGAGTGGATGACATGTGGACCAAGCGATCCAATCATATCCCGAGCAGCCGCCTTTGCGCGACACGTGGCGGAGAAAGCGGCGCGAAAATCGAGGCGCCCGTTACGTCCCATCCAAGCGCCTTGATCTGTTCCGTTCTGCGCGTCCCCAAATTCGTATCCGCGAGATCCATGGACGACGGATCAGTCTGTCAAGTCGCGAGATTTTCTGCGATTTGTTACTCGGTATAGCGTAGAAAGTCACTCGACTAAAGAACAAGAATGGATCAAGTCGATGAAGGAAAGTTTCTTGTTATCAACAAAAAGATCTTGATCCAAGACAACACGTAGCCAGAATGCAAAAGCAGTCGGAAACAATGTCAACTCATCCTTCACTCAAGCCTCAATCCATTCGGGGGCTAATGATGGATTCATGTACCTAGGGTAGGGTCATAGGCCTGACCTAAACGTCCTACCCAAGGGTACTCACAGAAGAGATCATCTTCCAGTCGACCAAAGAGGAATTCACTCGACGGTGGAAGGACTCGACCATGGAAGACCCACTCGACCATGAAGAAGCACTCGACCACCAGAAGGTCAGAAGGCACTCCGCAGTGCAACGGTTTATTATTGAATAGACTTAATGAGTTAAAGCTCCTTATGAGGGGCGTTACCAGTAATCCCCCTGGCTTAATGTACTTTAATCCCTCCATTATGTGAGCTGGCTGGGGTCCTGGCGCACTCTATATAAGCCACCCCGCTCCACATATAGAAGGGTTCAGACTCTTGTAATACTCATACTCATAATCCACTCGACCGCCTCAGGGCTCCGAGACGTAGGGCTGTTACTTCTTCCGAGAAGGGCCTGAACTCGTACATCCCTTGTCTCCACAACTGCTCCATAGCTAGGACATCGCCTCTCCTTAACCTACCCCTACTTCTACTGTCAGACTTAGAACCACGACAGGTAGGTCCAGGCGATCCTGTCAAATCCCGAAACACTCGCGCGCGCGATACGTGGCGAAAAAGGCGGCACGAAAATCGAGGCGTCTTCGCCTTATCCCATCCGAGTACCGCAGTCCTCTCCGCTTCGCGTGCTTCCCAAACTTTGGATCCCACTAAATCCGCTAACAGTAGAGCAACTTGTCAGACGGTAGATTTCCTACGATCCGTCGCTCGGAAATCCACCAAGTTCAAAAGTTCACTCGACAGAGGAAAAGAATGGATCAAGGTGACTGAAAGAAAAGTTGATGCCATCGCTAAAAAAAAGTCATTGATCCAGAATGTGACATACTCAGAACACGGAAAACAGGTCGGAAAAATTATCAACTCCTTCCTCACTCAAACCTCGATCCATTTAGGGGCTAATGACGAAGTCATGTGCCTAGGGTAGGGTCATGGTCCTGTCCAAGGTACCCTTCCCAAGGACATCTTTATAGGAAGCTGCCTTCCAGTCGACCAAGAGGGATTCCACTCGACAGAATCGAAGACACTCGACCACTAGGAGATCAAGAGCCACTCTGTATCCAAACGGTCTGTAATTAAGCAGTCTTTATGGCCATGATGACACTTTATGTAAGGCGTTACAGGTAACGCCTGGCCTTAATGTACTTTAAACCCTCCGCTGCGTGGGCTGGCTGGGGTCCTGGCAGACACTATATAAGCCACCCCCCTCCACTGGCAGAAGGGTTCGCAACCGTGTAACTCATACGCTTATAATCCAGTCGACCGCCTCCGGGTTCCGAGACGTAAGGCTGTTACTTCCTCCGAGAAGGGCCTCTCCATACCTACCCCCCATTGTACTGTCAGTCTTAGTACCACGACAACATCTACGCATAAAACCTGGCTCGGATGCCACTGTTGGAACGTAGTAATTTCAAAAAAAAATCCTACACACACGCAAGGATCATGGTGATGCATAGCAACGAGAGGGGAGAGTGTTGTCCACGTACCCTCGTAGACCGAAAGCGGAAGCATTAGAACAACGCGGTTGATGTAGTCGTACGTCTTCATGATCCGATCGATCCAAGTACTGAACGTATGGCACCTCTGAGTTCAGCACACATTCAGCTCGATTACGATCCCCGAACTCCGATCCAGCAGGGTGTCGCGGAAGAGTTCCGTCAGCATGACGGCGTGGTGACGGTGATGATGTTCATCGACGCAGGCTTCGCCTAAGCCTTTGCTACGATATGGCCAAGGTGGAATATGGTGGAGGGGGCACCTGACACGGCTAAGGAACGATCACGAAGATCAACTTGTGTATCATGGGGTGCCCCCTGCCCCCGTATATAAAGGACGGAGGGGGGAGGTGCGGCCGGACCCTAGGGGTGCGCCTGGAGGAGTCCTAATCCCACCGGGAGTAGGACTCCCCCCTCTTGCCTTGTTGGAGAAGGAAGGGGAAGGGGAAAGAAAGGGGCGCCCTACTTGTCCTATTCGGACTAGGGAGGGAGGGGCCGCGCGGCCTGCCCTGGCCGGCCCTCCTCTTCTCCCTTAGGGCCCATTTAGGCCCATTAACCCCCCCGGGGGGGGTTCGCTAGCCCCAAGCACTCGGTAAAATCCCGATTTCACAGGAGCGATTCCGATATCCAAATATAGGCTTCAATATATCAATCTTTATGTCTCGACCATTTCGAGACTCCTCGTCATGTCAGTGATCACATCCGGGACTCCGAACAACCTTCGGTACATCAAAAACTATAAACTCATAATATATCTATCATCGTAATGTTAAGCGTGCGGACCCTACGGGTTCGAGAACTATGTAGACATGACCTAGAACTGTTTCGGGTCAATAACCAATAGCGGAACCTGGATGCTCATATTGGCTCCTACATAATCTACGAAGATCTTTATCGGTCAAACCGCATAACAACATACGTTGTTCCCTTTGTCATCGGTATGTTACTTGCCCGAGATTAGATCGTCGGTATCTCAATACCTAGTTCAATCTCGTTACCGGCAAGTCTCTTTACTCATTACGTAATGCATCATTTCGTAACTAACTCATTAGTTATATTTCTTGCAAGGCTTATAGTGATGTGCATTACTGAGAGGGCCCAGAGATACCTCTCCGACAATCGGAGTGACAAAACCTAATCTCGAAATATGCCAACTCAATATGTACCTTTGGAGACACCTGTAGAGCTCCTATATAATCACACAGTTACGTTGTGACGTTTGGTAGCACACAAAGTGTTCCTCCGATAAACGGGAGTTGCATAATCTCATAGTTATAGGAACTTTGTATAAGTCATGAAGAAAGCAACAGCAACATACTAAACGATCAAGAGCTAAGCTAACAGAATGGCTCAGGTCAAGAAACATCATTATCCTAATGACGTGATCCTGTTAATCAAATAACAACACATGTCTATGGTTAGGAAACATAACCGTCTTTGATTAATGAGCTAGTCAAGTAGAGGCAAACTAGTGACATTAAGTTTGTCTGTGTATTCACACATGTATCATGTTTCCGGTTAATACAATTCTAGCATGAATAATAAACATTTATCATGATATGAGGAAATAAATAATAACTTTATTATTGCCTCTAGGGCATATTTCCTTCAAAAATACCTAACTTTTGTATCTGTGATGCCTCAAAACCCCTCTCCAACAGATGATGTAGATGAAAAAAATCACATCTCCGCCTAGGCAGAGATGCAAACTGCAACACTTCACGGTGCAAATATACATCTTCATCTACATGAGATGTAAAACTCGCCAACCGCCAACCGCTTTTCAGTTTCATTCCGCCCGCCCGCCTGCTGCTGCCCGCCTCTGCCGCCGGCGATTTCTCGCCGGAAATATTGCCGCCACCGCTCATCCGTTCATCCCCGGCACCGCTGCGACCCGGCCGGCCATCCCTGCCTCCCGTCGCGCTACCGTAACCGTCGAGGTGTAAAATCCGGTAGCTCCACTGCTGCCGCTGTCAGATACGTCGCTGATTCGCCGCCGCCCGCCTACAAATCGGCCGAATTAGCAACTTCACCGCCGACGAATCGCTGTCGTGCCGCCACATGATTTAAGCTATCCTCGCTGCCGCTGGATTCGAACAGCACACCTACTGCCACGCCGCTACCGCTTTTCTGCCGCCAGACTCTGCCTTCTCGCGCCGCACAGACGCCGCCCCCGCGGTGACCAATCCGCTACTCGATTCACAACCGCGCCGCCAGCCATTCGAGCTACCGCCGCTGGACCTCCGGGTTCTTGTCGCTCGACCACCGGCTCACGTGCTGCCACCACTCGGTCCGCCGACACTCCTCCCTCCGCACTCGACTACCGGCGCTACTCCCGACTCTTTTTACATCTTCATTTACATCATCTATTGAAGTTGGACTTTTACATCATCAATATACATCATTTGTTGGAGTTGGCCCTTTTTTGGAGATGCAAAAAAGCACTTTTTGGAGATGTAAATTTTTACATATCCAAATTTGCATCATCTTTGGAGATGCTCTAACTACAGGAATATAGTTAGTCAACTCAGCAAAGACTTCCTGGCAAAGCTTGGCACCCTTCCAGCGTAGGCGCGGAGCTTGGGATGTAGTACAGGAGCGGATGCAGATTGTGATCTGCATCGATGACACCTAAAAGATGGAATTTGTGCCGGGTTTGTGGTTCGTGGATGGCAGATATGGTTTTCTCCTTCGGCGTCTTAGTCGTGGTGGGGTACCATATCTGGAGTTCTATGGAGTGTCCGGGGTGTTGCCCCAGTCTGATTCGTTCAACGGCAAGGGCTTCACTTTTGGTGAGCCACCTTGAAGGTACGCAAAGGTACATATCAGCGATGAAGCCGAGTCGAGCTCGGGCGAGGAGGTGAACCGTCATTCTTTCAACCGGTGGCTGATGTGGTGGTGTCGGAGGCAGGTGACGGACGTTGGTGTCAAGCTCAGAGAGGTTCTATTATCTTTTTAGTTTTGTCATGTGGGTCCTTCCATGACTTGTACTTTGATCTTTATGATACGAATGAAATACATATTACCACGAAAAAAAGCTAGACACCCTGCAAAAATAAAATAAAAAATACCGTTTAAAAAAAGAACCTTGAGTAAAGGAAAACGATTTGTGCCGGCTGAGCATGCAGATGTCACACGAGCAGCAGTTTTTAGGAGGCCATTGCTTCTCTTTGCTCGTTCACCTGATTTGTTTTTAATTTTGTAATGGTGATGTGTTTCTTAATTGAGGCATTAATTTTCCAATTTATTTTTTTCCTAATTAAGGCATTCAATTCATAATTGATATTTTTATTTCTAATAATGGTGTTTCCTAATTGTGGCGTTCAATTCCTAATTTATTTGTTTCCTAATTTAGGCATTCAATTCCTAATGGAATTATTAAATTCCTAACAATGGTGTTTTGATGTGATTCATCATTCGGTGGATCTGGTGCCCCGTTGTTTATTTGTGAGTAGAGAGGATTTGTAGGATTCACATAACTCGCGCTTCCGAATTAACATTCAATTCCTAATGAAACTATTTAATTTCTAACAATGGTGTTTTGATACAATGTGAGTGGGAAGAATTTGTAGGATTCACAAAACTCACGCTTCTATAAGTAGTAAAAAAATAGAGAAAGATATAAAGAAAGACACAGAGATGTTGTTTAGCAAATACTCCTTCTGTTCCTTAATATAAGGTGCATTAGTTTTCCATGCGTACCCTTCCACCATCCTTTTCCGTGCGTACCCTTCCACCATCCATTACTTGCCTTAGATAAAAAAAAAGGATATCTCTCCCTAATTGTATGCACTCACATTTCGCCCTCTCTCCTATCCCACCGATTGATTTTATTCTACTGTAGCGAGATTTAGTTGCCTTTTATTAGGTCGTTCGTTATTTAGTTGCCGCTAATTAAGCTGCAAATACATAATTGTTTAGGGTACTTTCGTCCAAAATGCTCCTCAATTATGTTCCTTGGTCACCGCGTCCAAAAAATACACCTTATATTAAGGAATGGAGCGAGTATATTTTTGTTACATATATCACACACGGGTCAGGATCGTGCACCATATGCAAATGGGGCCAACAAAAACAAACTTTATCAGATGGGGAATATATACAAGTTCATTCGATCCAACTGAGGAACACACGATACTATCAAATTTGATACAAGTTCAACGAGACCTAGCACATTTATTCGACATGGTTGTGGTGATCCATGACACTATGTTTGTATCATTTCAGCAACCTCTAAGGCCTCATGGATCCATCTTGGCGTACTGGTTCACAGCAACAGTAGTACTTCTCGTCATCTCCTAAAAGGCAAACGCCGGCATGACCGCATGCTTTATGACATAGCTCAGTACAATTTTCCTTGGGAAATGGACCGACGTCACATCCTGAGAATCAGATACACCAGTGTAGGTTAATTGCCAAAATTGCATCAAGTAACTTGACATCTCTAGAAATAGTGGACGCGGCGATACTAATATCCACATGTCTCATGACCGCAAAATGTATCCGTTTCAAAAAAAAAATGACCGCAAAATGTACGCTATGTAAAATTGGATTTTGCTGATTAGAAATAATATCATTGATGAAAAAGAACGAACCATTGTCGGCACGTGAGGAGAGAACTGTGGCTATGAGCACTAGCGCTACGAGGCACACAACGCTATTACTCTTGCCGAGGATTGCCATGAGGAGATGCTGGAGCTTCTTTCTGATCTGGATCTGGGTGGTGTTGCTGCAATGTTTACTGGCCTGAGCCTTGGTGGTATGCGTTTATATAGAGGCTTAGGGTTTTAATGCACTAAATGCTTTCTTAGGATCCAGGTTTGATTGCGTTAAATGTTTCCTCAGATTATGCTACGTATTAACTTTTGTAAATGGATACCATATATGTGGGTAACTCGTGCTGACCGAGCATTGGCCGAGACATGAATTACTCTCCATAATATCATGCGTAATCACGTAATCAACGTCGTCCACCAAAACGGTCATACACCACACTAATGGACTTTTTTCGTAAAAACTCACTATACTGATGGATAAACACACGTTCTTCATCATCTACGAGCACGAAGAAAAAAACACATTCTATGATATGCACCCGTGTTCACAATGGTTTCTTAATTTTGCTTCCTTTTTAACTTTGCTATTCCACACATAAGTTGGAGGAGTACAAACATACATACCATGCACAAATAATTTAAATTCATCCAACCGCATACTTCGTACAAATAACAAAGTACAAAAGTAATATTCGCAAAGGGAAACTGTGCATGTCTGCCGGTGGTTATAAGAGGCAATGCATATTTTAAAAGAAGAATGCTCAAAATTGATCCGTTGCATATACACATGCAAATCTATGACTTGTAGGTAATATTCTTCACGCTGCAAAATGTGTTGGAACTGCAATCAAGCCTCAACCTTCGACTCGACTTTCTACAAATCTGAGCATTGCCAGCAACAATTGCGACATCAACGTATATACAAAAACGCCACATCGCAGATCACAACAGAGATACTCATCAAGCATCGGTAGTTTACGTGTCTAGCTTCTTTTCAGCTTCACCGATGACCTCCAATTGCTCCAACAAGGCAGTCAGTTTTCTCCTGTCCTCTTCTTGGACGCCCCGAGGAGCCTTCTCTCTGTAGCCCGAAGCATCCATCTTCTGTGACAAGGCATGCCGTCGCCCGCACACATCCACAACAAACCGTGCTACTTACTGATACAATCAAGTACAAAAAAGAAGGGAAATTTTACGGCACATTATAATACACCATAGCACGTTTATTATATGGGTGATCTAACGGATGAGACTAACGAGCCTTTTTAGAGACCAAGGGTTTTTTCGACCTGAAATTTTTATAACTTTTATTGGCCCAATTAGGTCCAGGGGTATTCCCGTCCTAAATTTTTTTCTTGGTTTAATTGCATTAACATTGCACTTAATTATAACACCATTCATCGTGCGTACTCATTTGAATTTCGGTTCGAGCGGTTTGTCCTCTCTCCTCCTCTCGAGCCCTAACCTCCGGCGCCCTTGATCGTCGCCGATCGCCTCCAGCGCCCTCGATCGCCGCTGATTGCCGCCGCGCGCACTCGCCGTGTCACTCCTTCCTCCTCCTCCTACTCCCCCTCCGCCCTCCATCGCAAGTCACCCCCCGGGTCGCGGCGCAAAATCTTCCGAGGAGCCGCTAATCTCCTCCTTCCCCGAGCCGACACCACCTTCCCCGACGCGAGATGCTAGATCATCCTCATCGACGTGCATCAACATTTTCACGCTGGATCTTCGCTGTAAGTGCCTAGCCATCTCAAATCTTGTCTAGTCCCTTCTGCATAATACCAATAGGGTCGGATTTTATTAGGGTTTAGGATATGTCATATGAGGTTTAGGGTTTACGGTTTCAAAAGGTTGTACCTAGATTTCGATTGAAAGAAGTGTAATTCGGATTTAGCTTGGACATATTGAAGGACTTAGTTAGGGTTATGTGGCATGAGAAAGTTGTCAGCAGATTTGGATTTAGTTAGGAGATACTTTTGAATTGAGTTTCGAGATATTTTTGATTTAGTTAGGAGATAATTATTTTTGTATGGAGTTTGGAGTTATTTTGGATTTAGTTAGGAGATAATTTGGATTTAGTTAGGAGATAATTTTGATTTAGTTAGGAGATAATTTTGAATGGAGTTTGGATATTGATCTATCAGGGTGGATCTATCAAGGCATTTGAAGGATTCGTGGAGTTTGGATTTAGGTAGGAGATCATCAGTTACAACAAGTACAATCAATTAAATATTTTTGGAATTAGTCAGGGCATTACTTACAGCTATTGAAGGACTAAGTTAGGTACATGAATTCGATATGAAAAATTAGATCAATTATTTAAGCAGAGTAGTGCATAATAATTATGTATGCTATCCATCCGTAACATTGACTATCGGTTTTCGTTGGCAGCATAACGACATGGATGATAAAGGCAACGACGGTGAAAACTTGGGTGATATATGCAAGGATGAGAAGGACATGGGTGATAGAGGCAACAAAGGCAAATGCATGGATGATAAGGACAATGATTTCGTGGGCATGGACCCCAAAGGAATGGATTGTATGTGCATGAATGATAAGGATAATGAGGATGCAGGCAAGGATGGCATAGACATGGATGATGTATACATGCAACGTAAACGAATTGATAATAAAAGCACGGTTGGTTCACTCCTAAATGAGTATATGGAATACTTAGAGATTGTGAAGAAGACTTTCAGGACAGAGGAACAAGCCTACATGTTCTACGTAGGCTATGCGAGAAAAAAAAGGTTTGGTGTTAGAAAGGATGATCTGAAGTATAGGGGTCCGGGTCCGAAACAAAATGCATATAGAAGGACATACAAGTGCTGTAAACAAGGATGACGGATCCTTAAGCACTTTAACAGAGCTGAAAGAAAAAGAAAACCAAGGGGCCTTTCTCGGTGTGGGTGTCCCGCTCTTTTTCAGGTTGAGCTACAAGATAACAGTGGCCTCTGGTTCGTCAAGAATTTTGTGGACAAGCATATGAAGGAAATATGCCCTAGAGGCAATAATAAAGTTGTTATTCATATTTCCTTATATCATGATAAATGTTTATTATTCATGGTAGAATCATATTAACCGGAAACTTAGTACATGTGTGAATACATAGACAAAACATAGTGTCCCTAGTATGCCTCTACTTGACTATGTCGTTAATCAAAGATGGTTATGTTTCCTAACCATAGACATGTGTTGTCATTTGATGAACGAGATCACATCATTAGGAGAATGATGTGATGGACAAGACCCATTCGTTAGCTAAGCATTATGATCTTTACAGTCTCATTGCTACTGCTTTGTTCATGACTTATACACGTTCCTCAGACTATGAGATTATGCAACTCCCGAATACCGGAGGAACACCTTGTGTGCTATCAAACGTCACAACGTAACTGGGTGATTATAAAGATGCTCTACAGGTATCTCCGAAGGTGGTTGTTGGGTTGGCATAGATCGAGATTAGGATTTGTCACTCCGTGTATTGGAGAGGTATCTCTGGGCCCTCTTGGTAATGCTCATCACTATAAGCCTTGCAAGCAATGTGACTAATGAGTTAGTTGCGGGATGAAGCATTACGGAACGAGTAAAGAGACTTACCAGTAACGAGATTGAACTAGGTATGATGATACCGACGATCGAATCTCGGGCAACTAACATACTAATGACAAAGGGAACAACATATGTTGTTATGCGGTTTGGCCAATAAAGATCTTCATAGAATATGTAGGATCCAATATGAGCATCCAGGTTCCACTATTGTTTATCGACCGGAGATGTGTCTCGGTCATGTCTACATAGTTCTCGAACCCCTAGGGTCCGCACGCTTAACACTCAATGATTATTTGTATTATGAGTTATGTGTTTTGACGACCGAAGTTTGTTCAGAGTCCTGGATGAAATCACGGACGTGGCGATGAGTCTCGAAATGGTAGAGACATAAAGATTCATATATTGGAAGGCTATATTCGGACATTAGAAAGGTTCCGAGTGATTCGGGTATTTTTCGGAGTACCGGGGAGTTATGGGAATACACCGGGAGAAGTAATGGGCCTTATTGGGCCATATGGGAAAGGAGGTGGCAGGACAAAAGGGGAGGTGGCACCCCCCCATGGGTCCGAATTGGACTAGGGGAAGGGGGCGGCGCCCCCCTTGCCCTTCCCTACTCCCTCTCTCTTCCTCTCTTTCCTTCTCTCCTACTCCAAAAGGGAAATGGATTCCTACTAGGATTTAGAAGTCCTAGTAGGACTCCATACTCTAGGCGCACCCCTAGGGGGCCGGCCTCCATCCCTCCCTCCTTTATATACGTGGGCAGGGGGCACCCCAAAGAGACACAACTTTCTCTTAACCGTGTGCGGTGCCCCCCTCCACAGTTACACACCTCGATCATACCATCATATTGCTTAGGCGAAACCCTGCGCCGGTAGCATCATCATCGCCATCGCCACGCCATCGTGCTGATGGAACTCACCCTCGTCCTCAACTGGATTGTCAAGAGCACGAGGGACGTCATCAAGCTGAACGTGTGCTGAACGCGCAGGTGCCCTACGTTCGGTACTTGATCGGTTGGATCGTGAAGAAGTTCGACTACATCAACCGCGTTGTTAAAACGCTTCCTCTTTCGGTCTACGAGGGTACGTGGACACACTCTCCCCTCTCATTGCTATGCATCACCTAGATAGATCTTGCGTGATCGTAGGATTTTTTTTGAAATTACCGCGTTCCCCAACAATGGCATCCGAGCCAGGTCTATGCGTTGATGTTATATGCACAAGTAGAACACAAAGAGTTGTGGGTGATAATAGTCACACTCCTTAACACCAATGTCTTACTTTGATTTAGCGGTATTGTTGGATGAAGATGCCCGGACCGACATTACATGACCGCCTTCATGAGACTGGTTCTACCGACATGCTTTTGCACATAGGTGGCTGGCGGATGTCTGTTTCTCCAACTTTAGTTGAATCGAGTTTGACTACGGCCGGTCCTTGTTGAAGGTTAAAACATCACACTTGACAAAAAATCGTTGTGGTTTTGATGGGTAGGTAAGAACGGTTCTTGCTAGAAGCCATAGCAGCCACGTAAAACTTGCAACAACAAAGTAGAGGGCGTCTAACTTGTTTTTCCAAGGCCTGCTGTGATGTGATATGGTCAAGGCATGATGTGATATAAATTGTTGTATGAGATGATCATGTTTTGTAACAAAGTTATCGGCAACTGGCAGGAGCCATATGGTTGTCGCTTTATTGTATGCAGTGCAATCGCCATGTAATTGTTTTACTTTATCACTAAGCGGTAGCAATAGTCGTAGAAGCAATAGTTGGCGAAACGACAACGATGCTACGATGGAGATCAAGGTGTCGCGCCGGTGATGATGGAGATCATGACGATGCTTCAGTGATGGTGATCATGAGCACAAGATGATGATGGCCATATCATGTCACATATTTTGATTGCATGTGTTGTTTATCTTTTATGCATCTTATTTTGCTTAGTAAGGTGGTAGCATTATAAGATGATCCCTTACTAAATTTCAAGGTATAAGTGTTCTCCCTGAGTATGCACCGTTGCTACAGTTCGGCGTGCCGAGACACCACGTGATGATCGGGTGTGATAAGCTCTACGTTCACATACAACGGGTGCAAGCCAGTTTTGAACACGCATCATACTTGGGTTAAACTTGACGAGGCTAGCATATGCAGATATGGCCTCGGAACACTGGAGACCGAAAGGTCGAGCGTGAATCATATAGTAGATATGATCAACATAGTGATGTTCACCATTGAAAATTACTCCACCTCACGTGATGACCGGACATGGTTTAGTTGATTTGGATCACGTGATCATTTAGATGACTAGAGGGATGTCTATCTAAGTGGGAGTTCTTAAGTAATATGATTAATTGAACTTTAATTTATCATGAACTTAGTCCTGATAGTATTATGAAAATTATTTTCTAGATCAATAGCTCGCGTTGTAGCTTCCCTATGTTTTATATGTTCCTAGAGAAAACTAAGTTGAAAGAGGATAGTAGCAATGATGTGGACTGGGTCCGTGATATGAGGTTTATCCTCATTACTGCGCAGAAGAATTATGTTCTTGATGCACCGCTAGGTGATAGACCTATTGCAGGAGCAGATGTAGACGTTATGAACGTTTGGCTAGCTCAATATGATGACTACTTGATAGTTTAGTGCACCATGCTTTACCACTTAGAATCGGGACTTCAAAGACACTTTGAACGTCATGGACCATATGAGATGTTCCAAGAGTTGAAGTTAATATTTCAAGTAAGTGCGCGAGTTGAGAGATATGAAGTCTCCAACAAGTTCTATAGCTAAAAGATGGAGGAGAATAGCTCAAGCAGTGAGCATGTGCTCAGATTGTCTAGGTACTACAATCGCTTGAATCAAGTGGGAGTTAATCTTCCTGATAAGATAGTGATTGACAGAGTTCTCTAGTCACCATCACCAAGTTACTGGAACTTCCTGATAAACTTTAATATGCAAGGGATGACGAAAGAAATTCCTGAGCTCTTCATGATGCTGAAATCGATGAAGGTAGAAATCAAGGAAAAGCATCAAGTGCTGATGATTAAACAAGACCACTAGTTTCAAGTAAAGGGCAAAGGGAAAGAAAGGGAACTTCAAGAAGAATGGCAAGCAAGTTTTCACTCCCGGGAAGAAACCCAAAGCTGGACCCAAGCCTGAAACGTAGTGCTTCTACTGCAAAAAGGAAATGGTCACTGGAAGCGGAGTTACCCCAAATATTTGGCGGATAAGAAGGATGGCAAAGTGAACAAAAGGTATATTTGATATACAGGTTATTGATGTGTACCTTACTAGTGTTCGTAGTAGCCCCTGTGTATTTGATACTTGTTCGGTTGCTAAGATTAGTAACTCGAAACATGAGTTACAGAATAAATAGAGACTAGTTGAGGGTGAAGTGACGATGTATGTTGGAAGTGGTTCCAAGATTGATATGATCATCAACACACATCCCCTATACTTTCGAGATTAGAGTTGAACCTTTAGTTATTTGGTGTTTGCGTTAAAGCATGAATATGATTAGATCGTGTTTATTGCAAAACGGTTATTCATTTAAGACAGAGAATAATTGTTATTCTATTTACATGAATAAAACCTTCTATGGTCATACACCCAATGTTAATGGTTTATTGAATCTTGATCGTAGTGATATACATATTCATAATATTGATGCCAAAAGATGCAAAGCTGATAATGATAGTGCAACATACTTATGGCACTGCCGTTTAGGTCATATTGGTGTAAAGCGCATGAAGAAACTCCATGCTGATGGGATTTTGGAATCACTTGATTATGAATCATTTGATACTTACGAACCATGCCTTATGGGCAAGATGACTAAAACTCCGTTCTTCGGAACAAGAGAACGAGCTAATGATTTATTGGAAATCATACATACCGATGTATCCGGTCCGATGAGTATTGAGGCTCGTGGCAGGTATCATTATTTCCTAACCTTCACAAATTATTTGGGCAGATATGAGTATATCTGCTTGAAACACAAGTCTGAAACATTTGAAAAGTTCAAAGAATTTCAGAGTGAAGTGGAGAATCATCGTAACAAGAAAATAAAGTTTCTACGATCTGATCGTGGAGGATAATATTTGAGTTACGATTTTGACCTTCATTTAAAACAATGTGGAATAATTTCACAGCTCACGCCACCTGGAACACCACAGCGTAATGGTGTATCCTAACATCGTAACCACACTTTATTGGATATGGTGTGATCTATGATGTTTCTTACCATTTTGGGGTTATGCATTAGAGTCATCTACACTCACTTTAAATAGGGCAACATCAAAATTCGTTGAGACAACGCCTTATGAACTGTGGTTTGGCAAGAAACCAAAGTTATCGTTTCTTAAAGTTTGGGGATGCGATGCTTATGTGAAAAAGCTTCAACCTGATAAGCTCGAACCCAAATTGGAGAAGTGTGTCTTCATATGATACATGTGACGCCCCCGATTCAATCGTACACTAATTAATCATACACGCAAATGTATACGATCAAGATCAGGGACTCACGGGAAGATATCACAACTCAACTCTAGACACAAATTAAAATAATACAAGCTTTATATTACAAGCCAGGGGCCTCGAGGGCTCGAATACAAACGAGTCAGCGGAAGCAACATTATCAGAGTACAGACATGCGTTAAGAAGGCTAGCACAAAAGAAACATTGATCGAAAAGGCAAGGCCTCCTGCCTGGGAGCCTCCTAACTATACTCCTTGTCGTCGGCGTCCGTCACGTGGTAGAAGGCACCCTCGGGGTAGTAGTAGTCGGCGGCGGTGGCAGCGATCTCAAAGGCTCCGTCATCTGGTTGCATCAAATGGATATGGGGGGGAAAAGAAAGCAAAGCAAACGTGAGTACTCATCCGAAGTACTCAGCAAGCAAGGATCTACACTACATATGCAACATTGTCAAAGGAAGGTTGTATATGTGGACTGGGCTGCAGAAATGCCAGAATAGAGGGGAGAGCCTAGTCCTATCGAAGACTAGCATCTTCAACATCTTCAGCGGTCTTGCAGCATTAGAAGAGTGCAGACTAGCATAAATTAAAGTAGTCGTAGTGTCATCAACCTCGCCCAGAGATCCTTCCTCGACTCCATGTGAGAAAGCAATCCTAGATCCATACTCTATTTCTCATCTCAAGTATCCAGTTCTAGTTGTATTGATCGGGATACAACTCCGAGTGTCCGTTACCATAGGACAGGCTATCGATAGATGTTTTGTTCCCTGCAGGGGTGCATCAACTTACCCACCATGCTCGATTAACTCCGGCCGGACACACTTTTCTGGGTCATGCCCGGCCTTGGCCAAACGATACTCCGCAACCCGACCTAGGCCTAATAGAGAGGTCAACACGCCGGACTAAACCTATGCACCCAGGGGTCTTGGGCCATCACCCCGGGAACTCCTGCACGTTGCGTGGGCGGCCGGTGAGCAGACCTGGATACCTCCTTAAAAAGGCAGGTGCTTACGCAGGCCAACCCAGCGTGCGCCGCTCAGTCGTATGACATCTATTAAGCTTCGGCTGATGCATACGACGCAGAACGCCCATACTATGCCCACGTGATGGTTAGTGCTATCAGGCCAGAGGCCCCTAGGATCAAATATCCAAATCATAGTGCATTAGGAGCGTGCGGTAACGAGCAGAGACCCACTATCAATGTGACCCCGTTGCTTCGTCTCGAGGACTTGCAGCAAGGGCTAAGAATGCCCGACCATGCCTTGTGGTTATCTCGCGGGCACCTTCCAGGTCAACCCAACTCCACATCACTCGCAATTAAGCTCGCGGGTACCCCTCAGGGCCGACCCGTCTTTAGTAACATGGTTCAGTGTAAAGTCATAGTAACCATAGTAACCGTGTGTCTAACACTAAGGGAAACCCTGAGGAATCACCCTTGATGGAATTCCACATGATGTTGTCGTCAAGGTGAATGAAGGAGGAATCACCCTCGAGGTCCACTCGTGAGGAGTTGCACGACAGTGTCATTATCAGGACTGGAGAAGGAGGAATCACCCTCGATGACCACAACCGATGAACTAACCTACAAGGTTAACATCAGAAGTGCTGATGAGGTATCACCCTCGGCACTCGATAGTAACCCAGTAGTGTCGAGCAACTAAGGGGAGTGTTGTGCGGTGACGGGGCCTGGTCTTCAATCCCGTTGCTCGGGTCTTCAGCCATAAGACCGACTTCTGCTGCATCCAGCAACCGAGTGATTCTCTTAATGATGGATTCTATGTCCTACACCACATGCTGCAGTACACATGGGATGACCAGAACCTTCACATGTCACCTAGATCCGGCGATGCCCATATTCTGCAATGGGCAAAGGACTTAGGAGATATCGAGGATCATCGACTTCGAGATGAGTTCTATCACATCCAGCACAAACTTGCCCAAATCATCATGAAGGAGGTCGTCGAAAAAACAGTTATGTTCTACGAAGAAGGACAAATGTCGCGGGAAGACGTCCAAACACGTGTAGCCTCTCAGCGTCTCGACTTGAAGCCTTTCACTAAGCTTGGGGACTATCTCCCTGACATGGATGGATGGCACAACATGTAGTGATTGTCGCGATATGACAATGTGTCTGTTTAGTCCATACTTTCTGTATGACAAAACTTTAAGTTATGCACGATGAAACTTTATTTGTGATGTAATTAAACCATCCTCCTCGACTAGCGAAGACCACTCTAGTTAGGGCATTTTGGGTACGATGAACTTTGTTATTTATGCTTATGATATGTTGCTTCTATTTTTGCCAAGTCTGTTGCTCAACTATATATGTTGCATATCATCGACTCATGTGACGATGCGGGTGCATAGATCATCGATGGTGAAGAAATGTTGCGCCAGGAGTATACAACGAGTGGCCAGAGTATCAGGCCCAGGTGTACCGGTTTCCAGTTTCTGAGCGACAGCCAGTAGTTAGTTTAGGTTCACGCCAATGCAAGAGAGGGATACGAACTCTTGTACTGCATAGTTCCGCTCTCACTCAAAGTGATAGCTCTTCTCGCATATATGATTGTTTAGGTGGATGACGATGTAGTTGCAAGTAATCAAGACTTGTATCGCTATTTTCGAGATGATGACCAGAGACCACTTTGTGTTGGATGATGATTATGATGATGACATGATTTGATGAGACTATTTGTATGTATATGCTATGATTACATTTGTATCTGTATGGTATGCTAAAGATTATTGTATAAAGCCTATTCAAATACAAAACAAATATGCAGAAAAAACCATAAACTAATAAAACTAGCAGTAGCAAGGGGAATAAACTTAGCAGTAGCACTCCCTTACCAGTAGCGCTTCCTGCTAAAAAGCGCTGCAGATATTAGCAGCAGCGCTCTGCACTAAAGCTCGCTACTACTAGCCATGTATAGCAGTAGCATGGGATGAAGGCTTCAGTGATGTGTATTACCGAGAGGGCCCAGAGATACCTCTCCGACAATCAGAGTGACAAAACCTAATCTCGAAATACGCCAACCCAACATCTGCCTTTGGAGACACCTGTAGTACTCCTTTATAATCACCCGATTCACGTTGTGACGTTTGGTAGCACCAAAGTGTTCCTCCGTAAACGGAGTTGCATAATCTCATAGTTACGAGAACATGTATATGTCATGGATAAAAGGAGTAGCAACATACTAAACGATCGTGTGCTAAGCTAATGGAATGGGTCATGTCAATCGATCATTCTACTAATGATGTGACCTTGTTTAATCAAATAACAACTCTTTGTTCATGGTTAGGAAACATAACCATCTTTGATTAACAAGCTAGTCTAGTAGAGGCATACTAGTGACATTTTGTTTGTCTATGCATTCACACATGTATCATGTTTCGGTTAATACAATTCTAGCATGAATGATAAACATTTATCATGAAATAAGGAAATAAATAATAACTTTATTATTGCCTCTAGGGCATATTTCCTTGATCTCCCACTTGCACTAGAGTCAATAATCTAGATTACATAGTAATGATTCTAACACCCATGGAGTCTTGGTGTTGATCATGTTTTGCTCGTGGAAGAGGCTTAGTCAACGGTTCGCTACATTCAGATCCGTGTGTATCTTGCAAATCTCTATGTCTCCCACGGACTAAATCCGGATGGAATTGAAGCGTCTTTTGATGTGCTTGGTCCTCTTGTGAAATCTGGATTCCTTTGCTAAGGCAATTGCTCAAGATTGTCACGAAGATTTTCATTGGACCCGATGCACTAGGTATAACACCTAGATCGGATATGAACTCCTTCATTAGCTGCTCCGAAGCTGCTATGTACTCCGCTTCACATGTAGATCCCGCTTCTGAAGCTTTGTTTAGAACTCGCACCAACCGATAGCTCCTCCGCTTAGTGTAAATACATATCCGGTCTGCGATTTAGAATCGTCGGATCGTGTCAAAGCTTGCATCAACGTAACCGCCACGTTGAGCTCTTTGTCACCTCCATATACGAGAAACATATCCTTAGTCCTTTTCGGTATTTCAAGATGTTCTTGACCGCTGTCCGATGATCCACTCTGGATTACTTTGGTACCTCCCTGCTAAGCTTATAGCAAGGCACACATCAGGTCTGGTACACAGCATTGCATACATGATAGAGCCTATGGCTGAAGCATAGGGTACATCTTTCATTTTCTCTCTATCTTCTGCAGTGGTGGGCATTGAGTCTTACTCAACTTCACACCTTGTAACACGTGCAAGAACCCTTTCTTTGCTTGATCCATTTTGAATTTCTTCAAAATTTTGTCAAGGTATGTGCTTTGTGAAAGTCCAATTAAGCGTCTTGATCTATCTCTATAGATCTTAATGCCCAATATGTAAGCAGCTTCACCGAGGTCTTTCATTGAAAAACTCTTATTCAAGTATCCCTTTATGCTATCAGAAATTCTATATCATTTTCGATCAAGTAATATGTCATCTACATATAATATCGAAATGCTACTGAGCTCCCACTCACTTTCTTGTAAATACAAAGCTTCTCCAAAAGTCTCAGATGAACCCAAATGCTTTGATCACACTATCAAAGCGTTTATTCCAACTCCGAGATGCTTGCACCAGTCCATAAATGGATCGCTGGAGCTTGCACACTTTGTTAGCTCCTTTGGATCGATAAAACCTTCTCGTTGCATCATATACAACTCTTCTTCCGTAAATCCATTCAGAATGCAGTCTTTACATCCATTTGCCAAATTTCATAATCATAGAATGCGGCAATTGCTAACATGATTCGGACAGACTTAAGCATCGCTACGGGTGAGAAGGTCTCATCGTAGTCAATCCCTTGAACTTGTCGAAAACCCTTTGCGACAAGTCGAGCTTTGTAGACGATAACATTACCGTCGTGTCGGTCTTCTTCTTGAAGATCCACTTGTTTTCTATTGCTTGCCGACCCTCGGGAAAGTCAACCAAAGTCCATACTTTGTTTTCATACATGGATCCCATCTCGATTTCATGGCCTCAAGCCATTTTATGAATCTGGGCTCACCATCGCTTCTTCATAGTTCGTAGGTTCATCATGATCTAGTAGCATGATTTCCGAACAGGATTCTGTACCACTCAGTGCGGATCTTACTCTGGTTGATCTACGAGGTTTCAGTAGTCACTTGATCTGAAGTTTCATGATCCACATCATCAACTTCCTCACTACTTGGTGTAGATGTCTCGTAAACCGGTTTCTGCGACAAACTACTTTTAAGTAAGGGAGAAGGTACAATTACCTCATCAAGTTCTACTTTCCTCCCACTCACTTCTTTCGAGAGAAACTCCTTCTCTAGAAAGGATCCATTCTTGGCAACAAATGTCTTGCCTCCGGATCTGTGATAGAAGGTGTACCCAACTGTCTCCTTTGGGTATCCTATGAAGACACATTTCTCCGATTTGGGTTCGAGCTTATCAGGTTGAAGCTTTTTCACATAAGCATCGCATCCCCAAACTTTAAGAAACGACAACTTTGGTTTCTTGCTAAACCATAGTTCATAAGGTGTCGTCTCAACGGATTTTGACGGTGTTCTATTCAGTGTGAATGCGGCCGTCTCTAGAGCATAACCCCAAAACGATAGCGGTAAATCTATAAGAGACATCATAGATCGCACCATATCTAGTAAAGTACGATTACGACGTTCAGACACACCATTACGCTGTGGTGTTCCGGGTGGCGTGAGTTGCGAAACTATTCCGCATTGTTTCAAATGTAGACCAAACTCGTAACTCAAATATTCACCTCCACGATCAGATCGTAGAAATTTAATTTTCTTATTACGATGATTTTCAACTTCACTCTGAAATTCTTTGAACTTTTCAAATGTTTCAGACTTATGTTTCATTAAGTAGATATACCCATATCTGCTTAAATCATCTGTGAAGGTGAGAAAATAACGATATCCGCCACGAGCCTCAACATTCATCGGACCACATACATCTCAGATGTATGATTTCCAACAAATCTGTTGCTCTCTCCATAGTACGGAGAACGGGTTCTAGTCATCTTGCCCATGAGGCACGGTTCGCAAGTGCCAAGTGATTCATAATCAAGTGACTCTAAAAGTCCATCAAGATGGAGTTTCTTCATGCGCTTTACACCGATATGACCTAAACGGCAAGTGCCACAAATAAGTTGCACTATCATTATCAACTCTGCATCTTTTGGTTTCAACATTATGAATATGTGTATCACTACTATCGAGATTCATCAAAATAGACCACTCTTCAAGGGTGCATGACCATAAAAGATATTACTCATATAAATAGAACAACCATTATTCTCTCGATTTAAATGAATAACCGTCTCGCATCAAACAAGATCCAGATATAATGTTCATGCTCAACGCAGCACCAAATAACAATTATTTAGGTCTAAAACTAATCCCGAAGGTAGATGTAGAGGTAGCGTGCCGACCGCGATCACATCGACTTTGGAACCATTTCCCACGTGCATCGTCACCTCGTCCTTTGCCAGTGTTCGCTTAATCCGTAGTCCCTTTGTTCACCTTGCCATCCTTCTTATCCGCCAAATACTTGGGGCAGTTCCGCTTCCAGTGACCAGTCTGCTTGCAGTAGAAACACTCAGTTTCAGGTTTGGGTCCAGACTTGGGTTTCTTCTCCTGAGCAGCAACTTGCTTGCTGTTCTTCTTGAAGTTCCCCTTCTTCTTCCCTTTGCCTTTCTTCTTGAAACTGGTGGTCTTATTGACCATCAACACTTGATGCTCCTTCTTGATTTCTACCTCCGCAGCCTTTAGCATTGCGAAGAGCTCAGGTATAGTCTTTACTAACCCTTGCATATTATAGTTCATCACGAAGCCTTTGTAGCTTGGTGGCAGTGATTGAAGAATTCTGTCAATGACACAATCATCGGAAGATTAACTCCCAATTGTGTCAAGTGATTGTAGTACCCGCACATTACGAGTATGTGTTCACTAATGTAACTATTCTCCTCCATCTTGCAGCTATAGAACTTATTAGAGACTTCATATCTCTCAATCCGGGCATTCTTTGGAATATCAACTTCAACTCTGGAACATCTCATATGCTCCATGACGCTCAAAACGTCGTTGAAGTCCCGTTCTAAGCCGTAAAGCATGGCACATCGAACTATAGAGTAGTCATCGCTTTGCTCGCCAGACGCTCACAACATCCGGTGTTGCTCTGCAGAAGAGCACTGCACCTACCGGTGCATCCAGACGTAACTCTTCTATGCTGTAATGAGGATAATCCTCTCGTTACGGACCCGATCCGTGTAATTGCTACCATCATCTTTCAACTTTGCTTTCTCAAGGAACGCATTAAAATTCAACGGAACAACAAAGACGAGCCATCTATCTACAATCAAACATAAACAAGCAAGATACTATCAGGTACTAAGTTCATGATAAATTTAAGTTCAATTAATCATATTACTTAAGAACTCCCACTTAGACAGACATCTCTCTTAGTCATCTAAGTGATCACGTGATCCAAATCAACTAAACCATAACCGATCATCACGTGAAATGGAGTAGTTTTCAATGGTGAACATCTTATGTTGATCATATCTACTATATGATTCACGTTCGACCTTTCGGTCTCCGTGTTCGAGGCCATATCTCGCATATGCTAGGCTCGTCAAGTATAACTCGAGTATTCAGCGTGTGCAAAACTGGCTTGCACCCGTTGTAGATGGACGAGAGCTTATCACACCCGATCATCACGTGGTGTCTGGGCACGACGAACTTTGGCAACGGTGCATACTCAGGGAGAACACTTCTTGATAATTTAGTGAGAGATCATCTTATAATGCTACCGTCAATCAAAGCAAGATAAGATGCATAAAAGATAAACATCACATGCAATCAATATAAGTGATATGATATGGCCATCATCTTCTTGTGCTTGTGATCTCCATCTCCGAAGCACCATCATGATCACCATCGTCACCGGCGCGATACCTTGATCTCCATCGTAGCATCGTTGTCGCCACGCCATCTATTGCTTCTACGACTATCGCTACCGCTTAGTGATAAAGTAAAGCAATTATGTATGCTTGCATTTCATACAATAAAGCGACAACCATATGGCTCCCGCCATTGCCGATAACTTCGGTTACAAAACATGATCATCTCATACAATAAAAGATAGTATCACGCCTTGACCATATCACATCACAACATGCCTGCAAAAACAAGTTAGACGTCCTCTACTTTGTTGTTGCAAATTTTACGTGGCTGCTACGGGCTTAGCAAGAACCGTTCTTACCTACGCATCAAAACCACAACGATAGTTTGTCAAATAGACTCCGTTTTAACCTTCACAAGGACCGGGCGTAGCCACACTCAGTTCAACTAAAGTGAGAGAGACAGACACCGCCAATCACCTTTAAGCACGAGTGCTCGTGAACGGTGAAACCAGTCTCGCGTAAGCGCACGCTGGCGTAATGTCGGTCCGGCCGCTTCATCTCACAATACCGCTGAACCAAAGTATGACATGCTGGTAGGCAGATGACTTATATCGTCCACAACTCACTTGTGTTCTACTCATGCATATAACATCAACGCATAAAACCTAGGCTCGATACCTTTGTTGGGGAACGTAGTAATTTCAAAAATTTCCTACGCACACGCAAGATCATGGTGATGCATAGCAACGAGAGGGGAGAGTGTTGTCTCACGCACCCTCGTGAGACCGGGCGAAGCGATCACAACGTAGAGGAAGTAGTCGACGATCTCCTCGCGATCCGACCGATCCCGCGCCCGTTATTCGGCGCCCGAGTTCTTGACACACGACAGCTCGATGACGCTCCTCGGCTCCAATCCAAGAGAGCTTCGGGAGGGAGAGTTTCACAAGACGACGGCGTGGTGACAATCTTGATGTTCTATCGCGCAGAAGCCGCTTAAGCTTCGCAACGATATGACCGAGGTGGAATATGGTGGAGCACTACTAGGGAAAAGGCTATACACAGAATCTTAGCAGCAGCGAGGGTTAAAAACCCTCGCTACTGCTACTTACTAGCAGCGCAGGTTTTTAAACCTCGCTACTACTAAGTTGATAGCAGCAGCGGGTTTGTAACCTCGCTACTACTAAGCGGTCTCTACCGTGCCCCCGGATATGCCATAGTAGTAGCGAGGGTTTTAACCTCGCGCCGCTAAGTTGATAGCGATGGCGGGTTTTAACCTCGCTATTACTAACCCCGCCATCGCTATCAACTTAGTAGTAGCGAGGGTTAAAACCCGCCATCGCTAATCGTCTGTCATAGCGAAGAGCGGGTATGGCCTATTTGTCAAAATCTACACCCCGTGGACCGCCTTTTCAGTTTTAAAAAATAAAATAAAATGATAAAAATGTCAAAAAAATAAAAGAAAATAAGTTTCCCATGTGATCTGTGGTCTAGTTGTTGGGAAAATTTACAAATATGAATTTCGACTTTATTTGCAAAATCTCTCTGAAAAATTGTAAAATGGCCATAACTTTTGCATACGAACTCGGATGAAAAAGTTTTTTATATGAAAAAGCATCTACTCGAAAAGTTACATCCGAATTTATCTGGGGGAACCCCGTTAAACATTTTTAAAATCCTCAAAAGCCCAACAGAAAAAAGTTACGGGGCTTTTAAGATTCGAGGCAAAAAATTGAAAAAAATCAGTTTTTTAATTTTTGTTAAATCTGTCAAACTATGGTCAAACTAATTATTCAAGAATATTAGTGTTACTAAATAATTATTTTATTTTTTTTGAATTTTGGTCAAATATGGTCAAACTATGGTCAAACTGTGGTCAAATCTGGTCAAACTATGGTCAAACTATGGTCAGACTAATTATTCAAGAAATATTAGTGTTACTAATTTTTTAGAGAACAATAGTTTCAAACACAAACAGTGAAATGTGTGACTTCATGCTCAAGCTAAATTCCTGAGGTTAATAGGATTGACATCTTACTATTGTCGAAAACAACAAGTGCGACTTGGAAACGAGGGAGAATAGAACCAAGAAAGTTAAGCGTGCTCAGTTGGAGTAGTGAGAGGATGGGTGACCGTCCGGGAAGTTAGATGATTTGGAATGATGAGGGGTGATTAGAGATTAAATTGAGCAGCGATGAGGGAGGGGTGATTAGAGGTTAAAATAATTCCGAAATTAGGGAAAAAAATTCAAAAAAAAATTCCCGCGCTACAAATTAGTAGTAGCGCGGGTTTCTACCCACGCTACTGCTATACGTTAGCTGTAGCGCGGGTTGCACCCGCGCTACTAATAGGCCCAAAACCCGCGCTGCTGCTAGGCTTTTCCCTAGTAGTGGAGGGGGGCACCGCACACGGCTAAGGAACGATCCGTAGATCAAACTTGTGTGTTCTAGGGTGCCCCCCTGCCCCCGTATATAAAGGAGCAAGGGGGGGGGTGCGGCCGGCCCTTGGAGGAGGCGCGCCGGAGGAGTCCTACTCCCACAGGGAGTAGGACTCCCCTTCCTAGTTGGAGTAGGATTGGGGGAGGGAAGAGGGGGGGGCGCCGCCGCCTCTCCTTGTCCTATTCGGACTAGGGGGGGGCGGCGGCCTGCCCTGGCCGGCCCTTCCTCTTCTCCCTCGTGGCCCACTAAGGCCCAATAGCCTCCGGAGGGTTCCGTAACCCCGGTGTTCCCAGTAAAATCGATTTCACCGGAATCATTCGAACTCCAAATATAGGCTTCCAATATATCAATCTTTATGTCTCGACCATTTCGAGACCCTCGTCATGTCCGTGATCACATCCGGGACTCGAACTTCTTCGGTACATCAAAATACACAAACTCATAATATAACCGTCATCGAAACCTTAAGCGTGCGGACCCTACGGTTCGAGAATAATGTAGACATGACCGAGACACGTCTCGGTCAATAACCAATAGCGGGACTCGATGCCCATATTGGTTCCTACATACTCTACGAAGATCTTTATCGGTCGAGACCGCATAACAACATACGTTGTTCCCTTTGTCATCGGTATGTTACTTGCCCGAGAATCGATCATCGGTATCCAAGACCTAGTTCAATCTCGTTACGGCAAGTCACTTTACTCGTTCCGTAATACATCATCTCACAGCTAACTCATTAGTTGTAACGCTTGCAAGGCTTCAAGTGATGTGTATTACCGAGAGGGCCCGAGATACCTCTCCGACAATCGAGTGACAAAACCTAATCTCAAATACGCCAACCCAACATCTCGCCTTTGGAGACACCTGTAGTACTCCTTTATAATCACCCGATTACGTTGTGACGTTTGGTAGCACCAAAGTGTTCCTCCGTAAACGGAGTTGCATAATCTCATAGTTACAGGAACATGTATATGTCATGGATAAAAGCAGTAGCAACATACTAAGCGATCGTGTGCTAAGCTAATGGAATGGGTCATGTCAATCAGATCATTCTACTAATGATGTGACCTTGTTTAATCAAATAACAACTCTTTGTTCATGGTTAGGAAACATAACCATCTTGATTAACAAGCTAGTCTAGTAGAGGCATACTAGTGACATTTTGTTTGTCTATGCATTCACACATGTATCATGTTTCCGGTTAATACAATTCTAGCATGAATGATAAACATTTATCATGAAATAAGGAAATAAATAATAACTTTATTATTGCCTCTAGGGCATATTTCCTTCAGTTGCGGTGGAGGCGGCCGCGCTTGGGGATCTCCGCCCAAGTTGACCTAGCGAGGGGCGCCGTGGGGGACGCGGGGGTTCTTAGTCAAATGGTCAAACTACCTGATGTCATTATAGGATTCACATGACTCACACTTTTATTAGTAGTAGACCGTGTTTCATTAGTAGTCTCATAATATAAGAGCGTTTTGTTACATGTATGACACACGGGGCGTGCTCGTGAACCATACGTAAATGGGGCCAACAGAAACAAAGTTTGTCATATGGGGAATGAAAGTTCATCTGATCCAACCGAGAAACACATGACACTGTGAAATTGGGAACTGCAAAACACGACATTAATTCATTCGCCCACAACAAAAGTTGATTGTACGTCGCAAAAAGAGTTGATTCTATATGAATTCATTACATGGTATGTAATATAGACTAAAAATAATAAAAACATTCCACGTCAAACGGAGGAACTTGAGTAACTGTTGGCCAGAGTCTGGTTAATGCGGCAACACGGTGCCGACAGCTCACTCTCCACAGGCGTTGATGGCGCTCGAAAAACGCTAAATAATCACTTGTCGTCATTCGGCAGGGGACACTACTGGTGGCCGGGGCGGTAATCCGATGGACCCCTCCGTGTGAAGCTCTGCATGACCACGTGTGACCTCGGCTGCCCAGCGGTGATCAACCTCAGCAGCCTGGCGACGCGTGAACTCGGTGGGGGAGTCGCCCAACGCATGAATGCCTGGCACTTGTCCCTGTTCTCGGTGACCGCTCGGACGTAGTCTTTTAGGACGGGCTGCTAGAACGACTGGTCTGTGGCTGCCTGCAGGTCCCAATCACCGCTGGGCTTCTAGACATGCCCTAAATATTGCACAGCTAAGTCCTACATAATTAATTTTATGCGAAGATTTGTGAGGGTATTTTTTTCATATTTGATTGAGTCACTCTGCAATAACTAGGCCACCCTAGACAGACCCATATAGTAAAGAGAAAAGACAAACATAACAATAGATTGACAAAGATAAGCATTATTTTTGTTTCTTCAAAACGGATGCTACCATATTTATATTAGCCCTGCAATAACTGCATCAACATCAAAGAGCTAGCAAATCTATTCCACATGGTTCTGGTGATCCATGACTTTTATGTTTGTATCATTTCAACGACATCCTGAGGCCTCATTTCCTATGTAGCAGACGCCAACGCATTTGTTATAACAGTCCTTGTCACAGTCATCCGAGGGAAACGGGTCACCACATCCTGAGAATCAGTTGCACTGGTATAGGTTAATTGCAAAAAAATGAATCAAATAACTTCTCATAATCACAAAAAAATGAATCCAGAAATAGTGGATGCGGTAATACTAATATCCTCTCATAATCACAAAAATGTACTATGTAAAATTGGATTTTGCTGATTAGAAATAATATCATTGATGAAAAAACAGGAACCATGGCCGGGGTAGGGGTAATGATATTTGGCACGTGAGGAGAGAACGGTGGCCTTGAGCACCAGGGTTGTGACTTGTGAGGCACATGGCCCTAGTACTCTTCCCTGGGATTTCCATGAGGAGCTGTTGGAGCTTCTTTCTGATCTGGACCTGGGTGGTGCTGTTGAAATGTTTACTCTTGAGCCTTGATGGTACGCGTTTATATAGGCATTAACTTCATGTATAGCAGTATGTGGATAACTCTTGCTAACCAAGCTGCTGACCAACACCTACTTTTGGTTAGATATTTGGCTACACCAGCAATCACTCGCTGCTCTATTCCCCTGCCTCTACTCACACGCCACTTCACTCCTCGCTCGTGTGGCTGCTGTTTTGAACCACGGTTTACAGTCAATCCTATGGAACCGCCTAACACCTAATGTTGCTACCGAGTTGTGCTCTTTGTTGTCTCTACTTTAGGACTTCCAGGTGTCGCAAGGACCGGATGAGCGCTAACTCACTGGTGGCCTATGTTTCTCCTTGCTAGGGCGCCTATGAGCTGACCATGGGCAACAACGATGATGACGCGCATGCCATAGCCATCTGGTCTTCATGCGTTCCAAACCGTGTGAAGGTCTTTGCGTGACTTCTATTTTGTGGTCGTCTCAACTTCAAAAGCAACCTCCTCCGCAAGCACATCGTCTCGGACTCACTCTGCCCACGATGTGTGGGTTTGATGGCGAAGCCAGTTCGCACATCTTCATCGACTCCCCAATTGCACAGTGGATATGGCAACGGATTGGACTCTCACCCCCGGACAACATCGACGACCTTTGGGACTGCCGTCTCGCTTGCCAGGTGGATGTGCTAATCTGACACTCCATCCTCATCATCCTGTGAAAGATGTGGGACTCTAGAAACGCTACGACTTTCAAGCAACAAAACCAACAAAACATCTTCACCCTTAAGCGAATCATCGACGATCTCATGCTCTGGACGCACCGGATGAAGAAACCGGTGCACAAACAAGCCGCCTCCTCATGGCATTCCTAGCTCTTATCATGATTACACGTGCTTATGTAATCAGGCAAACGGTGGGTTACAAAATTGAGAAATATATTCAGATGGGGAGCTCCCCCTCCGGTGATTTTTTTTAAAATATTTTCATGTGTAAAGATGGGAACCTTGTGTTGAACGCTAGTTTTCTACGAACTTCACGTCAAAATTGCACGCGATGTTTTTGCCCCGGTGGAAAGTATGGTTATGGAGGCTGAACTTTGCTCTAATACATGTCCGTAGGAATGGTCGGGGAGGACCGCACATCTATGCCGCTTAGCCATGGACGCTGGCGGACACACACTGCTATGCACGCCGTAGAAATGAGCTAGGTACCTCTTCTAAGCAGAGGTAAGAGGTGCTTTTTTTTTGCATCGGGTAAGAGGTGCACATGTGAGATATATATTGATAGAGTAAACCTTGTTGTCTAGGCATTCATCATGTTTATTTCGTCGCATTAGTTTTGTTCATGCATGTAGTTAAGTTGAAGACTTCTGGCTGCGGCAGTTTGTGCACGTAGAAATGTGGATATGTGTAGACATGCAAGCTAGATAGTGGTCTGTTAGTTGAGTGAGTCTTAGAACAAATGGATGCATGTGTGGGCGTCCGTGAGGTTACTAGCATGCACGTATTGCATGGATAAGATTAGTTAGAACGGCTTAGTTGTAGACCTGGTAATCAGCAGCGTTGTTATCTCCAGCAGCGAGGAGATCGGCCGAAACCGAGTGGCCAGAGAGATGGTTATCAGCTGCCGTTTCTATCGGCTAGTGGAGCTAGTCGTGGTTCAGCCTATGTGTGTGGCTTGACCGTGGGGTTGCATGCAAAAGTGATTGCGTGTGTGCGTGGCTTAGCGGGTGCGTGTGTGTTGAGTTTAGTCCGGCTACTTAAGACTTTGTAATCCAGTTCATTTGAGTGTGAGAAGAAATAGAGAAAAGGCAAAGTTGTGTGTGCCAAGAGTCTCTGTGCGTATCTTCTTCAACCTCCAGACTTGTGTGAGTCTTCTTCCTCCTCGAGCTGCGCCAACATATATAGTGCCTGTAGTTGCCGTTGGAGATCGATCAGTGCCACAATCCGTATATGTGTTGTTCACGAATACACGTCCGGAGTTGGATATTCCAGGACTTTACTTGAGCCAACCGATACAAATCTTTTTATTTCTACGGGAACCAATACAGATTATTAATTAGCTGTACGTATCCGAGTATATATCTTTCTATATATAAAGAGCATCTTCAATGGAAGAGGTAGATGCAAAAATACCTAACTTTTGTATCTCTGATGCCTCAAAACCCTTCTCCAACAGATGATGTAGATGAATGTAAATATACATCTTCATCTACAGGAGATGTAAAACTCGCCAACCGCCAACCGCTTTTCAGTTTCATTCCGCCCGCCCACCTGCTGTCGCCCGACTCTGCCGCCGGCGATTTCTGGCCGGAAATACTGCCGCCGCCGCTCGTCCGTTCATCCCTGGCACCGCTGCGACCCCGCCGGCTATCCCTGCCTCCCTCCGCGCTACCGTAGCCGCCGAGGTGTCAAATTTGGCAGCTTCACCGCCGCCGCTGTCGGATCCGTCGCTGATCCGCCGCCGCACGCCTCCAAATTGGCCGAATTAGCCACTTCACCACCACCGAATCGCCGCCGTGCCGCCACATGATTTAAGCTCTCCCCTCTGGCGCCGGATTCGAGCAGCACACCTACTGCCACGCCGCTGCCGCTTTTCCGCCGCCAGTCTCGGCCTTCTCGCGCCGCACAGGCGCCACCCCGCGGCGACCAATCCGCTACTCGATTCACAACGACGCCGCTGGCCATTTGAGATGCCGCCGCTCTTGTCGCTCGACCACCGGCTCACGTGCTGCCATCGCTCGGTCCACCGACACTCCTCCCGGCTCTCGGCACTCGACCGCCGGCGCTACTCCCGACTCTTTTTACATCTTCATTTACATCATCTATTGGAGTTAGACTTTTACATCATCAATATACATTATTTGTTGGAGTTGGTGCTTTTTTGGAGATGCAAAAAAGCACTTTTTGGAGATGTAAACTTTTACATATCCAAATTTGCATCATCTATTGGAGATGCTCTAACTACAGGAATACAGTTCGTGAACTCAGCAAAGACTTCCTGGCAAAGCTTGGCACCCTTCTAGCATCGACACGGAGCTTGGGAGGTAGTCCAGGAGCGGATGCAGATTGTGATCTGCATCGATGACCTCTGGAAGATGGAATGTGTGCCGGGTTCGTGGTTCGTGGATGGCAGGTATGGTTTTGTCCTTCGACGTCTTTGTCTTGGTGGGGTACCATATCTGGAGTTCGATGGAGTGTCGGGGGTGTTGCCCTGGTCTGATTCGTTTAACGGCAAGGGCTTCACTTTTGGCCAGCCACCATGGAGGTACGCAAAGCTACATATCAGCGGAGCCACATCGAGTTCGGGGGAGGAGGTGATCCGTCATTCTTTCAGTCGGTGGCTAATGTGGTGGCGTCGGAGGCAGGCGACGGACGTTAGTGTCAAGCTCGGAGAGGTTCTATTATCTTTTTAGTTTTGTCATGTGTGTCCTTACGTGACTTGTATTTTGATCTTTATGATACGAATGAAATACATATTACCACGAAAAAAGCTTGACACCCTGCAAAAATAAAATAAAAAATACCATTTAAAAAAAACATGAGTAAAGGAAAACGATTCGTGCCGGCTGGGCGTGCAGATGTCATACGAGCAGCAGTTTTCACGAGGCCATTGCTTCTCTTTTTTCGTTCACCTGATTTGTTTTTAATTTTGTAAGGGTGATGTGTTTCTTAATTGAGGCATTAATTTTCCAATTTATTTCTTTCCTAATTAAGGCAAAATTTATAATTTATTTTTTATTTCTAATTATGGTGTTTCCAAATTGTGGCGTTCAATTCCTAATTTATTTGTTTCCTAATTTAGGCATTCAATTCCTAATGGAATTATTAAATTCCTAACAATGGTGTTTTGATGTGATACATCATTCGGTGGATCTGGTGCCCCGTTGTTTATTTGTGAGTAGAGATGATTTGTAGGATTCACACAACTTGCGCTTTATAAGTAATAAGCAGTAGAGATATTTGTTTCCGAATTAAGGCATTCAATTCCTAATGAAACTATTTAATTTCTAACAATGGTGTTTTGATGTGATACAATGTGAGTGGGAAGAATTTGTAGGATTCACAAAACTCGCGCTTCTATATGTAGTAGAAATAGAGAAAAGAGATAAAGATAGACATAGACATGTTGTTTAGCAAATACTCCCTCTGTTCCTTGATATAATGTGTATTAGTTTTCCGTGCATACCCTTCCACCATCCATTACCTGCCTTAGATAAAAAAAATCTCTCTCCCTAATTGTATGCACTTACATTTCGCCCTCTCTCCTATCACACCGATTGATTTTATTCTGGTGTAGCGAGATTTAGTCGCCTTTTATTAGGTCGCTTGTTATTTAGTTGCCGCTAATTAAGCTGCAAACTGCATGATTGTTTAGGGTATTTTCATCCAAAATGCTCCTCAATTATGTTCCTTGGTTACCGCGTCCAAAAAATACACCTTATATTAAGGAATGAAGCGAGTATATTTTTTGTTACACGTATCACAAACGGCTCAGGATTGTGTACCATATGCAAATGGGGCCAACAAAAACAAAGTTTATTAGATGGGGAATATATACAAGTTCATTCGATCCAACCATGGAACACACGATACTATCAAATTCGATACAAGTTCAACAAGACGTAGCACATTTATTCGACATGGTTCTGGTGATCCATGACACTATGTTTGTATCATTTCAGTAACCTCCTGAGGCCTCATGGATCCATCTTGGCGTACTGGTTCGCAGCAACAGTAAGACACGGGACCGTCTGATGAGCAAGCGCCGGGCTTACCGCATGCTTTTTCACATAGCTCGGGACATTTTTCCCCGGGAAATGGACCGATGTCGCATCCTGAGAATCAGATGCATTAGCGTAGTTTAATTGCAAAAATTGCATCAAGTACTTGTAGATCTAGAAATAGTGGATGCGGTGATACTAATATCCATGTGTCTCATGACCGCAAAATGTACACTATGTAAAAGTGGATTTTCAGATTAGAAATAATATCATTGATGAAAAAAAAACGAACCGTGGTAGAAGGCACGTGAGGAGAGAACGGTGGCCATGAGCACTAGGGCTATGAGGCACACAACGCTAGTACTCTTGCCGAGGATTGCCATGAGGAGATGCTGGAGCTTCTTTCTAATCTGGATCTAGGTGTTGTTGTTGCAATGTTTACACCTGAGCCTTGGTGGTATGGGTTTATATAGAGGATCAGGGTTTTAATGCATTAAATGCTTTCTTCGGATAGGTTTGAATGCGTTAAATGTTTTCTCCGATTTTGCTACGTATTAACTTTTGTAAATAAATACCATCTATGTGGATAACTCTTGCTGACCAAGTTTTGGCCTGAGACATGAATTACTTTGCATAATATCATGCGTGAAGGTGGGAACCTTGTACTGAATGATGTTGGAATAAGTCACGGCTTAGTGCAGTCGGGCACGTCGGGGGCGTGCGGGACGCACTGGTGCGGTCGGGCTCGTCGGACGCGTCGGGCGCGCGGGACGCAGCGGCGGCGTGGCGTATGTGTGTGTATGGGCCGTGTGTGGCGTGCGTGTGTGCGCATGTGTGTGTAGCGTGTGTGTGCGCTCAGTCTGATGAGCTGCCCGCATCCGGCGCGTTGTGCGCTAGGCCGAGCGGATCGTGCAGCAGCCAGGCGCGCATGTGTGCGTGAGTCTGTTGCCGAGCCGGTCGCGGTTGTGCGTGTCGTGGGCGCGCGCATGCAGCTCGTGGGCATGCAGCAGGGCGGGGTGGGCTGCAGCGTGTATGAGCACCAGCCCGGGTATAAAACCCGTAGCGTAGACTGCTCCATGTTTCTGTTGGGGTGAGCTGAGAAGAAAAGAAAAGCCCTGGGGCGTTAGTCGCCAGGAAAAGTGCTCCTTCTTTTACCTCCATCCATCCATGAGAGAGAGCTGGGCCAACAAATGCTAGTTTTCCATGAACTTCGCACCAAGGTTTTTTGCCCGGTGGAATGTATGGTTCCGGAGATAAACTTTACTCTCTCAAGGCAGGAGGTACAGTCTCTGGGTGGAAGTAAGGTAAGGCTATGGCGGTCGTCCACCGAAACGGTCATACACCACACCAATGGACTTTTTGTGCAAAAACTCACTACACTGATGGATAAGCACACGTTCTTCATAATCTACGAGCACCAAGCAAAAACACCTTCTGTGACATGCACCTGTGTTCACAATGCTTTCTTAATGTTGCTTCCTTTTTTAACTTTGCTATTCCACACATAAGTTGGAGTACAAACATACATACTATGCACAAATAATTTAAATTCATCCAAGCCGTGCTCGGTACAAATAACAAAGCACACAAGATATTCGCAAAGGGAAACGGTGCATGTATGCCAGTGGTCATAAGAGGCAATGCATATTCAAAAAGAAAAATGCTCAAAATTGATCTATTGCGTATACAGATTTAAATCTACGAGTTTTAAGT